>CAVLGL010000159.1:25432500-26032500 GCA_963668995.1 Parnassius mnemosyne
TGGCGAACTACACATGTTTTCGAAATATTTTTTTTTCTTATCTCTAAGACATGCATGTTTCCTCACGATGTTCGCCGAGCACCTGGTAAATCACTTATATTTGCAATTAACAACTTCAGTTTTTTTAATGTTTAAATTTTACCCTTACTCAAGCACAAACATCCAGACCCGGAACAATAATTTTTGTAATTTGTAAGCTAAAAAATTGTAAGCTATACCAATACTAGTCTCGTGCGGGATGTAAACTCCCGACCCACAGCGCCATAATTAACCGCTTTGTCACTACGCTAACGAGCCGAGTCAAGTAATATTTCTCGTCTTTTGCTCCATCTAATGACGACGTTTTCAAAATGTGTCCCGGGAGACAATGACAGGAAGGCAGAATTTAAGCAAAAATAGACTATTTGTATTCCGTTCGGAGCTTATCGTGAATACGATTTTTAATGATACAGCGGCATGGTGTGTGCCATTTAATAGTATAATATGTACATTTACTCATGTATTTTATTTATGACTAGCGATCTGCCCCGGCCTCGCCTGGGAGGGATATTTTAATGTGGCGTTATTTTAGATTTAAGTTAACAATCAAAGATCGTATTTATATATTTAATCTTTATTATACACCTTATAATAAGGGATATAAATGGTGGACTTAATACCTTAGGCATATCTATGGTACCTCAATACATTTTATCAATTTTACGATTTTTAAAGAAAAATCTCCAACTTTTTTGGATAAAATATAGCCTAGATCAGGGGTCGGCAACCTTTTGAGTCGGAAGAGTCAAAAATTACAATTTACAAAAATCTTTTTTCTTGCCAACCATAAATAGTACTTGCATAAATAAAGTTTCTTTTGATAATTATTTACATTGTAAATCTTACAACACTAACTTGTACATTAATAATAAACAATTAAGCAAACAAATTCAATGGGAGGTTTGGCTTTGTATGGTTATTCAAGTAGAAAATTTAAACTTTACTAAAAAATGTAACTTTAACTTAAAAATAAAATGCAATAACATACATTTAAGCAAATAAATTCAATGGGAGCGTTGGCTTTGCATGGTTTTAGAAAGTTTAAATAAATTTGGCTCATAACTTGTTGTTGTAAGTTTCAAACAGGACTCTGAATTTTCATTTGTTAGTTGGCTTCTTACTTTACTTTTAATTATATTCATGCAAGAGAACGCTTATATCATGTCACGAATAAGTCGATCCGAACATAGTCAGCACTCCAAATACCAACTTTTTCACCTCACTGTAGCAATCTGGAAGACTATTCCCTGCGTCAAATATAAGTGCCTCAACTTGCGGCATTTCTTTTAAAGCTGTTCATTTTTGTTGCGTAACGTACATACATCTGGACCTCCAACTCTTTCAACTTGCTTTTCAACTGTGTAAATTTTCAACTCCACAAAGCTTTACTTTTTAAATCGATCAATTACATTTCTAGAGATCCGGTATCAACTCCAAATGGCCTAGTGTGGATAGATTTTTTTTTATAATATAAATAATATGCGTATAAAACTAAAGAGCCGCAGCTTCACATCCAAAGAGCCGCATGTGGCTCGCGAGCCGCACGTTGCCGACCCCTGGCCTATCAGATATAAACCTAACAGATATAAACCAATGCCAGGAATGATCTATCATTCCTGGCATTGGTTTATATCTGTTAGTGAAATTTTATTACAATCAGTTCAGCAGTTTCAAAGATTGGCTGGGACAGACCGACAGATAGACAAAACTTTAAAAACTTAACTCATTAAAAGACAGTTATTTCGATATTATAGATTGGCACTTTTATTGTATTTATATTTGTAGCTATTTTTTAAATAAACTTTACCTCTACTAGGATTCTCTCCTGTATCGTGGAGGCAGTTTACAAACAGAACTAGGACGAACATAATGACCTTGAAAAATTATTTGCAGGTCACACAACTTGTTTTGTGCAGGATTCGAACTCAATGCTAAGCCACTGCGCCACTAAATCACTTTTATTTATTTATTTATTTATAACAGGAAAACTAACAGTTTTTAATTTTTAACACTATATGGTAAATATATAAGTTATAAGGTAAGCCTATTCAAAGTTTTCACAAAAGGGTAATCGGTTAGGTAAATACAAACAATCTATAATATAAAATTGAATCGTTGAATGTGTTGCTAAGCGCAAATCTCAAGAACAGCTGAACCGATTTCGCTAATTCTTTTTTTATAATATTTCTTGAAGTACGTAGATGGTTTTTACGGAGAGAAAAATTGAAAAACTTGCCTGAAACAGTCTAAAAACAACAATTTTCTATATTCCCATACAAAAGATTCGTAATAATACATAAAAGTCAATTTGAACGTTAATACCATACCATAAAGTTTAAAAGTGTTAGTGGAGGATTTCAGGGAAGGCAAAACAATTGAGTGATGTTAGTATCGTATAAATATTAATGTCAATATTTGTTAATATTTATACACACTGGCAGATAGCTGATATTATAAGGAATAACTTGGGTTGCTTTTATTTTAGGGTTCCGCGAAAAATAACTCCATGCGGGCGAAATCGCGGGGATCAGCTAGTATATTATATAAGTAATATAAGTTGAACGTTTGATGTTAATCAGATTTAAGAATTCAAATGTATATTGTTACTGAAAGATGTTATTAATATAAATAGTAGTACCACCTATACAAAAAAGATCAGCCTTATCAGTTAACATATTTAGCGATCAGTGATGTTTTCTCCACCTCGCCCGCAGGCCACCCTGCGTGCATCGGACTGCACAATTTATATCGTCGTAACTTTTGAAACTGTTCAGTGATGTGATCCGTGATCGCAAGGGTGAAAACTGGTAGCGATCACCGAATGGTTAGAGGCACACTGAACCTAAACGTTAAGTTGGAGAGGTCTTGTCTAATGAAGTCAACGCTCCGTCCCCCTCGTGCTCTAATCCAAAGTCCCGAAACCTTTCAGCTCGAGTTACAAAACCGTTTGCAGTGCCTAGAAGACTGCAATGAAGTGGACGATATGAATGACAAGCTCGTGGAAACTGTCCATGCGGTCGGAGCTAAGTTCTGCAAGTCCCGCCGCAGAAGAACACAAAAACTCTCCGATCACACTCTTAATCTCATGGCTGTTAGACGGGAGATGAAGCTACATTCTTCAACAGACTTGACAGCATACAGGCATCTGAACAGACAGATCTCAAAATGCATGCGGCGGGACTTACGCAACTTCAATACAGCTCGTATTGAAGAAGCGATCGAGCGGAACCAAGGCTCCAAAGTCTTTGCCAGAGATCTGTCTGCCAGAAAGAGCCAACTGTCAAAGCTGGAGACAGAATGTGGCAGCATCGTTTCCGGGACACCTGAGATTTTGAGTGAGATTGAGAGGTTCTATGGGCAGCTGTACACGTCATCGTTGGAGCCACACGCAAGTGTGAGTAACGATCCAAGAGCGAGTCTCATCCGACACTATTCCGAAGATATCCCGGACGTCAGTCTGAGCGAGATTAGAATGGCTCTCCAGCACCTTAAAAACGGTAAGGCCCCAGGCGAGGATGGAATTACAGCGGAGCTTCTGAAAGCGGGTGGAAGACCGGTACTTGAAGTCCTTCAGAAGCTCTTTAATTCCGTCCTCCATGGTGGCATTACACCGGAGGCGTGGAGCAGAAGTGCGGTGGTCTTATTCTTCAAGAAAGGTGACAACGCTCTCTTGAAGAACAACAGACCGATTTCCCTTCTGAGCCGCGTCTACGTGCTGTTTTCGAGAGTCATTACGAATCGTCTCGCGCGCAGACTTGACGACTTCCAGCCTCCCGAACAAGCCGGTTTCCGAAAGGGCTTTAGCACCCTAGACCACATACATACCCTTCGGCATGTTGTACAGAAGTCCGAAGAGTACAATTTGCCACTATGTCTGGCGTATGTGGACTATGAGAAAGCCTTTGATTCCGTCGAAATTTGGGCGGTGCTGCAGTCCCTTCAGCGGTGCCAAGTTGACTGTCGGTATATCGAAGTGTTGAAGTGCTTGTACAGTAGGGCTACGATGGCTATCCGAGTACAGAACCAGAGTACGAAACCTATCCAATTGCAGAGAGGTGTAAGACAGGGTGACGTCATATCCCCGAAACTCTTCACCGCTGCATTGGAAGACGTTTTCAAGCTTCTGGACTGGAAAGGGTACGGTATCAACATCAATGGCGAGTACATCACTCACCTTCGATTTGCCGACGATATAGTCCTTATGGCAGAATCGCTGGAGGGCCTAAGCACTATGCTCAATGACCTCAATAGTGTTTCCCAACGGATAGGTCTTAAGATGAACATGGACAAAACAAAGATTATGTTTAATGTCCATGTCACACCTATGCCGGTAGTTGTTGGGAGCACTAAGCTCGAAGTTGTTGACGAGTATGTTTACCTGGGACAAATAGTCCGACTAGGTAAGTCCAACTTCGACCGAGAGGTCAATCGACGGATTCAACTCGGCTGGGCAGCGTTCGGGAAGCTACGACACATCTTCTCGTCAGACATACCTCAAAACCTTAAAACGAAATTGTACAACCAGTGCGTGTTGCCAGTGATGACTTACGGAACTGAGACGTGGTCCTTCACTGCTGGCCGGATGAGGAAGCTCAAGGTCGCTCAGCGAGCTATGGAGAGGGCTATGCTCGGAGTTTCTCTGCGTGATAAACTTAGGAATGAGGATATCCGCAGTAGAATCAGAATAACCGACATAGCCCAACGAATTAGTAAGCTGAAGTGGCAGTGGGCCGGCCATATAGCTCGAAGAACCGACAACCGATGGGGAAGAAAGGTTCTCGAGTGGCAGCCTCGTACCGGTAGGCGAAGTGTAGGGCGTCCCCCCACGAGATGGAGTGACGACCTGGTAAGACATGCAGGAAGTCGATGGATGCAGGTGGCTCAGGACCGTGCTTTGTGGCATTCTTTGGGGGAGGCCTATGTTCAGCAGTGGACTTGTGAAGGGCTGTAATGATGATGATGATGAACTTTTGAAACATTTGACCAAGTTACGAAGTTTAAAAGACAAAGTTTGTCTACTTTCAATATCAGAAGCGATAAAAGTATTTACTTTGATAAAAAAAATATATTTGTTACTGCAATATATGCGTTGGAAATAAAGTATCAATTTCCATTGTATTTTTGTTTTACTATTTTGGTAATAATGGCTTACACATAAAATTTTGATATATACTGTCCAGGATTTTTTGTAGAACTATTTAGGCGAAACAATTATACCATATATTATATTCGTGTGACTCTTACAGTTTTTGCACCGCACGCTAAAATAGCTCGCAGATGACAGATTTTTTCCGCCTTACTTAACATTTATCGTTATATTTTGACCAATTTACACAATATCTTTATGAATTATAGCCTATTTGTTAATCTGATGAGCTATATAATTGTAAAGTGTCATTAAAATTCATTTAGTTCTTTTTGCTTGAAAGAAAAACAAACTTTCATACATCATCACAAACTTTCACGTTTATAATATTAGTAGGATATTGAGGATTCAATACTTAACACGCATATTCGAGATGGCTATAAGCTAGAGAACAAAACAATATTTTCATTGATTTCAACTGACGGAATTTGTTACAAGACCTAATAATAAAACCCAGAGCCTTATTTTTTATTTGTTTAAAAGTATAACCAAAAAGATGAACACTAATACATGGAATTTAAAGTAACACGAATATCAAACTAAAGATAAGTGTCATCTTAATTATAGGCTCCCACGACATGCAAATGTGGACTATGCAAATAAAACTTAAATAGGTTAGTTATAATAAGCAAACGAATACTTAAACATTTTGATCCTTATTTTTTATGTTAAAATCAAACAATATGTATAGATACTTGAATCAAACATACACTATTGACGCGAGAAACTGACCGAGCTTGCGTCTAAATTTCATCGGATTCTTAGAAAAGATGTCGATGTTGAAAGACTTAGATATTAAGTTGGACTGTCTCTGTAAGCGATTCATGGTGGCTTGGTGACCTAAGCTACTTTTGGCACTTTTTCGTGAGAATAGAACGTAACGTACACGACGCGGCAACTTGTATGGGTTATTAAAATTGACAGATCGCAATAACACAGGGAGTCAATGAGGCATGTATCTAATCCTTTAAGAGTTTTTAGAATATCTTCCTGAGGGTCAGACTTCCAAGGAAACAAGAGACTGAGTATTCCGGATCAGGTACGTTGTAGAGAGGTAAGCTTGGCCGGTAAACCGAGACAAAAAAGGAAGCAAAAATATTACAAATACCAGTGCCACAAGATTCGTCCCTATCATCGAATTTCATTGCACAAGGATACGCGTTGCTATTGAATTTTTTATTCTTAAGAAAGGTCCAAAACTTTTTTTGGATTTACTAATAGAGACTTCTCGAGATAAATTATATATTTAAGATAACAAGATTCCTAATTTTTTCGTCGAGTGGGTTTTTGTACTTTTAGAGCGGAGACGGGTACTATCAGGGTTCTTATTAGCAATGCGTGAAAAATACAGGATATCCGACTCGTTTATTGGCAAGATATGGTTTTACGCAGTTGTGTTACAATAGATAAAACGTTTTTAGACTTATGCACAGGAACACAATGGATTTCCAGGTTCGACGCCTGAGAGAT
The DNA here is from genome assembly GCA_963668995.1 of Parnassius mnemosyne. NCBI lineage: Eukaryota > Metazoa > Arthropoda > Insecta > Lepidoptera > Papilionidae > Parnassius > Parnassius mnemosyne. Next base: position 25,439,156 of record CAVLGL010000159.1, read on the forward strand.
TTGTTCCATCTAATTAAGATGACTAGTAATGACGATAAGATCACTCCCTATGGTTTCCTTTTTCTTAATAATTGCGTCAATTTTCGTCTTTGAGCAGCTCAAATCCTTATTAAGTTGCTTAAACAAGTCATTCATGAATTGTATTGAAGATAGACCAGTGATTTCTTCCCTAAAAGCCTTTAGTTGTCTATTTAGGTCAGTTTTCAATTCTGTCACGCATTATTCCATGATAGCCTTCATCTCCTCCTGTATATTAACACGCAACTCCAACCGTGATACATTCAAACTCGTACCGGCTTCTGACTCGAGGAATGAATCCGGGCCTTTATGGCGCAAAGTAATATTTGCTTTGGGATTGCTAGGCGTCGATGGCCGGATTGGCGTATTAGAGTTATAGGTGCAGGCTTTTTATTCCGACATTCAGAGCACAGCCAATCTGCCTTAACTTTGTTTAAAATTTAAAAAAATTTATTCAGTCCTTAATCAAAGTATGACAGGCAAAGCATTGATGCATATTGAAATTCAAAATCGCGGCAACTATGTATACATGCAAACAATGCAGGTGCAAGCGGCGATTGAGTGGTGTCTGATGTCAATTGCCTCTTATCGTGCAGTGGGTGAGGTGAGGTACCCCGCGAGTCCACAGGTAGCGACCGGGTGATAAACATAGTTTAAAATACTATTTTCAAAGCTCGCATAACATACGGGATTATAGCTGTAACTACTATTAGTAAGCACGTTTCGTAAGAAATAAACTCGTACGCACTGACACTGGATTTTGCTACTCTAACCGACAACACTTCTACTTACGAGTAGTATGTTGTTTAAAACTTGATTATGTATGCTTTATGATTATTATATGCTTTATGATTATTATATGCTTTATGATTATTATATGCTTTATGATTATTATATGCTTTATTAATGATTTCTGTAACATGCTGATCAAATAAAAGCTTAGTATCGATAGTAACGCCGAGATCCCTTATTTTATAACATCTAGTAACTGTACAACGTTTGAGTCTATATGAAAAATATAGTATATCACGCTTCCAACCGAAAGATTTATACTTTCACACAAGAATTACACTTCAAAACATTCAAATCTAATTTCTTACGGATATGATAATTATGTAAATTAACAAGATAGTTTTGTAAAAGATTACCATCTGAAGAATTGTTAACTACTCCGAAAACTTTCATATCATCGGCGAAAAGTAAAAATTCTGACTTCTCAAAGCATTCAGCAATATCGTTGATAAATATGACAAAGAGCAGTGGGCCAAGTAGTGAACCTCTAGGAATGCTGGAAGGGACACCCGTCCAGCAAGATGTAAATTCCATTAAAAACTACCGCTTGTGATCTGTTTGAAATATAAGATGTAGACCATCTAAGCAGATCGCCCCTGATACCAGCAACAGATAATTTTTACAAGAGTATAAAATGATAAATGCGATCGAATGCTTTGCGGTAGTCCGTGAAAATATCATCGATTTGGTTTCTTTTATCCATGTTATTGCTAATAAAATCCGTGAAAAGCTAAAGGTTAGATGTCATCTTTTCTGAAGAAAACAATGCTGTTGAGGTATAAAGACGTGTTTGATTGCAGGATATAACTGATTATATACAATAATTCCAAATACTTTGGCGACTAAACTTAATATCAAGATAAAGCGATAGTTTTCAATTTGATTTTAGGACGTTTTTATGAATGGGAGTTATAAATGCGGATTTCCATATTGCAGGCATTGAAACTTCAGAAATGAATCTTTTGAAAATAATTGCTAAAGGTTTATATATAGTTTCGGCACATCGAAAATAGCCGGAAGTCCGTTGGGACCAGCTGATTTGTTTAAATCAGGGTTTCCCAACCTTTTTTTGACCAGGGGCTACTTTGATTTCTTTGTTCTTAACCACAAAGTGAAAGTTTCATCATCATCATCATTACAGCCCTTCACAAGTCCACTGCTGAACATAGGCCTCCCCTAAGGAATACCACAAAACACCTCCTGAGCGACCTGCATCCATCGACTTCCTGCATGTCTTACCAGATCGCCGCTCCATCTAGTGGGGGGACGCTCTACACTTCGTCCGCCGGTACGAGGCCGCCATTCGAGAACCTTTTTTCCCCATCGGTTGTCGGTTCTTCGAGCTATATGGCCGGCTAGTTGCCACTTCAGTTTACTAATCCGTTGGGCTATGTCGGTTACTCTGGTTCTACTGCGGATATCCTAATTTCTAAGTTTATCACGCAGAAAAACTCTGAGCATAGCCCTCTCCACAGTTCGCTGAGCAACCTTGAGCTTCCTCATCCGGCCAGCAGTGAAGGACCACGTCTCAGTTCCATAGGTTATCACTGGTTGTATAGTCTCGTTTTCAAGTTGTGAGGTATACCTGACAAGATGTGCCGTAATTTCCCGAACGCTGCCGAACCGAGTTGAATCCGTCGCTTGACCTCTCAGTCGAAGTTGGACTTACTTAGTCGGACTATTTGTCCCAGGTAAACATACTCGTCAACAACTTCGAGCTTAGTGCTTCCAACAACTACCGGCATAGGTGTGACATGAACATTAAACATGATCTTTGTTTTGTCCATGTTCATCTTAAGACCTATCCGTTGGGAGACACTAATGAGGTCATTGAGCATAGTGCTTAGGTCCTCCAGCGATTCTGGTGAAACGTGAAAGTTTAGTTTATATATATATATATATATATTACATATTATGTGTATATTATTATTATTATTTGTCGTATTACTTATAATGATTTACATAATATTACGTATATTATTTATTAATTAGTAATGTACGCATTAAATTTGCCGTTTATAACATATTATCCTTTATGGGTCTATTTAAAGATATTTAGTAAATTATGGAATAAGTAGAACCTTCGTACGATTTCACTATATAATTGAGTTCGTACAAAAGTTCAAAAAATAAAAAAAACCTAACGGGAATAATTTTGATTTTACTTTATCTGATTATTTACGTTTTTGGAAGTTTTGCTTAATATAGCCAGGACCTATCCCGTAAATTATTTTAACACTTGTGAACTGTAAGAATTCAGCCGCTATTAATAATTATTAGCGACTGAGTTCTTGTAGTGAATTATTCACCGTTTACTTGTTAGCTTTGTGCGTTATGTACATACATTGACAACGCGTTGATCATGATCATTGCGAGTGCTGCGCATTAAGCTTCACCTTTATACAATAACAAATCATTCAAACTGGGGAAGGTCCATCATATACTATAATATTAGTAACCAGATCATAAATAATTTGTAACAAAATAGAGGTATAGCTGTTTAGCGATAAGGCCACCTAATTGTACATAAATTTATAAATTCAAATTGGTGTGTATTATTGTAATATGTTGTGTGCAAGAAAGAGTATAAATAAAAAAACTAATAAAAATTACAACTCTCGACAACTCGTTGGCCATACAGCGTTAATTTGTGGACAACTTGGTGAACATTTTCTCATCGGGCGGTATTAATTCTCGATAATACTCGATGCTTCTACTGCAAATATAAGTTTGTAATTGCTAAAATTATTTTTTATATGATGTAACTACAAATTAATGATAGATGTTTTCAGTTGTGATATGAGACCTTGTTAAATCTCATGATTACAGGTTTTTATGAGTGAGCTTACGAGTATCAAAATATGTGAAATGACCGTATCTGTTAAATGCATTGACTTAGGAGCTTAAATTTTTTACGCCTCTAGACATTTTAGACCTTATAGTATTTAATATTAATTTCATCTTGATGCCTCTATCCGTTACTGAGGAAAGGGGCCTTAACAGAAGAACAGACGGACGGACGAAACAACAGTGATATAATAAAAGGTTTCTGTTTTTTCTTTTGAAGTCCTGTTAAATAAAACACGCTAAGAATTATTTGAACCAGTAAAACTGGAATAATTAATTAAGAGCACTTTACAAAGTACTTGCTAAAGCCAAGTTCAAAATAGAAGAGGAACAAGAATTCAGAGTTGCCACTGAATAATGTTAATATTTTATTGCTATATGCAAATACATTGTTCTTTATTTAAGTTTTAAATAAATATTACTAATTACACTATTTTTATCTAATATATTATTACTTATTATATATAAAGCCTTATTTACAAAATTATTCTTTTTTAGGTATTAATTAATAAAAATGTATTTATTTAATATTTTCTGTGTTCAATGTATTGAACAGGTATTAAACCTAAAAATAATTGATTTTCCTTATTATATATTTGTTTCGTTTTCGTGTTTGGCAAGTTTTTACTAACGGCAAGCGTTAAGAATGTAGTGTGCCGTATATGAATTATTGATTTTAATTAGAACCGTCTAAGAACCTTCGGCTTAATATTACTTACTTGCACTGATTTAATAACGAACAATACAGATTATAACGGACGTCTACGGAATATCAGTTGTACAGCAAGTGTACACATAGACATACGGCAGCCATATGATGATATTCGATCTTCTGAATGGTTTTCAGCGAAACAACATAATCGGGTTACACAAAATAATTTTTAATTGCGTAAAATGTATTTTGAGTGGTGTCATAAATATTGGTGCATATAGAATAGAATAGAATAGAATAGAATATTTTTTTATTCAATATACATTACATGTGTAATTCTTATTGAAAGTCATTTTTTACTTTACCACTGGTTCGAAAAAAACCCTCTGTCCTGGGAAGAACCAGCAAGAAACCCAGCGGGACTTTTTTTTAAATAAATTTTACAATATAAATGATTACGAACTATTTACAGAATTTATTTTAGAAACTGCTTCGAAGCGATCACCTCATTCCCAGGGGTTATTATCAACCATGTATTCATTTATACTATAATAACCCTTTTTATACAGTTTCAATACTATAATAACCCTTTTTATACAGTTTCGAAAGACACTTACTCGGTTTGTTGTCTTCATTTATTTATTTAATAAATATGATGAGCTTATGTAAACATTATACAAGAAGACAATCTTATGGTAAAAAAAATTGTTCTACAGAACTATTACTTTATTTATAACTAGCGCCCGCCCCGGATTCTCTTGAAAAGGTTTAGATTTAAGTTAATCGTTAATCATTTCTCCTATCAATTTTTTGATATATTTTTATCTTTATTTTTTTGAATAAAATTTAGCCCAAATCCCTCCTGGAATTGCTCTCTATTTGTTCATAAAGTTTCATCAAAATCAGTAAAGTCATTCCGAAGATAGCCTGGACAGACAGACAAAAATTTTAAAAATGGTTATTTATGTCTCGAGAGTATGCAATCCCCTGAACTTAGTAGATTATTTCAATATTAGTCAGATACTTTAATTTTATTTATATGTTATAGAAGATACAGTGCGCAAACGGCAGCGCGGCGGACATTTTCTTGCCCTAAAATCCTCTCAGAGATGTGAGAAGGCCTGTGCCCAGCTGTGGGACGCATATAGGCTGTAGCTTTAACTTTTTATAGAAGATACATTGTCTGACAAAGTTTAGGTATGAAAATTATATAAGACGTTGTTAAAGCTCGCAGTTTCTCTACGTGATAGAATTCGTAATGAAGATATCTACAGTAGAGCCAGAGTAACCGAGCTAGCCCAATGATTGCGAAACCGATAACCGATGATGGAGAAAAGTTCGCCCCTACTAGATGTAGTGAAGACGTGATGAAAAACGCAGGAGGTCGATTGATGCATCTGGCTCAAGACCGTGTTTGTAGCTGGTTATCTGAAAGGACACCTACGTTCTGCAGTAGACTTGTGATGGAATGAAATAGTGGTGATGATGAAAAAATAAAAAATAAATGAAACATATCTGATAAATTTGTTTCACCAGACAAATTTTGTCTTTTATTAGGTATGTTTCCATGCAGGAAGTCGATGGATGTAGGTTGGTAAAGACTTTGTTTTGTGGCATTCTTAGCGGGAGGCCTAAGTATGCTAAGCTAGTCGATCTATGAAGAGCTGTTTAACTAATAGAAAGGAAGAAACTGTAGTCTAATGGCTAAGGTTACGGAATGTGAAACTAAAAGTTGTGGGTGCGAAACCACCATTCGACTAGGAACTGTCGTCAACCAATTTAAGGAAAAGCATTTTAAGATTAATTGGAGTGGTTGATTGTTGTCAACCGCTAGTATTTTTTGTCATAGACTAATACGAGAAAAGATAATTATTATGACGCAAAATGTGTGATCCTACGTTGTTCATTGAATGACTTTCTATTACATGTTATGGATTTTACCCTTAAACCCATTATTTGTCGTCCTTAATAATATAAATTTCAAAAAGAAACAAAATAAATAGATTAACGTCTATTTTAATTCAAAACAGACCAACGCTAAACGTATTTTTTGTAAGAGAATATGTCTATTTGTAATACAAATAGAAAGTACTAACATTCTGGTGTGTCTCAATTGTATGCAAGCCTTCTTTTACACATTTGTCACTGCTATGTTACCACTCCCTTTTTACACTTTTCTAAAGGTATTGTATAGCTTCAGCTTGTTTTCTCCTCACTTTTCGGAAGCATCTATTACGAGAATTTCTTTGAAATCAGTCTCTGCTGAGACGTTTTACAAAACATTCTTTGAAGTAGTTTACGCCATGATAGTTTTGTGAATTTTTCTCGCGATGTTTAAGAATACAATTTTTAGTGTACGTTGTCAGGGTACAGTAAGAACTTTGTGAACGTACGAGTAAAAATAACACATTTAAAGTTTTGCATGCAACTGTATGCAGTTAGTTATGAGTTTTAATTAAAAATGTTTTATGTTTTAAGAAAAATTAAACAACACGCATTGATATTTCATAAAGCTGTAGTGATTCTTGTGAGCAAACCAGCAAAATTTCAAATCATTTAGACGTCTTGTAGTGGGTGAAAATAGAATTACAAAATTTCATTACATTGATACTGTTGCGAGCTTGGGGTTCGAGACAATTAAAAACTGCCGATTGAATTACCAAAATTGACACTTCGAGTACATATCAGTCCCAAAATTTCTAGATAGTCTCCTAGTTCTGCTACTCGATACTAGAGGGCGCTAGTGGTAACTAGTGTTGCCATGTACAAGACATTAATAGTGCGTAGTAGTAGTACATACCTTTAGGAAAACTTAATATTACAATAAATAATAATGATCTCCACAGCGAGTTTTGGTCACGGTGGCCAACGGAGAATAGCATTCTACGCAGGACAGAATTATAATACACAAAATACCTGCAATCAAAGGGGAGAAAGGTTCTCAAGTAACAACATCATACCGGCAAGTGTTCATCCACTTGCCGGTATGTTGTTGAACTTGAACCTTACTTACCTAATACCAATCGTAAAACTTATATTATAGAAAATCTGTCTGCTAATTCACGTTTATTTGTAGAGCATTTGTTAGTCTAATACTGAGCAAATTTATACGGCACGTGGCGGATTGTTTCTTACCGTCGGTATTTTGGTAAAATAAAATGTAACGTTAAAATAGTTTGAAGACTACTAAACCAAGGTTTAAGAACAGGTTAATTTAATATTTATCAAAAAATGGAAAGAAATAAAATAATGAAATCATTAATTTTAACCTTAACATTAAAACATTTAAAAATTTATGTTAAAAACACTGGTTTATAGCGATAAAAATGCAAAGACTTGTAGATAAGTACATGCTAGTACTAGACAAAATAATTAATTACAAAACAAATTGAATAGCAATTTCCAATTTTTTTTTATACATCATGTTCATAAAAGATATGATAAAATGTCGCGAATCGCTAGTACCTAATTAATAAAATATCATTCAAGTGAAATTTTCATAATGTTGTTTCCTTAAAGTGAGAAACTTAGAAATGAGCAAAAGTTGACAAAAAATTAGTTTGCGTACATCCGCGCGATAAAATAAAATGATGTGTCTTACCTAGTTTGAGAAGCACCTCCCGCCCTCCCTTAATTGCGTGCACTATCCCCGTCACCACTAATCCCAGCACCACTACTACCAACACGACTACACTAGGAAAGACACACCACTGACGACAATACGACATGTGTTTCGCCTCTACACGAGGCATCCTCAGGTGATATAGACTCTACGGTGGCTAACCGCTAAGAACTTACTTAAGACTTAGCGGTTAGCCACCGTAGAGTCCGCAAAGTAACGCCTGATTCTATTAATTATCTTGGAAGTGAGCGTTATATAGAGCCACTGAGATCGTATGATCTTATAGTAGGTTTAAAATATTATTTATTTCTCAAAAGATTACAAATCACTCACGAGAAATTTAACAATTTACAAAACAGTAATAAAGGAATACATTACGAGCATACAGCAATATTAAGTATAGTTGTGGGTAAAACGTAAACAATATAGAAGAACAGTAAACATAGGTTTGAGCATCACGCACAAATTGTAATAACCGAACAACTAATATGCAACCGAAAACAGAAATAAGGGTGCTTACAAACTAATTCACATTTAATATCAAGTTTTTTTGTGGTTAATTTTCCAAAATATGGCGTTTCAATAATTTTTTAAAGAGAGGCAATATTTTTGATTGTTTTATGTTTTTAGGTAATGCGTTATATAATTTTGCACCGTCAAACATTATATTTTTCTTACCATACTCAGTTCTAACTTTTTGTATGTATATATCATTGGCTCGTCTTAGGTTACGCTTGAGAAAATCTATATTTTTTTTAAACAATATTTGCGAATGAATGTCGTTTTTAAGTATTTTACGTATTAATATGCAAGTGTTATATTGATATATTTGTGATATATTTAATAATTTGGTTTCTTTATATATAAAAGTAGATGGTGTTAAATATTTATAATGAAATAGTGCCTTGATTAATTTGTTTTGGGTAGTTTGTAGTCTACGTAAATTAGTTTTATGTGCTGATCCCCATACCTCAATTAAATAGTCAATATATGGTTTGATAAGTGTATTATATAAAATATATCGAACATTTTGTGGCAGAAATCCTACTATATTTCGCACACTTCCTAAAAAAGAAGACAATTTAGAATTTATTTTCTGAATGTGTGGCTTCCATGACAACCTATTATCTAAAATAAGTCCTAGGTATTTTTCCTTATTTGCTCTCTTTATATGAGCACCATTTATTGTAAGAGGTGAGAAGTCTGGAACTTTTTTGTTTTTTGCAGAAAAAATGACATAGTTTGTTTTTGACACATTGATAGTCAACAAATTGCACGAGAACCATTCTTGCAAGAGGTTGTGGTCTTGCTGGGCCTCCAATATGATTGAATTGATGCTCTGTCCAAAATAAAAGAGGCAGGTATCATCTGCATACAAGGTGATATGTCCCTTTAAGCCTATGTTGTTTATATCGTTTATATATATTAAAAACAGCAAAGGCCTTAAAATTGACCCTTGAGGGACACCGTATTGGCTTAGGGTTGCTAACATGTTTATCTACTTGAAAATGGTTAGTGAGATACGACTTTATCATTTTTAGTGCTAATCCAGCTATACCGGGCGCAGAAAGCTTACATAGAAGAATTTTATGGCTTACTGTATCAAATGCCTTCTTTAGATCAATAAAAACTCCAAGGACTATATGTTTTTGGTCTATACTGGTTTTAAGTTTTGTAATGAGATCAATTGATGCTGAAAGGGTGTTTGATTTTGACCTGAAGCCATATTGATGCTCAGAGAGGTGTTTGTTTAAGATTAAATAGTTACTAAGGCGCTTATGTAAAATTTTCTCAAAAACTTTTGATATAGTAGGGAGTACTGATATTGGTCTGTAGTTGCCTGACTTATGCTTAGGTCCCGATTTATAGACTGGAGTGACTTTGGCAAGCTTCAGTGAGTCAGGGAAATAGCCTTCCTGAATACATCTATTAATGCAATTTGTTAAGCAAAAAGATATAGGGTCTCTTATATATTTAATAGTTTTAGAGCTGATTCCATCAACACCTGTACTACTGTTTAATTTGAGATTGTCTATGATTTTTTAACTTCCTCAACTGTAGTTAATTCAAATTGATCAAATATTTTAATAAATTTATTTGGTCTATTTTGCACTATATGTAAATATTTTTGATGATACTGAGATGGAAATTGCTTTGCCAGAATAATACCTATATTTGCGAAATATTCATTAAATTTTTCGCAGATGTTTTGCGGGTCCGTAATAGTGCCTTTAGCAGTTAATAGACGAGTGGGTGCAAAATTGTCTTTTGTTTTGTTGTTTGATAGGTTATTTATAAGTTGCCACATTTTGGAAGACTTACCAATACAAGTTTTAAAGACTTTATTGTAGCATTAATTTTTCGTAGTTTGAATAAGTTCGAAGGTTTCATTTCTTTCTTTCTTGAATTTTTTTTCATTTTCTAAGTTTCCCGGATTTTGCTTAAAACTCTTCCATAGCTCATTTCGTCTGGCAATTTTTTCTAATATATCCTTATTTATCCAGTCCTTTTGAGGAGGGTTCAATATTTTGGTTTTCATTACTTTGTTTCTTTTTATAGCTAATTGGATAGATTCTTCAAGTGTTATATATTGATCATTGGTGTAAATCAGATTCATCATGTCGCAGTAGAGGTTTTGGTAATTTATAGCTTCATATTTAATTCTTTTCGTAGCTTTGGGCTTGTATTGTTTTACTTCAAAATATATTTGTTTATGGTCTGATAATGCGGATTCTATTATTGCCATATGAAAGTCGTGTTCTTTTAGATTAGAGCTGACATGATCTAATATAGTTTTAGTAGTTGATATTTCGCGTGTACAATATGTCGCATTTATTTTATTTAATATGGTGAATCCATTTTCCTTTATGACATTTTTGTAGTCTTCAACTAAGCGTCCCTTTTTGAGTAGATCAAAATTGAAATCACCAAAAATTATTGCTCGTTTGTGACTCTGAACTATTTGTGTAAATGTGTCAAAAAAGTTACTAGCGTTTGTTCTTTCTGGTTTGTAAATGGCTCCGATATCCAGTGAAAATCTTTTTAAGTGTATCCATAGATAGTGATTATCGTCTTCACACTTGCTTTCTACAAAATAATATTTTAAATTATTATGAACGTAGATTGAGACTCCTCCACCTCTAGAATGGGATCTAAAGTTATAGTAATGGGTGAAATTTGGTAACTTAAGTCTTTGTGCGTCGTTTTCGGATTTTATCCACGTCTCAGTCAATATGATGACGTGAACTTTATGCAAGGATGTTACAATACACTTAAGTTCATCAAGTTTCCCAGGTTTAACCAGGCTTCGTACATTAGCATACATGAAATTCAATGATCTTGTACTTCTATTTAAGTTTGTGTAACTGTTGACAGCTTGATAAGTTATATTGTTACGCTGATTTTGTAAATAAGCTGATTTTACGCTTGCAGGGAAGTTAATCTGTTTAAGTGTTTCATTATTTAGTTTTTTGATTGATTACAGTAACAGTTTTAAACATAAGAAACATAAAAACATAAAACATAAAGAAAACTTATTTTTATTATGAGTAATATTTAACTACTGATATCTATGTCAGCATTGATATCACTAAAGTGGTCTTATTACGTAACGGGGTTTATTGATAATCTCGAGTATAAACAAGCGGAAAAAAGTCCCTTAGCCGCGACGCCGCTGACTTTTTTGTTTGGATTAAAATTTGTGTTTTGTTGTCAAATTCCATACTTTAATATTTTAGTTCACAATAATTTGACACAAACTCTGGTTTAAAACTGAGACTATAATTATAAACTACATCTATAAAACATTTTAGTGTATTCGCGTAATATCGCAATTGCTGCCTTTTATTGCGCTAATAGCGTTATTTGCATGCCACTAAGATATGATTAACCATTTTTTTTATTTTGTTTGTCTGTCTGCCTGTCCGGGCTATCTTCAGAATTGTAGAATCGATTATAATGAAACTTCATGAACACACAGAAAGCAATGCTAGGAGTGATCTAGGCCAGGGATGTCGAAGCAATGGTACGCGTGCCATCGATGTCATGCGACACAATATTTTGGCCACCGATCACAAAGTTCACTATTAAGTATTACTGGTATATTACAAATGAACGCAAGTGATCCTACGGTATGGAGTGTTGGGGCGCGGTGGTAATCACGAAGTCAAAATTATTTTATGACACGTCTATGGCCTCATTAAACATTTCTTTAGAAAAATAGCAATTCACTACCATGATCTAGGCTGCATTTATTCGAAAAATATGAAGCTTTTTGAGAAATTTATTAAGTTATTTGCATTATTTTACATTCTGAACAATGCTACAATGATAGAGTCTATTTAGACGAAGCCGGGGAGGGTCACTACTTTCGTAATACGACAGTACAAGTATATGTAATAGAGTTCAGCGATGTATAGATTACTAAAGAAAACAAGAAAATAAATTGTCTGAATCTTTACGGACGCCATTAGCCAAATCACGAGGGAGCTATTATATCCATCTTCCATTCTTGATTTGTAAGGTTAATAAAGATTCCTTATGTTACACTCCATTAAAGTGCCGTGGAAATACTTTCCTTGTTTCATCTTATTACCTTACCTATATATATATAACGGTACTAATTTCTATTCGTAACTTTACTAGTAATGCTCATAACACACAAACACAGTTGAAAACATATTCTAACCAGATCATGGCTTAAAGAAGTATTACAAATGGTCATCGATGACGAATGGTCAAAGTGTCTAACGCGAATATGCTGTTCTGTAGTTATTCGGCTTCAAAAAGTTTGAAAATTAATAATTCAATATTGTCACATCGTGCAACGTTGATAACATCATTTAAAGATATGTTGATTATTAAGGAAGAGCTATGTGAAATAAAAAAGCGCGTTGAATAATAACTTGCAGAAAATAAAAAATAAATGCTAAAGGTCGAACAGTGAACTGAATTTACCTGTCCATCTTAAAATTCTGTTTTAATTGCGTTCAAGGGTCTTTTTTGAATATTCCCTTATATTACACTATCTGTGAAACAAGTTATTATGCGTTTATATATTTTAATTAATTAAAATATTTAAACGCATAAAATAATTTTAACAGTGGTAGAGCTACGCGGCAGCTTTTGCTGTCGCACGGATGGGCCGGCTCGAACCGGGGTAGTACCACGACCTCAAAGAAAACCAGCGTGAAGTAGAGGTTTATCTCTGCGTTTCGCTTGGTGAGTGCAGGTGGCCGGAGGCCCTTTTTACTGGAAATGAGGCATTCCATCTTAGTCCTCACGGGTGACAACGCATCTACATTTTGATTTGTAACAGAGGATAGATGTAGATGTCTATGGGCCGCAGCAACCACTTACCATCAGGTGGACTGTGTGCTCGTTTGTCACCCTTATCCTATAAAAAAAAATATATATTTTTTTTAATTATGTACTTTCATAGATAAATAGATGATAATCATGAATGGCTTGGTTCACGTTTAACCGATCATGCGGGGAGATCTGTTTATGACTTTGCCTAGGCATATGGTCTGACACAGCTGGTTACTTCACCTACGCGGATTCCAGATGTGGAGGATCATACACCTTCCCTGTTGGACCTTCTGCTGACCTCTCATCCGGACGGATATCAGGTTTCCGTCGATGCCCCTCTCGGCTCTTCGGACCATTGTCTGATCCGGAGTATGGTGCCACTCACGCTCCATTCGCGGTTGCGTTCTGCAGGTTGCCGCCGTGTTTGGCATTACAGGTCGGCGGATTGGGACGGAATGCGGTCTTTCTTTGCATCCTACCCATGGGGGCGGGTTTGCTTCTCGCCGGATGATCCCAGCGCTGTTGCTGACTCTGTCACTGATGTGGTGCTACAGGGAATGGAACTATTTATTCCATCATCTGTGGTACCCATCGGAGGCAGATCTCAGCCTTGGTTTGGTCGCTCCTGTAAGACTGCATTGCGCAGTAAGCAGGAGTGTTATCAAGCCTGGGCTGCGGCTTCACCTACTCGGGATGTAAACACCAGCACACTTAAAAATAAGTATAACTTCGCTTCCAGGTCCTTCAAAAGAGTTATTCCTAAGGCAAAGTCAGAGCACATAGGCAGGATTGGCGAGAAACTAGTTGGCCTTCCTTCGGGAACCCGTGCATTCTGGTCTCTCGCCAAGGCTGTCCAAGGGAATTTCTGTAAGCCATCACTACCATCTCTGCACAGGGAGGATGACTCACTGGGCCAAGACGCATAAGACAAAGCCGACCTTTTAAGCTCCCTTTTTGCGTCCAACTCGACTCTATGATATGATAACGGGGGGAAAACACCGCCGACCATCCCGCGGTGTGAGTGCTCCATGCCGGATGTGCTGTTCTCACAGCGCTCAGTTCGCAAAGCACTTCTCTCCCTGGACATCCAGAAGTCGAGTGGGCCTGACGGGATCCCCCCAATTGTGCTGAGGACGTGTGCTCTGGAGTTGGCACCGGTCCTAACGCGTCTTTTCCGGTACTCCTACTCCCAAGGCGTAGTCCCGAATTCATGGAAGACAGCTTTAATCCACTCGATCCCTAAAAAAGGCGACCGCTTAGACCCGTCCAACTATAGGCCTATCGCGATCACCTCCTTGTTCTCCAAAATAATGGAATCCATTATTAACTGCCAGCTCATCCGGTACCTTGAGGATCACCAGCTGATTAGTGACCGCCAATACGGTTTTCGTCGGGGTCGATCAGCTGGTGATCTTCTGGTCTACCTGACCCATAGATGGGCGGAGGCAGTAGAGTCCAAGGGGGAGGCGTTGGCAGTAAGTCTGGACATTGCGAAGGCCTTCGATCGGGTTTGGCACAAAGCGCTTCTTTCGAAGCTCCCTTCCTATGGGCTTCCCGAGAAATTGTGCAATTGGATCACCAGCTTCCTTGCAGATCGGAGCATCAAGGTCGTTGTAGACGGTGCATGTTCTGACTACAAGCCTATTAACGCTGGTGTTCCACAAGGCTGTGTGCTATCACCAACGCTGTTTCTTCTGCATATCAATGATATGTTGCTAACTGGTAACATTCATTGCTATGCGGATGACAGCACTGGTGATGCTCTATACACCGGCCGGGCCAATATTTCTTGGGGAAACGTCGCCGAGTACCGGAACAAACTTGTGTCTGAAGTTGAGTCTTTGCTGGACAAAGTCTCGGATTGGGAGCGACTAAATCTAGTCCAGTTTAATCCTCAGAAGACACAAGTTTGCGCGTTTACCGCTAAAAAGAACCCCTTTGTCGTATCTCCTCAGTTTCAAGGCACTCCTCTTCTTGCCTCAGCCAGTATCGGTATCCTCGGAGTCGACATATCGAGTGACGTGCAGTTTCGTGGTCACTTGGAAGAGAAGTCCAAATTGGCCTCTAAAAAGCTTGGCGTGCTCAGCAGAGCGGGACAGTATTTCATGCCGGCACACCGCCTGCAACTTTACAAGGCGCAGGTTCGGTCTCACATGGAATACTGTTCCCATCTCTGGGCAGGGGCTCCCCAGTACCAGCTCCTTCCACTTGACCGCATTCAGCGCAGAGCGGCCCGAATCGTCGACGACCGAGCCCTTTCCGATCAGCTCGATTCATTGGCACTGCGAAGAGATGTTGCATCTCTTTGCATTTTCTTTCGCATCTACCATGGGGAGTGCTCTGAGGAATTGTTCGGATTAATCCCAGTCGCCAAATTTCATGAACGCACATCGCGGCAGAACTCCCGATACCATCCACACCATCTGGATGATTGGCGGTCCACCACTGTGCGATTTAGAAGATGTTTTCTTCCTCGCACGACTTCCTTGTGGAATCGATTACCATCAGCGATTTTTCCGGACCGATACGACTTAGGGACCTTCAAGAAAAGAGCCTACTCCTTTTTAAAAGGCCGGCAACGCATCTGCAATTCCCCTGGTGTTGCGGTTGTTCATGGGTGGCGGTAGTCACTTACCATCAGGTGAGCCGCATGCTCGTTTGCCCCCTCTCCTATAAAAAAAAAATAAAAAAAAAACGATTAACGAGCTTCTATGACACCATTCTTTTTGCTAAATCTCATGGTTTTAGATCAACGGAAAGGACCCTTTAGGTTTTTATAAGTAAGTTTGAAAATATCATAATAAGTGACCTAAATGACCTTACACTTTGAATGCGTTAACTTAGTAGCTTGAATTTTTACACCTCCTAAAAAACGTAGACCTTAGTACTTGAAGTTTTTTTCAACTTAACACCTCTATCAATCCCTGAGATTAACACCCATCCTGGGACTTCACAGTTGGACAGAAGAACAACAAAGTGATTCTATAAGGGTTCTATCTTTCAACGGGTTTCTTTTTAAAAAAGAAACTTCTTTTGATAATATTTAGTAAGTTATTATTTTATTTTTTAAAAAATCGTTACCCCCACACTAGGATTTTCTCCTGTGTCGTGGAGGCATTTTGCAAACATAAATCGCACGAGGACAAACATCCAGACCCGGAACAATTATTTGTAGGCCATACAAATACTCGTTCCGTGCGGGATTCGAACCCGCGGCCCCCAGCGCAACAACTCATTGCTAAGCCACTGCGCCACGGAGGCGTCAATTATATTATATTCAACTATACATTATATATTAACAAAACACTAAAACTAAAAACTTAAATTATCATACAGTCCTACTCCCCGCGGTATACTGCCAAGAACACTGGCTGCGTTTCCTCACTGAATGGATACGCATTTGAGCGAGAAATGATCCAGCCCATTTATCACCACTAGCCACAATCAGTCAATTATATTCAAAAGTAAGGCTTTATGTAATAATATTACATACGTTATGTAATAGAAGTTTTTACATGACTGCGTTTTAATTCATCGAACCACTATCGAAGGTTAAGATTGTATGGTAAGGTAACCAACACGAAATTTGCGCTTCAATAAATACATCATTATACGTAACAAAATAAGCATATATTTTTCACATAAGGCGTGTGAGACGTGTAGAGAACCGGAGACCCTCTTTACTCGAAAAGAGGCATTCTATCTTAGCCCTCACGGCTGACAACGCATCTGCATTTTAATTCGCAAACGAAGATAGATGTAATATGTCTATAGGCCACAGCAACCACTTACCATCAGGTGGACTATATGCTCGTTTATCACCCTTATTCTATAAAAAAAAATGCATGATTGTTATGACATCCGTATCAGATCGTACAAAATTAGAAAGAAAAAGACTGGATTAGAGCGAGCGCTATTATAGTACGCGCTTATGGGCGGCCCAGAAGTTTGTTGTCTGCCTGGGTGATCCAACCACAAAAGTTTTTATTTGCCTTCACTTTTTGTTAAAAGTTTTTTTTAACCGTTTGAGTGGAATAAGGAATATCACAATCTCAATAGTACGAGTACATTAAAGTCTTCATCCTCTATTGCGCCATCCTTTGATAGTGAAATTTTTCTTCAAATTTATACGGAACCACTCTTGAAGTATAACTTATTAAATAAAAAAAAAGAATTATATATATATATATATATATATATATATATATATATATATATATATATATATATATATATATATATATATATTATACGCAATATCTTTACCGATTGTAAACCGATCAACCGATTTTGATTTTGATATAAAAATACAGACTATTTGTAAGTTTTTTGACAGTATTGTGAAGGGGGAATGATGAGATGTGTTGTATTATAAGTTTTAACTTATAATACAATACAGCTCATTTTAAGTTTTAACACACATATATATGTGTTAAAACTTAAGATGAGATGTCAAATATACTAGCTGGCCAGGCAGACGTTGTTCTGTCCTTTCCGACGTCCCTTCCTATAAAAAATCAGTAAATTCGCAATAAAAAAAATTGAAGATCAGTTATCGGGATAAAAAGTATCCTATCTCTCAAGTTGGACCGAACTGCATACAGTGTACAAAATTTCAAAATTTCAAATTTGAAATCAGTTCAATAGTTTATGAGTTCATCGCGGACAAACAATGTGACACGTAATTTTTATATATAAAGATATATATATCCATATCCACCCAAAAAAGGGCAATGCAAGGTTGTAAGGTTGTTAAAAAAAAGTTTTATATATATATACTCCCCCTAAACGGCTGGATAGATTTTGATGAAATTTTGGGTGTGTGATTAAGTTGATTCGATAATGGTTTAGACTCAAAAGTAATCCAGAAATCACCCGTATGAAACTAGGGCGGATCGCTAGTAGATAGACAGTATATATATTTACAACGTGCAGCAACAATGGTGACTTTAATTTAACACACATATACGTTTTCACATTTTTGTTTCATGAAGAAATTATATTAGGTACGTTTACATCTCTTGCGATACTTGTGTTATTAGTGCTTGTGTAAACTTGTGATCGTAATGTCGCAAATGATTGCAAATACACATCCGAACTAGACAGCAGCTGAATATACGATATGTCCTTATAGCAAGGGCCAAGGGCGGCGTCAAAATGCAGCCATTGCGATAAGGACATAACGTGAGAGAAATGGCCATTCAAGACAATGCTCTATTTATCCTTGCACTATTGTAGGAGCTCTTCAGCGCATCAGCGAAAACCGGCCAGTGAATCCTAGGTCTCAACGCCCTGATCGACCGCCTACATGACAAAACCCAATCCAGTTAACTGAAAATATGATATATTTTATAGAATAAGCGTGACAAACGAGCACACAGTCCACGTGATGGTAAGTGGTTGCTGTGGCCCATAGACATCTACATCTATCTTCGTTTGCGAATTAAAATGCAGATGCGTTGTCAGCCGTGAGGACTAAGATAGAATGCCTCTTTTCCAGTAAAAAGGGTCTCCGGTTCTCTAAACTCACCATACGTGCGATACAATATTTCAAAGAACAACCCAAAACTAGCCGCCGCAAGAGCGCTAGGCGTTTTCAAATCCATCACAGAACTGCCCATAGGATATTAAAGCGAAAAAGTGGCACCCATTCAAGTTTAGAAAAATAAATTAATAAGAGTGAATTATTGTCAGTGGTGACTGAGTAAAATTGAAGCGGATAGTGACTTTCTTTCCCAAAATTGTTGGACTAACGAAAGCACGTTCACCAGAAATAATAAGCCGTCAAAGAATCGGACCGATCACGATTAGGTACAAGACGTGTTGCGTGGTTGCAAGCGCGCGAAGCGACGCGTTGCCGCTCTGAGTTAACATAAGCCAGCTAGGTAAGTAATTTCATTTCATCCAATTTTAGTTAGTTTTTATTATTAAGTTTGTTAATTTTTTTTTTTCAATTTACGAGTTATTTTAACCTATCAAAATTAATATGATTAAGGGGCACTAGCCCTACCCGTGTGTTATATATATTATGTATGAATCAATTATTATTGAAAAAGTCGTTATCTGCGTCTTTTTCATCAACTTCAACAAAAATGTAATCAATTTTCGTTTAAACAACGCTCTTGATTAGTACGAGACTAATCAAATTTGCTGCCTAAATTGAAGTGATTACAACGTTTGTTCACGCCCGAACGCTGGTTTCGGAATTTGACGCCAGAGGGCGCTCGGCTCGGCGCCATACCGTTTTTGACGTTCGGTCGAGCGGTGTGGTGAGGGCGCGCGAGCGCAGGAGTTGTTTGCCAGCTGTGCTAGGGACAGCACGCTGTCATTTTTTTGTGTGGGAACGCGGAATAGTTTAAGCGCGTCTAGTAAATATACTGTCTAGCATTCGTATCGCGCATTCCTGGTTTGAGAGCTTTTCCCGGGACTTCTTGTGTCTAACTCAGATAACTATATAAGGGTATTCGACAATATTAGCTACTACTGCGGAATTTGATATTCTAGAAAGAATTGTTGCCACGCGAAACGGTAGTGAGCTTTGATCCGGACATTCGTGTTCGTGCGGTGTGTTACGTTTTTGCTGATAGTAGCGGGATTTCGTATAGACCGACATTCTGTATTTGTGTTGGGTGTTACGCTTTATAACAAATTGGAGTTAGTTAATTGTACGATAAAGTTAAGGACTGTCCTCGTGACGAACGAAGAAAGTGACTGTGGACGATTCCGCGGAAGATTACCACAATTTGGAGCGGTGCTGAAGTCCGAGCTGCTGCCGACGGCAACGGTCTCATAAGGTCTACCACACTCAGTCACACACAGATACACATCACTGACCCTTACTTCCCATGCACCATATAACCACATGCGACCTGACCGAACCCTGAGGGACCAGTCGCCTTGGATATAGGTAAGTAAGCTCGGTTTTAATATTCTCCCTGTTGAATGGCAGTAGGATAGAACGCTCCCCCTTATTGTTTATTGTAATTAGAGATTTTCCACTTTGGCTTTAGGAGGCCCGACCTGCATCTGCCTGTGGGATCTTCCTTCATGGGCCGGGCAGATCCTACTCTTGGATAGGCAGCTGCACGCCGTAACAACGTTTAAACATTCGTTTTAATATATGGACTTTCAAAGGTACTATTTCTGTATCGGAACATTCTTCGAATGATGTTAATTAGGAGCATGTAAGTTTAATAAATCTGTTGATAAGTGGCGACGTGAGAGAAACCTATCACCCTCTCTCGTCCTATGAGTTTCGTAAGAGGTGGCTTAGGAAAAGTTGGAAAGAACTCGTGGCCTCCTATAGGCAGTGATAATTTTTTTATACCACGTGGAGACGTGTAGCGATTATGGCAAATCCGTATCCATATAGAAGCGGCTGAGTAGACTGTTTACGTTCTTCTTTATCATCAGATAAGATGAAGTTTGATAAAGAGTACGATCGTTTCTATTGAAACTATCATTGAATGACTATACATAACAAGATACGAATTAGGTAAATGAAATATAAACATATTCGACCTTATCTATAATATAAAAATGAATCGCTGAATATGTTGCGCAAATCTTGAGAGCAGCTGAACTGATTTCGCTAATTCTTTTTTTATAATATTCCTTGAAGTACGGAGATGGTTCTTACGGAGAGAAAAATTAAAAAAAAAATGCCGGAAAATTTAAAAACAACACTTTTCTATATTCTAATACAAAAGATTCGTAATAATACTTAATAGTCGATTTGAACTTTAATACCATACCATAAAGTTTAAGTGTTAGTGGAGGGGTTGAGTGATGTTAGTATCGTATAAATATTAATGTCAATATTTGTCAAATAACTCCACGCGGGCGAAGTCGCGGGAAACAGCTAGTTCATAAATATAGATGTCAACTTAGAATGCCAACATTTGCTATCTCTCTTCTTACTAAATGATAATAGTAATAGACAGGTATAGAGATAATTGTTACTTAAGTAAGCGATATTACTATTCATTTATTTTAATACGCAGATATTAACAAATAAATTTTTAACTACTTTAATATAATGGATTTCCGCACAGTAAAGCCTGATTCTATTAACTATCTTAGTCGTTAAGATAATTAAACTAAGATTGTTAGATAAATAAAATTAAACTCGTTAAGATATTACAAGATAGGTACTAACATAATTATCCTAAATTGGTTGTAAATACAACAACTCTTAATTTCGATTGACGTGGCACGTTTGGTTTCAGTAATTACGGTGGTATGATTCAAGAGACTTTTACAGCTTCATCGGAGGCGGAGAACTGCGGTGGAGAGAGGGTAAATTTAAATAGGTATTAGAACTTAGCACACAAGCAGGCTTTATTGTTAAATGTATTAATAAATCGTATATTTGTGTAATTAGAGCTGCTAGTTGCCTGTGTCAGTCTGGGTACGTTACATCTTACATACAATAGAATAGATTAGAATCATTTTTATTCAATATAGATCACATGTATGTAATCCTTATTGAAAGTTATTTTTTACTTTACCACTGGTTTGGAAAAAAAAACTTCCGCCCTGCAAAAAACCAGCAAGAAAACTAACGGGACTTTTAAAAAACAAGTATTTTTTTATATTCTACTAAACCAGTGCTTAACTACAATCCCACCTGATGGTAAGTGGTGATATTGCCTAAGGTGGTGAAGCAAACTAACTTAACAAAAGCCTATTCACTCTTGCCTTGAAGACACCCACACTGTAATCGGATGGAAAGACAGGCAACTTATTCCACTCCTTTGCTGTACGGATGATGAACAACGTAGCGAGCCGTTTGGTTCGAATGCGTGGAAGTCAACAACGAAAGGGTGGAGACTGGCCGAACGTCTGGTTGTCCGATGGTGAAAGGGAGAGGGAGGAATTCAATTATGTAATTCCTGCGCACACTCTCCGAAATGCATCCTGTAGAAAATCGAAAGTCTGGCTATTTTGCGTCTGTGTTCGAGGCTGGTAAGATTAGTTTTAACCAAACTTGGGTTACCAATAAGCCTCTTAGCACGCCTTTCCATTGAGTCCAAAGCTGCTAGGTGGCATTTTGCAGGACCAGCCCAAACATGGCAGCAATACTCAATGCAAGACCGGACTTGCGCTTTATATAAAGTAAGCGGCTGTCCTGGCGCGAAGTATCGGCGCACCTTTGCAAGGACTCCCTGCTTCCTTGCAGCCTTAGACTCAATGAACCGCTCGAAGTTCAGATGTTTTTTTTATAGGATAGGGTGACAAACGAGCACACAGTCCACTTGATGGTAAGTGGTTGCTATGGCCCATAGACATCTACATCTATCCTCGTTTGCGAATACCAAAATGCAGATGCGTTGTCACCCACGAGGACTAAGATGGAATGCCTCTTTTCCAGTAAAAGGGGTCTCCAGTTCTCTACACTGACCATAAGAAACACATCAGTGTTAAGCTGCAATTTTATGCTGGTATTCTGTGAGAGCGTGGTCCTTCCCCGGTCGAGCCGACCCATTCGTGCTACAACTATACTACTAATATAGCTGCAGCATGGCTCTACCACGTAAAAAATGAATGATAAAAATGAATTTGATGATATCTCAAACCATAACAACTGAAGGCGGTTAGTATATTCCAGTGATACATTTCGGAAAGAAGGAGCCAGCAAGATAAGCTGCCTCCTTTTTGTAGTGAAGAAATACGCTTGTGTTTTGGAGGCGGTGAATTTTACGAGATTGGCATCGCCCTATTCCGAGACTGCCTGTACTGTGAGATTCACACGCTCTACCATAGCTTCTCTTTCGGACTGGGTTTGATCCCGATTGGCCCGAAGACTTGGTTAGTATCTCACCACTACTGTGCTATCGTCAGCATACCCATAAATACCGGGCATAAGCAGATCATTAATATGCAGCAGGAAGAGAGTTGCGGAAAGAACAGACACCTGAGGAACACCGGCGTTAGTCGCTATTGGATCAGATGAGCAGCCATCGACGATGATCCGGAGAGACCTTTACCCATTCAATTAGACCAGAGGATAAGCCGTACGCTGGAAGCTTACTCAAAAGGCTAGTGTGCCAAACTCTGTCAAAGGGCTTCTAGATATAAAGGGAAACAGCAAGTGCTTCCCCGCTGTTCTCGAGTGACTCGCCCCATACGTGTGTGGTATACGCTAGAAGGTCACCAGCTGACCGATTTCGGCGAAACCCGTATTACCGGTCACTAAGGTGGTCATTCTGTTCTAGGTATGCCACTAAGCGGGCGTTCAATATACGCTCCATTATCTTGCAGAGTATGGAGGTAATTGAGATTGGATAATCTATATAAATCGATAATTGGCAGGGTCAACACGGCTGCCTTTTTTGAAGCAGACTGCACGGTGGCCAGTTTCCAGGATTTTGGCACAATTCCAGTCCTAAATAAGAGGCGGAACAAGCGTGTCAGCACAGAAGTCAACTCACTAGCTTTTAGAACTATAGCTGGTATAACATCTGGTCCACCAGCTTTATTCGCGTCTAGACATCGCAAAGTTTTAAAAACCTCCTTATTTGTTATACAAACCTCCGCATAGAGGTTCCGCAGTGAGGTAATTTAGGTGGAACATTGTTGCCACTGTCCAGACGTGTATTGTAGGCAAAGAGAGATGTGAACAAGTCCGCTTTCTCTTTAGCCGTATGCGCCAATGTGCCATCTCCTTTTACCAGCGAAGGCAGTGTAGGCCGACAGAAGTTTGTCTCGATCACCTTGGCGAGAGAACAAAAAGCTCTAGTGCCGGATGGTCGGGCAGAGAGTTTTGCACCGATATGTTTAATGCAATTGATTTATTGATTATTTATGATTGATTGCGATAGCTTTCCGTAATGTTTTTTGTGGGACTTGGCGGCCTGGTTGAAAGTTCTTTTCTTAGAGCTAATATCCGGAGCTTTGCGGTTTCGAGCGTAAACCCAGGATAGGTACACTAAACTCTTGTATTTTTTAGCTTGGGCGCATTCAACAGACACAAGCTAGTAGTACCAGTTACTCGACTCCATCGAGTCAGTAATTCAGTTTTGGGGCGATGTATAAACTTTTACACCAAAATTCCAAAAAATTTACAAAATTTTACCTGCTCAAAGTTCAAAAACTTTATTAAACTAAGTTTGTATAAAAAGGGATATTATAATATTAAAGAATTTATGGATGATAATAACCCCTGAAAATGAGGTGATCGCTACCAAGCTATTTCTAATTTGTTGTGTTGTTAATTTGTGTAACATAAATAATTGTAAGCTGTTATTTAAAAAAAGTCCCGCTAGGTTTTTTGCTGGTTCTTCCAAGGACTGAGGTTTTTTTTCGAACTAGTGGTAATTATACAAAAGAGTGACTTTCAATAAGTATTATATATAATGTATATTGAATAAAAAAGTTTCTGTTTCTGTTTCAGCGTTATACCATGGGCGAGCTCTGCTACCGGTGGGAGCGTCAGAAAAGGGGATGAAATACTCCATAGCTTGACGCAACACATACTCTATTATAACCGCGCAGCTCGACGGATCTGAAGATGCTACTGCCCTCTGTCGCCTCTTCCGATACTCAAGGGACGATATGGAGTAGTGGATATCCTTACATCATCACAACGGCATCCACGTGAATACTCTTATCTATTTGTGGCTCACAACACCAAGACCAGCGATCTTTCTGGCCTTTTCAATTGTCACCTATTACGATACATACGGAAAGTACGAAATAAGATTATGTATTCTTCTATGCAATACGGCCGCAACCGTCAATCGACAAGTTTTTAGCTATCATTATCATAATCATTACACACATTTTCACTGCTAAACATCAACCATCCTCAAGGATTGTCACAAGATCCTGAGATATCTCCATTCATCGATCTCATGCAGGTCATCACTCCATCTAGTGGACGGCCATCCTAATTCCGCTTCAAATATGAGTTTTAATTTTATGAAAATGTCTCTTTAATTAAAATTATAATTCAATAACACGAAGCTATTATATAACTTATTAAACCAGATATGCGTTGGCGTTAATGCCGCCACATGGAAATTGATAATTTTATCAAATGTTCCCGAAATCGGATATTAATTTACATTGATGTGAATCCAACTAATATAATCTGATGTTAAAGTGAATATACTCGTACGAAACCCTAAATGGGTTTTGTATATTCAATCTGCCATATCATACAGCCATAAAACTAATTAAATTAATATTCTGATTAATAAGAAAGTAAGAAATTCAAAAACACTTAAAAGAAATTAATAACATATTTATGCGCCATGGTGTTGTAGCTTCCTGATTAATGTCTTACGATGACACAGTTGAAGGCCTTGGATTGGTCATAAAATATATCTGAAACATCCTATAAATTATTTCATGTACAAAAATATGTTTAATAAAATCAGCACCGGCATCAGAAGCACCCTTATAAAACTTAATCGATGCACGTGGTAGAGCCATGCTGCAGCTATATTTCTGGTATAGTTGTAACACGAATGGGTCTGCTCGACCGGGGTAGGACCTCGCTCTCACAGAATACCAGCGAAAAATAGCAGCTTAATGCTGCTGTGTTTCGTATGGTGCCTGTAGAGAACCGAAGACCCTTTTTACTGGAAACGAGGCATTCCATCTTAAACCTCACGGGTGACAACGCATTTGAATTTTGATTCGTAATCGAGGATAGATGTAGATGTCTATGGGCCACAGACCACTTACCATCAGGTGGACTGTGTGCTCGTTTGTCACCCTTATCCTATTAAAAAAGTCGATTCTTATGAAGCAATTTATTTACATTAAAAAATTAACACAGTAACTTTAACTTAAAGTGATAGAGATAGCACAAGACTTAACAGCATCTTAAAATTGAGCAGCGTGTGAGTATTACCTTGATTGATAGCTAAGGCAACATACAAGTATTTCAAATAGGTAACGCGAGGTATTAGTAGCATTTACTTCAAATAACAAGTAAGCAAGGTGCAGTTTTCATTGCAGGGAATATTTAGTAGGCCAGCATTGCTTAGAAAAGGGTTAACATACGAGGCGGTATGTAAAAGTAGAATCTTACACCCACGATCTATATGCGCTGTATAAGTGAGTCCTATTTAAGACACGATTCGAACACAACATCGCATTAGTTTTATTTTATTTTATTTTACTTCAGAATGTGAGATAATTTTTTATATTCTGTTCAGTTCTTTGACGTCTGCATTTACTTTTAATTAAAAATCAATTGTTTACCATTTAGGAAAATCACAAACTTAATGTCGTCTAAATTGTTACATTAACATTTCATCCCCTATCTTGTCACCCTTAGATTCTAGAAGTCTCTCTCAAAATGTTTATGGGACCACTCCTGAATAGTATTATTGTAAACAGTGTAATAAAAAAAGAATCATCAAAATCTGTTCACAATTGAAGATGCCGCGAAACGAATAGTAAACGTAAAGTTTTACGTCAGCTGTAATAATAGCATTACAGACAGAGCCTTTCCACAGTTTTACAATATGTATAAATTCCTGGAAAAATAAAGATTTTCAAAACATTAACGTCATTAAAAATTTTTTTTTAACTTATAATAAGTGATTGTTTGACCACGGTCCCACCTGAGTGACAAGTATAATGAAGCCCTAGAGTGTAAATAGCTCTGTCTTAGAGTACGAAAACTCGTAACAAAAGCCTTTGCAACTCTTGCCTTGAAGACCCCAGATTGTAATCAGACAAAAATGCAAACCATTCCACTCCTTTGCCGTACGCATTACAAAAAACAAGTTCGAATGTATGGAAGATCGACAATAAAGGGATGAATGACCGCCGACCGTCTGGTTGGAAAATGGAAAAAGGAAATGGAGGATTAAAGCGTTATAAAATATAGTAGAGTATGTTTATTTAAATCAATTAAAAGATGCATTATGGTTTACGTATTAATAGCTAGAGCAGAAATCATTTACCCCTTATTTCGAGAACGGGACAGAGCAATTGTTTGGTTAGGGCGAGATACCCTTACATGTAATTTGGTATGCGATAACACTATTAACGCTAATCCTTATTAAGGTTTAGAGAAATACGAGTACAATATTATTTGATCAAAATTTAGGAATATGATAGAATTTCACTAATAAATTTATAGGTCATGGTTTTTAGATAGGTACAATGTTTAAAATGCGAGCTTTAAAATGTGAGATGTAACCTTTAGCTTGGATCTTCATATCTATAAATAAACTTATAGAAATAATAGGTGCTAAACAAAAAAGAGAAATGTACAGTTTAAGAATAGTGGTAGCTCTGCTCCTTTGCGCACACCGTAAATTTTACAGTACGGGTTTATGATTTCGCTCCTCGCCGACACCAATAAAATTGTTAATTTACAATTTCAAGTGTTAATCTCAAGTGTTTATCTACCATAATATGTTCGGCGCTTTTAAATGGCAAAAATCATAACGTGTCAATTTGTGATCACTAATCGTCGTTATCGACATTTGTCTTTTTTGTTTGTCTTTTGATATTTGTTTTTGTTTTTAATTATATTTGCCAATTATATTTATTTATTTTGTATAATTTAGTGTAAAGTTATGTTATTATATTTTTGTAAAAATTGCTATACTTTATAGCATGTAAGTTTTTATATACACAACCTACCAAAGTCCAATAGTTTAATATCGACTTAGCCTACAGAGAAATTGCGTTAGAAAACAGATTAATTTGATAGAAAAAATAAACACTTTCATTTTCCTTTATTTAAGGATTCATTTGCTTAGTTTTTTTAAAAAAATATTAGTACTACTAATATCCATTACGACTAATAAATAGTAAGTATTAGCAGCATTTTATCCTTTTCTTTCTCTGTGATGGTAAGAAGATGCGGCGTCCATATACACTTATAAGCTTTTTTTATTTTTACTTTCTGGCGTAATTATTTGTTTTTGCTTCTTTTTCATATTTGCAGCATATGATGCAGTTGTGTACTTCCGTCGTTTTGTTTACAATTTATTAAGACTCAATCTTTCTCTTACGATATAGACATTTTAAAAATGTTTCGTAGTTCAATAATATATAAAAAAATATTTCACAATTAAATCTAAACAACTTTTAACAAAAATAGTGTTTAGTAATATTGCCATAAAAAGCCCGTATTAAACTGAACTTGACCTTGATAGTTCTTTTCCTTTCAGCAACCGCGATTGGAACATGTCCTATTCACCTGATAGAAGGTAAGTGTAATTTTTGTGTTATATCGATATTAATTTTTGCAAAATAATTACAAAAATCATTAGAGAAATTACTTTCTAGAGTAAGCCGCCTTGGCCTTGGTAATCTGTTTTCTTTTTTTGGGCGAGGACAAATTAAATTTACGAAAATGAAGTCAAGAGGGTTTAAGTCGATTATTTGGATCTTCGACGCGACAAGCTACTAGTCGCGACAAAAAATATATTTTTCCTTTATACAAAAAAACATACATATTTTTACACAATTTACAAATATTTTTTTTTGAAATGAAAACAATATTAAATCTTTATGTATGGTTTTTCTCCTTATAATAAGCTTGCTAGTCCAGTGTTGGATATAGCCAGGAATTTCATAAATAAAACTACTAAACTCTTGAATAGCCTTTGTCCGTTAATATATATGCACTACATTATAATAAACAACATATCACTAGGAACTCATTATCGCTATATTATAGCTGTAGCACGAATATGTCAACCGGGGAAGGACCACGCTCTCATAGAATTCCAGCGTAAAATAGCAGCGCAATTCTTCTGTGTTTCGTATTCAAAGTGTAGAGTGTTAGGAGGCCTGCTGGCCTGCTGTTGTGGAGTCTGCAGCACTGTTAGATTACGTTTCGGCGGATTTCATTTATCCTCAGAGTATTGTATTCCGCAGACATGCAGCTTATGTCACGAAGTTTTCTTTTACCGTCAAGCACTTAACGTGGTAGAGCCACAAAGCAGTTATAATGTTATGGTTGCAGCATGTACGGCTTGTCTAGACCGATGAAAGACCACGCTCTTGCAAAATACTAGTGTGAAATATCAGCTTATTGGTTTTGTTCTTCGAAGGATGAGTGTAGAGGACCGGAGACACATTTTACTGGTAACGAGACATTTTTAGTCATTAGGAGTGACAACGCATCAACTTTTCGAATATTAATCGAGAATAGATGTAGGTCTATGGACCATATCATCCACTTACCACACTGTGTGCTCATTTGTCACCCTTTTATTCTATTAGTACTTTAAAATTGTAATTAACAATCTTAATGGCGCCGATGGGTAATGAACTAGGATTCCTCGCCTACTATTAAATTTATGGCGAGCACATAGTCCCTGTATTCCCACAGCTCTTGAGATCCCTACATAGAGATGCGTTTAACGTAAAGGAATTCTTAAAAAAATTATAAATTCTAAGAACCATTAGAATACTGAACGGCAATTTAACAATTATTTTTATTATGTCGTAAATACTATTGTATTGCTTTATTATTATGTTTTAACCGTTGTGATGTAGCTGAAAACTGAAATGAAAATGAGTGTTCTTTGTTCAGCAGTCGACTTTTGATGTGGTGTAATGGCGATGATGATGAAATATATAAAAAGGTGAAAAATAAATAAAATGTATCTGATAAGTTTGCTGCTATGTATACTTTATTATCTACATTCGGATTTGTTTAAATTTTTCTTATGGAGATACAGTGTGGTATTGCAATATCGAAGCTTTGTTTCGTGAAACAAGGGCATTAAAATTAAACACAAAATAATGATTTATTATATGTTTCAAAAATGGTGCTTCAAAGAGCTTTTATTTGACAACACGTCACACAAAATATATTTTTTAGTTTTCCATTTTAGAGTATCCGAATTATGAACGAAATTACGCCCATATTGGAGCTGTTTATTATAAGTATGCCAAATTGCAGTTATCTAAATAGTCTCTGAGAAAAACGTATGTAATTGACACACAGGCATATATCGAGGTAACTCCATAAGTGGTCCGTTTTGCAAATTTTTCAATTGAACATGAATGAGGAAAAAGTTAGTTAGTAATATCT
Source organism: Parnassius mnemosyne (assembly GCA_963668995.1). Classification (NCBI taxonomy): domain Eukaryota; kingdom Metazoa; phylum Arthropoda; class Insecta; order Lepidoptera; family Papilionidae; genus Parnassius; species Parnassius mnemosyne. The sequence goes on from CAVLGL010000159.1 coordinate 25,469,420, forward strand.
GAAGTAATATCAACAGTTTTGATATTCTTATTTTCAACTATATCACGCAGAGCGTTGTGAACTAAATGGCCTCTCAAAGGTAACAGCGCCATAAAAGTATCGTTTATGTCCCGTGATATTTTTAAACTAGTATTTATTCCGTAACATTCTTACTGTTTATTTTTATTATGAATATATTATCTTTAATAATATATAATCGTTGGTGTGTCTTTTGGCGTTCGTGTACTTCTGAGCGGCTTGACCGATTGAAGCCATATTTGGATATTTTTTATAGGATAAGGGTGATAAACGAGCATACAGTCCGTGTGTACGTGTTAATTGTCAGTGGTAAGTAAATGCTGTGGCCCTTAGATATTTTTCACGAATCAAAATGCAGATGCATTATCACCCACGAGGACTAAGATGGAATGCCTCGTTTCCAGTAAAAAAAGGTATGCGGTTCTCTACATTCAGCATACAAAACACAGCAGCGTTAAGTCGCTATTTGACGTTAGTATTCTTTGACATCGTGGCCTTTCCCCAATCCAGCTGACCCATTCGTGCTACTCTATAACGTTACGTTTTGTTAAGATGATATTTTATAGCGATGTTAGGATCCAATAGGTGGCGCTATAGTCTAGTAATTAAAAAATAAAAACATATTCTATATTTATAGACCAAATTAATTGATTATGACAATAAAATATGTTGTTTTGGTGGCAAAAAAAATCGTGAAATCTGAATCCGAGAGGTGTTACTGTTTTTCGGTTACTTTTTTTTATAGGCAAACGAGCATGCGGCTTACCTCATGGTAAGTGACTACCGCCGCCCACGAACAACTGCAACACCAGGGGAATTGCAGATGCGTTGCCGGTCTTTTAAAAAGGAGTAGGCTTTTTTCTTGAAGGTCCCTAAGTCATATCGGTCCGGAAAAATCGCTGATGGTAATCGATTCCACAAGGAAGAAAACATCTTCTAAATCGCACAGTGGTGGACCGCCAATCATCCAGATGGTGTGGATGGTATCGGGAGTTCTGCTGCGATGTGCGTTCGTGAAATTTGGCGGCTGGGATTAATCCGAACAATTCCTCAGAGCATTCCCCATGGTAGATGCGAAAAAAAATGCAAAGGGATGCAACATCTCTTCGCCGTGCCAATGAATCGAGCCGATCGGAAAGGGCTCGGTCGTCGACGATTCGATCCGCTCTGCGCTGGATGCGGTCAAGTGGAAGGAGCTGGCACTGGGGAGCCCCTGCCCAAAGATGGGTACAGTATTCTAAGTGAGGCCGAACCTGCGCCTTGTAAAGTTGCAGACGCTGTGCCGGCATGAAATACTGTTCCGCTCTGCTGAGCACGCCAAGCTTTTTAGAGGCCAATTTGGCCTTCTCTTCCAAATGACCACGAAATTGCACGTCACTTGATATGTCGACGCCAAGGTTTCCGATACTGGCTGAGGCAACAAGGGGAGTGCCTTGAAACTGAGGAGATACGACAAAGGGGTTATTTTTAGCGGTCAACGCGCAAACTTGTGTCTTCTGAGGATTAAACTGGACTAGATTTAGTCGCCCCCAATCCGAGACTTTGTGCAACAAAGACTCGACTTCAGACACAAGTTTGTTCCGGTACTCGGCGACGTTTTCCCGAGAAATATGGCACGGCCGGTGTATAGAGCATCACCAGTGCTGTCATCCGCATAGCAATGAATGTTACCAGTTTGTAAAATATCATTGATATGCAGAAGAAACAGCGTTGGTGATAGCACACAGCCTTGTGGAACACCAGCGTTAATAGGCTTGTAGTCGGAGCACGACCTTGATTTCGATATATAGATATTAAATTATGAATTTTATATTTAATACTGTAAGAAGTCCGAAATGAAACTTATCGCGCCATCGATAAGACAAAGAGCAGACCAACTTCTACTATAACTTTGTTTAGAAGCGGCAGAAACAGGTAAATATTTAGTCTTATTTGAACTTAATTAGTCACTAGTTATTTATTTTGTATTATGTATATGATAAGCAAATTATACGCGATTGGGGTTGCTTGAATTATAGAAAAGTAACTACCTCCTTATACTACACATTAAAACATAATTATTTTACAATTGACTTTTCTTTATAAAACTATAATTTATAAAATTATTAATGTAAATTAACAACTAACATTATTTAAGCATTCAGTTTTTGTTAATTTTCAAAATCAAAACTACTTTTCTAAAATAAACAAAAGCTATCGCGTGATATAAGATCTAAAATATAAACGAGTTGTGCCTTTTCTTGTTATCTTTCGCCAGCCGCCATTAAACTTTTACGTTATTCTGTAAATTGAACATCGCAGAGTTTTCGCTTGATTTCATTTCAATATTAAGTCAATTTAATATTAACCAGTAACCAGTTGCAACTAAGTTAGTTCAGTTATATTTTTTAATGTATTGTAAAATTTAAGTTAATATAATGTATACCAAATGTTGTCTTTATTAATTACACACGACATTTTTCTAGTTCGTTTTTAATCAGTGGTCGTGATGCCTTCTTTTCTCCTATTTATGTCAGTGTTTGACTGCTATGTCTACTATTGGTACTACTACTAGCTGACAAAATATTGTTTAGTTCCAATTCGAGCATCAGATATCGGCAGTACTTAGTTTCTGATGAAGTTAATGTTGTTAGCCTTTTGGCTTTTACAGCGTCATCGGTCTCAGGGATGTAAAAAAAAAATTTATTAATCCTACGACAGTATAAAGTGCACGTAAGTTAGTTATCTAACAGCCGTCCGAACGGGGGTGACGGGCCCTGCGGGTCTGCGGACACGCTGCGTCCCATCCGTTGTAGTCCTAACAGTGTTTGTGGCACCAGGTGATTGCGTAGTAAGAAGTAACTGATCGGAGCACGATTGTTCGGACCTGAACCCGAACTGCTCGTCTGGAAGAAGTTTGTAACTGAAGACGTATTTACGAAGGCGATTTGATATGAGTCACTGGTACACTTTCCCCGGTGTACTGAGGAGACTGATTGGCCTGTAGCTGGAGGCTAAGTTACGCGGTTTAAGGAAACCAGGGGGATTCGGGGTCCCTATTACGTCTGGCTCTTTTCAGGCATCAGGGGAGGAGCAGCTGGAAAGAAGAGCGTTGAATATGTCTACTAGGAGGCATAATAGCAGCGCGGAGAGAGATTTCAACACCCTGTTGCTAATGCCATCGGGGCTGGGAGCTGATTTCTTTTTGAGGCTTTTTATTACTTCTGTAACTTCATCGACTGTCACAGGAACTAAGCGGTCGCCCGCAGGTGGTAGTGCAGACTTACGCTCGACCTCCGTTTCGACCTCTGCAAGGTGAGTGGGATCAATAGGTTCGCTAGAGGGAGTACATTAGTTCTCTAAAATGTCCGCGAGGCATTCGGCCTTTTCAGAGTCGTCAAAGGCGAGATTGGAGTTTCCTGGCCTAATGAGAGGCGGCATAGGTGAGGGTTGTTCCGCTTTCAGAGCTCGAGTCAACTGCCAGAAGGAAGTTTGAGATGGCTCGATATCCTCCAGCAGATTATCCCACTTATCGTGTCTAAATTCGGTAAGGCGCTGTTTTACCTCGTTTTGGAGGTTGCGTAATCGGAATTTGTTATCTATTGTACAATGGTGATCGTATTGTCTTAGGGCCGCGTTCTACGCACTGATCAGTTGTCGAATATCACTCGGAAGCTTCATGTGTCGATTGCTCGACTCACGAATCTTATGAGAGCATTCTTAAACTGTAGAGGTAAGTTGGGCCGATAGGGTGCTAATCGTCTCGTCGGCCTCCCCTGGCGAGTCTATCTTGTCTGGGATTTTGTGTAAATGCTGAGAGGTCGTAGACTCGACTTTGACCTCGAGCACGACCTCAGGCCTGCCCTACTGCATCAGGACAGGTCTATCGTCTGAGTTGAGTTCTGATATTGTTTCTATTGACGACATCGACAAAAGGATATCTTTGAGTATCGCTACGTCAAGGAGTTCAGTTAGAGTCTCAGGCGCGATAACATCGAAGTTCAGTTGTTCCTTTAGATCGAACAATGCATTTCACCATTGAGATTGCTTGTAAACGACTTCCAAGAGAAATGCTTACTGTTGAATTCTCCAGATATTATGACACTGGTTGATTAATTTTGTAATGTCTGATTTGACTATGCGTTTGAGCGGCGGCAACCTATCATTTCTAACTAAGGTGTAGTTTGCGATCTTAGGATCGCGATGGTTTGGTTTCAAAAAGTCTCTTGCACTAACGTAACACTACATCGTGGTTGCGCAAAAGGAGTGCGATCCCGTCTTTTAGATCTCTGAGGCCGTTCGCGTTAAAGAACGCGACAGTCAAGGAAAGTGTTTTTGTTCTGCCTAAAGGTTGTGCTGCCGTTCTGGTATGTGAGGCGGTTAAGTGCACTGGAAGAACCAGATTGCGTCGATTAGTTCTATGTGCTCAATCGTGCCGTTGAGCTTGTCCTGTGGAGAAGGGGCTCCGCGGAGTTTGCGAACTAGAGAGGATAATTCAGCAACGTTAATGTTGCCGATGAAGCCGCAGACTAGATAGAAGTCAGCGGCAAAAGAAGACAAGCCTTGTGGGACGGGCTTCGGTTTTGGGGCCTGGGGAAGCGGCATTGGCCGTGAGGCAATAAGTGGCGGAGGTTTCACCCATGTATTGGGTTTCAGCGCAGGAGGCGCAGGAAGACTACCACCTCGCTCGGGAATCCTGGTGACGGGGGCACGCTTGGTGTTGGTTTGAGGTGCAGATGTGGGCACCGCTGGCGGTGTGGGTTTGGGGGCAGGCAGCTGAGAGCGTGACAACACGCTGCTTCCTTTGCGGCGCTTTGGAACACCCGCGATAATTCGCTGGGTGTCCCTCTTCGCGGCAACAGCTCGGAAGTTCAACCACCTCGGGCGTGCGGGAGCAGTTAGTGGTGCCGTGTTTGCCTAGGCACTTGACGCATCTAATCCTGGCATAACAGTTTCTGGCCGAGTGACCGGAAAGTTGGCATGGGTGGCACTGGCCAACTATGCCCCCTATTTCGGGGGGCTTCAACTGCAACCCGTTAAGTTGCAGATGCGCCGAACGTTAAATATTTCTTTGCCTTACGAACACAGGTCCAGAATGACCAGGCATAAATCTAGAAGATTTTGGGCTTTGAGGTCGTTCCGATCCGAGAAGACCGAAGAGGGGCCGAGGGTGGAAATCGCGAAAGGTGTGGTAGACGCGGCGTCAAACACGGGGTCGTAGGTTGGTATAGGTTGGCTTGAACCTGGTAAGTACTACGACCTCACAGAATAACAACGTAAAAAAAGCTTTGCTTCTGCGTTTCGCTTGGTTAGTGCAGGTGGACGGAGGCCTTCCTCCCCCGATAACATGATAGCGGAATGCCTCATTTCCAGTGAAAAGGGTCTCCGGTTCACGGTTCACACAGCAGCGTTAAGCTGTTATTATACGCTGGTATTCTGTGAGAGCGTGGTCTGTTTAGCCTAATGGTAGACTGGGAGAGAATGCCCTATGGAATTAAGTCCGCAATATGTACAACTTTGTGCATGAAATATTAAATAAATAAAAAAATAAAATAAATAAATTCAGTTGCCCGAAATTTCATTGTGGAAAATGATGGTGCAGAGTCCCCATACACAGAGTCCAAGTTATCTTTGATTTACGTAGCCATATTGCCTTCCAAAGGTAAAACTATAATGACAGCTCGATACTCAATTTTTTCCATTTTCACAAAAACACTCACATCGACTCACTCAAACGACTGTCAAATAACAACTAGACACAACTACATTCACTACCTTTTAATGACGAGTGCTGTCATCTTCACGTTGAGGTCGGAAACTTTTCAGACCGCTCTGGTAATAAAGTATAGTCATAGCTTTGCATATAATAAAGTAATGTAAGTGTAGCCAAAAAAGTCAACACTTTGGTATTTTAAAATAGTTAAAAAGTAAGAATATTCTAGAAAAATAAGTTGTATAAAATTGCTTTTGTAAATATATAAGAAAAGAACTCTTTGTCATTATTAAAGTTCTAAAAGTAATTTTACTTAACCTATTTAGTGCAAAGAAAGAGCATAAGTTCACCACGGAAAGGCTGATCCCAGTGTTTGTTGGCGGACTCTACATACTGATATTTTTTAATAATTTCTCATACAGGTTTCGTTACCGCCGAGTAAGTGGTATATTACCACTCAAAATTGCAATTAACAATTTCATTGGTTCTAACGTGGATTGGACTCGGTTTAATAAGTACGTGTAAAAAGCGAGAATGTACAACTATTTTTCAATATACATGACTTTTTTAGAAATGTTTGAAAGATTTTCTTAATTTTTTATTAATATATTTGGCTCTCAAGAAAAGAACAAAAACAATGGATTTCACATTTTTAACATTTCTATGTCTTCAAAGATTGAATGGACACAAATTATATCATGTTTTCAAATATAATTTATTGCTCCGGCAAATTTACTGAGAAACGTTTATAACTTAATGAAATTAATAAAACTTGAATAAATGAATGTAATAAATGTATTTTCTCACAGTTTTAATCATTATTCATAATTCAGATAACTTGTACTGATATATATACATATAATGAGATAGAATACAGTGTAGTAAGCGACAGTAACCTAACGGCAGGGTCGTCATCATCATCATCATTATAGCCTTTCATAAGTCCACTGCTGAACATAGGCCTCCCCCAAGGAGTGCCACAAAGCACGGACCTGAGCCACCTGCATCCATCGACTTCCTGCATGTCTTACCAGGTCGTCACTCCATCCTAGTGGGGGGGGGGGGGGGGATGCCCTACACTTCGTCCGCCGGTACTAGGCCGCCACTCGAGAACCTTTTTTCCCCATCGGTTGTCGGTTCTTCAAGCTATATGGCCGGCCCATTGCCACTTCAGCTTACTAATCCGTTGGGCTATGTCGGTCATTCTGGTTCTACTGCGGATATCCTCATTTCTAAGTTTATCAAGCAGAGAAACTCGGAGCATAGCCCTCTCCATAGCTCGCTGAGTGACCTTGAGCTTCCTTATCCGGCCAGCAGTGAAGGACCACGTCTCAGTTCTATAAGTTATCACTGGCAACACGCACTGGTTGTACAGTCTCGTTTTTAAGTTTTGAGGTATACCTGACGAGAAGATGTGACGTAATTTCCCGAACGCTGCCCAACCAAGATGCATCCGTCCATTGACCTCTCGGTCGAAGTTGGACTTACCTAGTCGGACTATTTGACCCAGGTAAACATGCTCGTCAACAACTTCGAGATTAGTACTCCCAACAACTACCGGCATAGGTGTGACATGGACATTAAACATTATCTTTGTTTTGTCCATGTTTATCTTAAGACCTATCCGTTGGGAGACACTATTGAGGATATTGTGCATAGTGCTTAGGTTCTCCAGCGATTTTGCCATAAGGACTATATCGTCGGCAAATCGAAGGTGAGTGATGTACTCGCCATTGATGTTAATACCGTATCCTTTCCAGTCCAGAAGCTTGAAAACGTCTTCTAATGCGGCGGTGAAGAGTTTCGGGGATATAACGTCACCCTGTCTTACACCTATCAGCAATTGGATAGGTTTCGTACTCTGGTTCTGTACTCGGATAGCCATCGTAGCCCTACTCTACAAGCACTTCAGCACTTCGGTATACTGACAGTCAACTTGGCACCGCTGAAGGGGCTGCAGCACAGCCCAAATTTCGACGAAATCAAAGGCTTTCTCATAGTCCACATACGCCAGAAATAGTGGCAAATTGTACTCCTCGGACTTCTGTACAATTTGCCGAAGGGTATGTATGTGGTCTATGGTGCTAAAGCCCTTTCGGAAACCGGCTTGTTCGGGAGCCTGGAAGTCGTAAAGTCTGTGCGCGAGACGATTCGTAATGACTCTCGAAAATAACACGTAGACGCGGCTCAGAAGGGAAATCGGTCTGTAGTTCTTCAAGAGAGCGTTGTCACCTTTCTTGAAGAACAAGACCACCGCACTTCTGCTCCACGCCTCCGGTGTAATGCCACCATGGAGGACGGAATTAAAGAGCTTCTGAAGGACTTCAAGGACCGGTTTTCCATCCGCTTACAGAAGCTCCGCTGTAATTTCATCCGCGTCTGGGCCTTGCCATTTTTAAGGTGCTGTAGAGCCATTCTAATCTCGCTCAGACTGACGTCCGGTATATCTTTGGAATAGTGTCGGATAAGACTCGCTCTTGGATCGTTACTCACGCCTGCGTGTTGCTCCAACGATAATGTGTTCAGCTGCCCACAGAATCTCTTAATCTCACTCAAAATCTCAGGTGTCCCGGAAAGATCTTCAATACGAGAGGTATATATATATATATATATATATATATATATATATATATATATATATATATATATATATATATATATATATGTATATATATATAGCTTGTCATTCAAATGTATATATATATACATATGAATGACAAGCTCATGGAAACTGTCCATGCAGTCAGAGCTAAGTTTTGTAATACCTACACCAGAAGAACACAAAAACTCTCCGATCACACTCTTAATCTCATGACTGTTAGACGGAAAATGAAGCTGCAATCTTCAGGCAACTGAACAGATGGATCTCCAAATGCATACGGCAGGACGTGCGCAACTTAGCACTTCCGACGTTTGGCTCCCAAACTGGACCGGACCGGGGCTGCCTTCAGGCGGCTCCTGCCGAACCTGGGGGGGCCAAACGCCTCCTGCCGGAGGCTCTACGCGGGGATTGTGCGGTCCATGGCCCTCTACGGGGCCCCGGTGTGGGCGCGTGGTTTGGCGCGACTTGCCGTCCACCACCTGAACGCGCCCCAAAAGGTGGTTGCCGTGAGAATGGTTCGCGGCTACCGCACGATCTCCCGCGAGGCAGCGTGCCTCCTTGCTGGATTGCCGCCGTGGGATCTGGAGGCGATAGTCTTCGCGCGCCTGCACGAATGGCGCGCGGAGGCACTATGCCGGGGGGAAACCCCGCTGCCGCGGCAAGTTGTCGTGCAGCGGACAGACTTCCGGCATGATCTCATGGCGACATGGAGAGAGCGACTGTCGCAACCCCGTGCTGGGCACGCCACTATAGCGGCGATAAGACCCCTCTTTGAGGAGTGGCTTGAGAGACGCCACGGCGTCCTCACCTTCCGCCTGACGCAGGTCCTCACCGGACACGGTGTGTTCGGGAGGTTCCTGCACCGAATCGGGCGGGAGGAAACGCCCGGGTGCTCCCACTGCGAGGATCGACCGGAGGACACGGTGAAGCACACCGTGGAGGTGTGCCCTGCCTGGGCGGAGCACCGCCGTGTCCTCGTAGCGGCGATAGGCGGCGGCGACCTCTCGCGTCCGGCCCTGGTCGAAGCCATGATCCGGAGCGAGACGGAATGGGATGCCGTTACCACCTTCTGCGAAGCAGTGATGCTAGCGAAGGAGGTGGCGGAGCGGGAGAAGGAGAGAGCAGCAGCTTTCCTTCCCGGCCGCCGTGGGAGACACCCGGGGCGTCGGGGGCTACGTCGTGGCCCCCGGCCACCGTAGGCGCGGGCCTGTGGACGGCGAGCAATGGGTAGCTCGCCGTCCGTCCGTCTAACGACGACAGTCCGTGTCGACGGCGCGTTTTGTTCCACGCGCGCCTCAAAGAGCTGTCAGCAGCGTGAAGGGGCCCGCAAGGGCCGACGCCTGCCGGGGCTGCGGGCTGTTCGAAAGAGATACCGCGGCTCCGGAACGTAAGGGCACTGAAGGAACACGGATGGTTTTTAGTCAGTAAAAGTCTGACACTCCCTTCCGCTCCACCCAGAGAGACGAAAGGCGTCATGTGATGATTTTCCATCCGCAATAAAAAAAAAGGACGTGCGCAACTTCAATACCGTTCGTATTGAAATAGCGATCGAGCGGAACCAGGGCTCCAAAGTCTCTGCCAGAGGTCTGTCTGTCAGAAAGACCTCTGGCAGTTGGGCAGTTGGCCTCTGGCCAACTGTCGAAGCAGAAGATCGAGTGTGGCAGCATCGTTCCCAGAACACCTGAGATTTTCAATGAGATTTAGAGGTTCTATGGGCAGCTGTACACATCAACGTTGGAGCCACATGCACTGATGAATGAACAAACAAGCCTTAAGCCTGTTCTCTAATAACAGACAGCTTCAAAATTTGGTCGTTTGTCACCCTCACGGTGATCGGAGATTAGTTGCATAGTTAGAGGGTGAGCGGGCGTTACGCGGTGTTTTTAATTTTAAATGCGGCTGCGTACGTCAGGTGGTGATTGGTCGCATGTTTTATCGCATGACGCCGTCGCTCGCTGCTTAAGTGGGGAGCGGTTGCGTCAGCGGGCTGTATAAATTGCAGTTGTTTTGGCTCACCGTTCACATAGCGGTCAGCCACCGCAGAGTCTATATCACCTGATGTTGCCTCGTGTAGAGGTGAAACACGTGTCGTATTGTCGTCAGTGATGTGTATTTCCTAGTGTAGTGGTGTTGGGAGTAGTGGTGACGGGGATAGTGTAAGCAATTGAAGGAGGGCGGGACTTTCTCTTCAAGCTAGGTAAGAGACATCATTTTATTTTTACGAGCGGATATACGCAACCTAATTTTTACCAACTTTAATAAAATGGATTTCCGCAAAGTAACGCCTGATGCTATTAATGAGATTAGAATGGCTCACCAGCACCTTTAAAACGGCAAATCCTCGGGCGATGATGGAATAACAGCTGAACTTCTGAAAGCGGGTGGAAAACCGGTACTTCAAGTTCTTCAGAAGCTCTTTAATTCTGTCATCCATGGTGGAAATACACCAGAGATGTGAAGCAGAGGTGCGGTGTTCTTATTTTTCAAGAAAGGCGACAATGCTCTCTTGAAGAACTACAGACCAATTTCCCTTCTACTTCGTGTCTACGTGCTGTCGGCATTCAATTTAATGCAAATTTATATTATTTCAAATTACAATAATATCGGATAAAATCAATATTTCATACATTATATTTAATTTTGTTTGCAATTGATGAAAAGGTTATCATCGTCGAAAATATTTTTTAATATAGCACTAGCTTAAATCATAGCGCATAACCATAATCACACTCATATAGATAGGTAACTATAGGAGTGTGCAACGTTCTTGGAACTGCTGTGGAGGTTGGCACCCGTTCAGATCTTTACCCTTTTATCGGCAAAGCCAATCCCCAACGTCGTATGTACCAGACTTGGCTCCCTTTTCACATTTATGTTTTAGGTGGGATGTTTGGGAAATTTTGGGGTATTCTTGAATTGCACCTTTAAATTTGTCAACACCTATCTACTCCGAGTATCGGCAATTTAAAGTTTTCAGATCTTTTCTTCTTGATCTGTTCTCCATATGTGAATTTCTGACAAGAACAGACAATCAATTCATAAAAGGGCCCGAAAATAGTAAAATTAATATGATATGTATAAGCCTTTGACCAGGAGACTGTAAACCTAGATTTTACCGTCTGGTTGATTTGAGTAGCTCCGTGCTTATTTTTTTATAGGATAAGTGTGACAAGTGAGCACACTGTCTACCTGGTGGTAGTGGTTGCTATGGCCCATAGATATCTACATCTATTCTCGTTTGCTAATCAGAATGCAGATGTCTCTTTTCCAGTAAAAAGGGTCTCCGGTTCTCTACACTCACCATACGGAACACAGCAACAATAAGCTGCTATTTTACGTTGGTATTCTGTGACAGCGTGGTAATTCCCCGGTCGAGTCGATCTATTCGTGCTACAACTATACAATCAATATAGCTGCAGCATGGCTCAACCACGTTCAAAGTAGTTCAAAAATGATATGACCTGCTTGCCAGCATACATATATGCAAATCTTCCAAGAAATGTGGAGAAATGGTTGTCAACAAAATGATGCTTGGAAATTTGCAAGAGTGTGATTAAAAAGGCTGTTGATAATAATATTATTCAAAAGTCGAATTCTTGGCATCCACGATTATATCACGTACAGACGTGTGATCATTATGTAATATTATTTTGTACAGATTTTAGGAATTTACCCATTTTCTATAATTTCTATAACGAAATACTATTCATTTTAATTTTTTAAACAAATAAGTAGACCTAAGGAAAAATTGGTCATTTAAACGAGTTCTCCTGGAACACAAAGAATGGTTATCTAAAAAAATATTTATCAAGTTTAGGGATACGCCTACGTCTTGCGACATAATCAAAGAATAATATCAATGTCTACAAAATTTAACTTTAATTAGTATGAAACACACATATCATTATGTACAACAAGACTTATATCAAACTAAACTAATCAAAAAAATCCTCTCAGAAATGAGAGGAGGCCTGTGCCCAGCAAGTGGGACATAAATAGGCTGCAACTTTACTTTTACTTAAACTAATTGGACAGTTAGACATTATTTTTATCCATAGCCTTCTAGAGCACTAATTCCTAATATTAAAAAATTATATCTGAGCCTTCTACAGCGGCCTCCATTGCTGTCGGCTGTTTCAATATTGCTTTTAAGCTGTTCACTGAGAGCCAGATATTGAGAATAAGACGGTCGTTCAAAAAAATGAAACACTATATTCTGATAAAGGGGAGTATGCTCACTTTTTTTTGCAAATGACAACATCACAAGTATACGGTATGTTACCACGCCCTAGTCTACTACATCCGATTTTATCATCTACAACGTGACGTCAGGCTCGGGTAGGTTACGAGAACTAAGTATCTCGGTGTTCGTCGCTATGATTTCTACCGCGCATACCGATAATTTCAAATAAAAGTAAAAACCTTATTTTCAAAAACTGCAATAACGGTATATCTTTATTTATATATTTGAACTTATGTTTAAAATTCGGCATTTGAAATGTGCTAATTAAGTTTTTTCATAATTATTAAAAAAATCCTCTTTTTATTTCGCCTAAATTCGGCTAAAAAGGATAATTTCGAATTCTCAAGACGGATTTTTAATTCTTCTATGCATTATGTTTTAGCACCGGCATCAGAATGTGAAATAATTTCATTGTTTTTATTTCTTTGAAGACGGCTTTCGAAGTAAATTTTTGTAACTGGCGATTTACTTATGTTAAATTATTTTTCTTTTCAGTTCTTTGAAATCGCTGTTAGCTTTTTATACAAAGTAATTTTTTTGTAACTGGCTTTTTGTTTCTTTAATTTATTTATTTTACAAGACAATTACTCATTTTATATCTTGGAAAATAATGTATTATTAAATAAATTAGCTATCTAAACAAACTAATATATTGTCGGGCTCTTTTCATATATTATTCTTTTATTTGCTCAGAACCGAAACTCTTGTACGTGATAGAGCCATGCTACAGCGTATTATGGCTGTAGCACGAATGGGTTGGCTCGACCGGGGAATGGCCACGTTCGCACTATCTTGAGTAGTAGTAATAATCCTGAAAGAGCTGTATAATGGTACCTGTGTTAATTATGATGAGTGACGTAAATCGGAGACCTTTTTTACCGGTAAATACATTTTGTCTATGGGCCACAACAACGATATTATCAAAAAAAAATATTAATAATTAATTTACTCCACTTGTAACAAAATTTAGCAAGTGTTAGAATTTTGTGACTAGTCTATTCATGAACGAATATGTGATGTGTGAAAAGGGGAGGTTTTTGTCAAGGGCACAAATCTCATTACGGTTGCTCCTCGTATCATATATTATATTGAAACACGAAACTGGATTTACTGACAATAATGAAAGACGGATTGTGTTGTAAGTGCAGCGTATTTTTTCAACGTTATACTAAAAAAAGTTTTCATGTGTTATATTATATATTATTTTATTGATTTTAAGTCACTAAATATAATGTAACTACTTATATTATTGATTACAGTAATCAAAGATCATTGCTGGAAATAGGCCTCCCCATATATTACCTATATCTAGCCCAGTTTAATCCTCAAATAATACAGTTGTATTTGCGTACCGCTAAAAACAAACCAAGAGCCGTGGTAGCTCAGATGGTTAGCGCTCGCTGTAAGCTTCACAGTACGCGAGCAACCCGGGTTCGAGCCCCGCCGGCACCAATGAAATTGTTAATCGCAATTTTAAGTGCTGATTTATCATGTGCTCGACGGTGAAGGAAAACATCGTGAGGAAACCTGCATGTCCGAGAAATAAGAAAAAAAATATCAAAGATATGTGAAGTTCGCCAACACGCATTGGGGCAGCGCAGCGGACATTTCCTTGCCCTAAAACCCTCTCAGAAATGAGAGGAGGCCTGTGCCTAGCAGTGGGTCGTAAATAGGCTGCAACTTTACTTTAATTTTTAAAAACAAGCCCCTTGCCATATCTCCTTTTTTGTAGGTTTTTTCTTTTTTTATATAGGATAAGGGTTACAAACGAGCACACAGTCCACCTGATGGTAAGTGGTTGCTGTGGCCCTTAGACATCTACATTTACCCTCGATTACGAATCAAAATGCAAATGAGTTGTCACCCGTGAGGACTAAGATGGAATGCCTCGTTTCCAGTAAAAAGTGTCTCCGGTTCTCTATACTCACCATACGAAACAGCTGCATCAATCTGCTATTTTACGCTGGTATTCTGTGAGAGCGTGGTCCTTCCCCGGTTGAGCCGACCCATTCTTGCTACAACTATACCAGAAATATAGATGCAGCATGGCTCGTACAAATTTATTGTCTCAGACAGCATCAAAATCCCTTATGTCGATATTTTGCTTCAAAACAATATAAATAAATAACAATAATAATCATTATTATTACTGAAAGCCGAAAATTAACCTCTAAAATTCTTGGTGCGCTCAGTAGGGCAAGAATTTTACTGCTCCCTATTACCAGCCCGAGTGACTGTGTTCAGCATTTCCAGATGCTGCGGTGTGGTGGCGGCTTAGGAGAATCCATCTCCCCTTTTCGTCCCTTTGTCGTCGTAAAGGGCGACTATGGGAAATCCCAGATTTTATAACTTTCAATAACTAGTGGTAACTATGATTATCAATTCACCTGTCATGCGTGACGATTAAGACAAATCTTCCATACGACGGGAGATGCCTATTTCGAGCACTGAACTTCCAGGGGCTAAATGTGATAAAGGTTACTAGATGGATTTCAAGGATCAATGGATTCAATAAACAATGTGAACTGTACACCATAAAAGATATTGGCTTATAAAGAAAAAACTTAATATTTCGTTTAACATCAAAAAGTAAAACATGTATATCATCACCACCATTTTTTATTTATTAGCTTTTTATAAGTCTATTGCTGGATATAGGCCAAGAAAAGTAACACTAACACAAGCTAAATAAGAGTTTTGTTCCTAAAAAGAAATTTTGAATAAAACCAATTTTACGGATTGTATCTAATTAATTTTTTTTATTCATACAGCATCCACGATCACGGGCCTTTCAGTCACTCAAAAAATCGGAAACAAGAAAGAAGTAACAATAAAACGCGATAACATTTATAACATTAGTTTTATCAATGGTTAATTTTGGCGTAAATAAAAGAAATCGTTAAGATGAAATGATGCCTGTAACCTCCATTTCTTACGATATATATTATGCATAGATCAATGATTTGTTACTTTCTTGAAAATCAGTTCCAAGAATAAAAAGGGTTGACGTTTGATTAGGAAATGTCATTTCGCAAGATTTCCTTCAATCTTCAAGTCCTCTTTGATCCCAATAATAAAATACGTATTTTAGTATTTCCTAAAATTGAACACCTACCTACGAGAATGAGGTTTTAAAAAAGGGTCTTAGCTCAGGGATATTCACGTTAAAGCTCATAGTTTACGATCAACGAGAGTTCTATCTTATCAGGTTTCTCTAAAAATGTAAAATAAAACAATGTGGCTTTTTCACGTACGCTCAAAGTTTCAGCAATCTATCATTACAATGATCACTATTTCTTTTATTTTTTGTCGTTGTCTATTCATCACTAGCATAGTCGATGGGTTAAGAGTCCTGAATTCCATCATTCAACAATTACAATTTTTGAAATTTTTATTTTATAGAAGAGGGGGCAAACGAGCATGCGGCTCACCTGATGGTAAGTGACTACCGCCGCCCATGAACAACCGCAACACCAGGGGAATTGCAGATGCGTTGCCGGCCTTTTAGAGAAAGGTGTAAGCTCTTTTCTTGAAGGTTCCTAAGTCGTATCGGTCCGGAAAATTCGCTGGTGCTAATTGATTCAACAAGGAAGTTGTGCGAGGGAGAAAACTTCTTCTAAATCGCACAGTGGTGGACCGCCAATCATCCCGATGGTATGGATGGTAACGCGAGTTTTGTCGCGATGTGCGATGGTGAAATTGAGCGGTTGGAATTAGTCCGAACAATTCCTCAGACCACTCCCCGTGATAGATGCGATAAAATACGCAAAGATATGCAACATCTCTAGTGATCGAGTCGATCAGAAAGAACTCGGTCGTCGACGATTCGAACCGCTCTACGCTGGATGCGGTCAAGTGGAAGGAGCTGGTACTGGGGTGCCCCGGCCCAGAGATGACAACAGTATTCCATGTGGGGCCGAACTTGCGCTTTGTAAAGTTGCAAGCGATGTGCCGGCATGAAATACTGTCTCGCTCTGCTGAGCACGCCAAGCTTTTTAGAGGCCAATTTGGCCTTCCCTTCCAAGTGACCACGAAACTGCACACTATTCGATATGTTGACGCCAAGGATTCCGATACTAGCTTAAGCAGCAAGGGGAGTGCCTTGAAACTGAGGAGATACGACAAAGGGGTTCTTTTTAGCGGTAAACGCGCAAACTTATGTCTTCTGGGGATTGAACTGGACTAGATTTAGTCGGCCCCAATCCGAGACTTTGTTAAGCAAAGACTCGACTTCAGACACAAGTTTGTCCCGGTACTCAGCGACGTTTTCCCGAGAAATATTGGCACGGCCGGTATATAAGGCATCACCAGTGCTGTCGTCTGCATAGCAATGAATGCAACCAGTTCGCAACATATCATTGATATGCAGGAGAAACAGCGTTGGTGATAGCACGCAGCCTTGTGGTACACCAGCGTTGCTAGGCTTGAAATCAGAGCATGCACCGTCTACTACGACCTTGATGCTCCAATCAGCAAGGAAACTGGTGATCCATTTGCACAATTTATCGGGAAGCTCATAGGAAGGAAGCTTCGAAAGAAGCGCTTTGTGCCAGACCCGATCGAAGGCCTTCGCTATGTCCAAACTAACGGCCAATGCCTCCCCCTTGGACTTTATTGCCTCCGCCCATCTATAAGTCAGATAGACTAGAAGATCACCAGCTGATCGATCTCGACGAAAACCGTACTGGCGGTCACTAATCAGCTGGTGATCCTCAAGGTACCTCATGAGCTGGCAGTTTATAATGAATTCCATTATTTTGGAGAACAAGGAGGTGATGGCAATAGGCCTGTAGCTGGACGGGTCTGAGCGGTCGCCTTTTTTAGGGATCGGGTGGATCAAAGCTGTCTTCCATGAATTCGGGAGTTGAAACTTATATTTTGTTTATCATAAACAATTAATGAAGAATCCTCTAAAGTTTGAAAGTAAAGTTTCAGCCTACTACTTTCCACTCCTAGGCACACGCCTCGCCGCGCTACTCCAACGCGCGTTGGTTGAATACCCTACCTAAATAGAATTTCGCATATCATCGGACATCATAGTGAAGATAGGGATCTTGACTTGATTCCAACTTTAGTATCCGGTTGTTAACGGAACTCGTTGATAAGATCAAATTTTCTTGAACAAAAGCAATGAAAACAAAAACACTGTTGAGTTAATTTCCAAAATCCAGTTGTTCATACAATTCAGTGATATCTATTACGGGCCGTTTGTGCCATGACAAAACTCAATTCAAAATAACGCAAAGTTTTAATTTTCATGGTCGTCAAAATATTACGATATCGAAGAAAAAATAAACAGCGAAGATGACTTTCTATAACTGTTTTTTTTATTACATTTGTATTTGTTTAAACAGCGATCAATGTGAATTATTTGATTCTAGTAACTTATATAATCTTCTAATTTCTAATTTAGAAAGTATAATCCAAAAATTCGATTATATCCAATTACATTCTCTAGGATAAAAAAATGTCAGTGCGAAATCGCTGAGCTTGTCCCATTGTTTTAGATAGTATTAAACCTGTTCTAAAAACAAAATTTGATAAGTTTTTAAATCATTCTGATAAATAATCATAAATATTTAATCCCCACATTGTTTTTAATATTTTTAAATATCTAGAAGACATATCAACTTCGCTGTATAAGAAATTTACATTAATCTTGAAATAGCTACAGAAAAAAATCTTTTAAATTTTATCTTTTAGAAACAAAGTCTGCAATAAAGTTTGAATGTATCGGAGTAAGAAATCTTCCTAGCGTTGTATTGTTTACCTTTCTTCAGTATTACCGGCACTTTACTTGACAGGCTGGGAAAGCTTGCTCATAGCCTTAATAATTCGAACAGGAGCGGCCATCGGACTTTCATGTATGAAAAGTGCTGGTAGGTGCTTTACAAATGTTTACTTGGTTTAAGAATCTTGTGTAATATTTAGAGACAATGGCAAGAGAACCGACAGTATAACTTTGGTCTCTTGTGAGGTAGGCAAAGCCCTACAGTGGGTCACTATGGCAACCTCTCACCTTTGGGGTGCCTCGCTTAGAGCAGTGGAGGTATTAGCGTAACAAAAGTGGCTGAACTGAGAGAATAACGCAAATATTTCTGAGAGATAACAACATATTTATGCCATTAGCTATCGAAACTATCAGTCCGTGGGGTTGGTAGGGAACTGTGTGAGTTTTCGTTGCCGTTGGTTAATAAAGGGCTGGTTCTTTTCTGGCTACACCTAATATAGTATATAACGCCACTAGGGAGGAAAGTGACATTGCAAACCGCTTGTTCTTATTAGCCTCGCCGTTGGCTCGCGTAACAATACCCGAGTGGTATAATAATAATAATAATAATAATCATTTATTAAAATAAAAGTACAATAATAAAGTGAAGACTCTGATCCCTAAACTAGACAAGTCTGTATCTTAGGGATCAGCGGCCTCTCCCAGTGTTGTGACAACAGTATTAATTTAATATTAACAATTAATTAAGTAACTAAGCTTAACACTTTTAAGTAACTGTTTAGCTATTTGAATGTATTTAGTTACAACGAAACATTTTTTATAACTTAATGCGACTCTAAATAAAAGGGACTTATACAAACGTCGTCTTCCTCGTATATATTATTGGAAATAATTTCTATTTCAAGAATTAAAGGCTCAAATTGATCAGTTTGCTCGTTTAATTGCAACATCATTTAATTTTAGTGCCTGAGGTGAAATTTTTGAGGCACAAAAGAGGACTTTCTAAGCAAGAGTGAAAACCAACACTAGCAGCTGTTGTAAAAGTTAATGTTTCACTTGTAGCTGTGCATTAATGTAGTTAATTCCTCGCCAGCTGGGAAGTAATGTTCCTCGTAATTTCGACAATCGTACCCATGGCGAAATCCTCACAGGATTACAAATTCATTGGAATCATCAAATCAATCACTCAAAATTTAAAAAGAGGTTATAGACGAACATCCGATAGTAATGTTTTTTGAATGCTTGCAAAAAACGGCATTCGCTAATACATCTGTTGTAGAAAATAAATTTAGAAAACGATTACAAATGTACATTATAGTGATGGTTTTATCCAATATATAAAATTGTCTACTCAATGATGAAATTATAGTTGGCCTAGAGTTATTGCAGAATTAATAATAATATTATTTTAAGCAAGGATGTTTAATTTTTATTTAAATGCATGGACTTTAATAGGCTGTAACGGTAACGTAACGGCAATACGTAATATGTTTTTTGATTAATTTTGTGGTTATTAAAAATTAATTAATAATTATTGTGTATGTCTTGAACTGTATTCGGGGTGAAAAGTCGGAAGAACAAATAAAAGTGAATTCCGGTTATCCATCCCATCTGGGGTCGATAAATGAACGCGTGTTCATTCCGAGTGTCCACCCTATGGTCGATTTCTTAGGGTGGATAAACGGAATAACCCAAAATGGGATGTAGATAGTCAAGTAAATAAACATGTAAAAATCTTAATGTTAAATAATTTAAAAATTTCTGCTAATACACCATCAATCATCATAATTACAGTTCTTGACAAGTCTATTGCTGAACATAGGCCTCTTCCACGGAATGCCACAAAACAAAAACTACCATTATTTAATAAAGAAACCATACAGAACATCTACAAAACTGTCCCCTTTTTATTAAATTGTTTAAATTACTTTATGCTGAAAAGTTAAAGCATCAAAATACTCAAGACAACACAAAAAATAAGAAATGGAGGAAGTGCTAATGAGCTTATTAGTATTATATTCTTATTATTTTAGTTTTCATATATTAAAAGCTACTGAATATTTTTAGTACTTATAAACATTACTGTCTCATCATAAGATACAAAAAGTTATAAGCAGTTAAAAATCATAGCAGTTGTCAACTAAGAATAATGCTTTCAAGTCTCCAATTTGCATTTCACGTTCAAGATCGTTACCCAGGTTAAAAGCCGTGTCAGATTTGTAATTTATGTTGCTTCAAAAAAGGCTTGTTTTTGAAACTCAGCATACTACATATTATTACAGTGGATAAAATGTAATGATGACCTAACAATACTTCATTTTAAAGTATGCTGGCAGTTAAAATGACTTACAGTTTACTTATCGCCACCATTAAATTAATTTTGAAATAAAAAAGTGAGGCGCAAGTTTCTTTTCATTAATGAGAGGGTCCTATTTTCTATTGTACAGGTATTCTTTAAGAATAGCGTGATTCATATACTATACATGTAAAAAAACCCTGTAGTTTCCGTGAAGTGCGTCATTAGAATCAGTATTCAAACGTAAAGAAATAACTTTAATTTAGAAAACTCGATTTTAGGACAAAGTATTTTAAAAAAGTGATCGCGAAATTTTGTGTAGCTTAATATAAAGACTTGCTTTCCGAAGTATCTATAAATTTAAATTGACGTTGCAAAATTCTAAACCAGACACTGACAATAATTTCTTACGCTTGTAGTTCTTTTTTAATATAATTGTATCGTTAGTAACAACTATACCCTCGTAGGTCATTAAGTTTTCGCATGGGTATGTTATTCTGTGGTATTTGTAAGTACAGAAAACAAATAACGAGAGAATTAAGCGACCTTAAAAAGAGAATAATGTCTCTAATAGTATTTTGTTAACGTTAGTATAATAACGGTTCTGTGTTTATCTTTAGAAAAAACTACTGCAACGTTAGTCTATAATAAAAAAGAAACAAGTAATGCATAAAAAATATCAATATTTTAAATTAATTAAAGTTTAAATATCCTTTACAAAATTTATGAAAATTTTAAAAATAAAAAGGATAACTTTAGTGTTACATATGCATGTATTGCACGTTCCATAACGCGAAGCGTTATTAGATAGTGCTTTACTCTCGACAGGTCAAGATAAACATCCCTCAAGGTAGACATCTCTCCGCTAACCAAGCCAGCTTCCCGCTGTGCCCCTACCCTTGCTAAAAAGCAGGTCCCGCCCCCTCTCTTCTTAAGAGACAAGGCTAGTTTTACCCGTTTGTCCAAAACCTGTTACGACACAGGTATCAATTACGACCAGGCCACCAACATGGGTGAAGCCATCAAAATAGTCCCTCAGTCGATTGACGACTTTCGCCGCCTTCCAAGGCTATTTACTTCTGAACTTGTGTCCTACCACACGTATGCTCTTCCGGAAGAGCGTAAAGTCAGGGCCGTTATCCGCAGCGTCCCCTTCGAACTCGCCAACGAGGACATCCTTGAGGACCTTAAGTCCCAAGGATTCCCCGTTGAGGCGGTGCACAAAATTCATAGCAACAAAGGCAAACGATTCCCGCTTGCCCTTGTAATTCTATCAAACGTCCCGGAGGCAAAAGCCATCTTCCGCAGTGTGCGGCCTGTCGAGAGTGAGGGTTGAGCCCCCACATAGGCACGGTTTCCCGGCGCAGTGCCACCGCTGACTACTCTATGGTCACGCGGCGGCCAACTGCTCCGCCCCAACCAGGTGCGTTAAGTGCCTTGATCCTCACAACTCGAAAGAGTGTCCTCGGCCCCAAAACGTCGAATCCCCACCCGAGTGCGTGCTGTGCCAGCAAACAGGCCACCGGCAAACTATAGAGGCTGCCCTTGCGCACCTCATCCTCGTCCCAGTAGGCAAGCTCCACCGCCGGTCAATGATAGCTCATTCCCGGTCCTCTATCCAAGAATGCTCCGTCAGGGTCTTTCTTAGCCCCCTCAGGGCCCTCTTCGGCCCTTTTCACAGCCTTCGCAGCCACCAGTCTTCCCCTGGGGCCCCAAAAAGGTCGACCCACTGCAGACATCCTCCGCCCCTCAACAATCACAGCCCTCAATGGTTGATGACTTTAATAGGGTTTACTCCGCTATTAGGAACATCGACATTGGGGAGATCGCTGTCTTAGCACGCAAACTGCACGCTGCTCGGTTCCCTCAGGACCGTCTCCTCACTCTTGCAGAGCATCACAATCTCTTGTGCTCATTGTAAGTTAAGTTAACTTAATTAACTTAACTCTACAATGACAGAGCAATCTGCTCTGCCAAAATCTCACGGTCGTATCAAGCCTAAGGGTTTATCGCTTGTATCTTTTAACATTCACGGTTTGAGAATTAATCTCCCAGAGCTTACGCTCTTTCTTCGAGATCGCGAAGCCGATTTCCATCTTCTACAGGAAACTAATCTCAAAACTAAGGACACTAAAGGCCTTTCCATCCAAAAGTTTTCTCTTCTTCGTAATGACAGACCCGACCGCCAAGGCGGCGGTACGACTATTTATTACAAGAAGACACTTTATTGCTCGCCCATTTCTACTCCGCAGCTTACCTACATGGAAGCCACGGTATGCAGGCTAGCTATGACTGGACATCAGTCCATCGTCATAGCCTCCTGTTATATCCACAGTGGAACCGTCCCCCTCAAAAAAAATTTTGAGGCTATTTTATCTCTCGGCAATTCAGTCATTATATTTGGAGATTTTAACTCCAAGCACACCGAATGGATAAGCTGTACTACTTCCCATAGTGGCAAGAAACTGCTTGATATCACGCAGTCTCTAGACCTTACCGTCCACAGTCCCCTCGGTGTTACTCACTATCTCGATAACATCGACCACGCTCCCGACGTGCTAGACTTTGCACTAGTCAAAGGAGCTTCCCTCAACCTCAGGGCAATCGAGACACTAGACGATCTAGGATCCGACCACCGACCGGTCTCCCTCGTACTTGGCCATCAGCCACCTCCCTCAACACCCTCCACGAAAACCTTCACTAACTGGAAGGGCTACCCTAGCTAAAGCTATGGACTCACTGGACTCCCCATATCCCTTTTGTCGGACTGTCTAAGTCCCGATAAAATCGACACCGCGGTCGATTCACTCTCCACCCTTATTAAATCCTCTCTTAAGGAGAATCAAAGGGTCGTCCCGGTTGCTAATAATGATGGGCTTCCCCTACACATTAGCAACCTAATGAAAACCAAAAGAGAGCTGCTTGCCAGAGAGCAGCAATTTATCCCACCCCCGAATATAGGCATACGGCCAATCCTCTTAAACAAGAAGTCCGTTTCCGCCTCTCCGAAGTTCGAGACCTCGAAAAGAGTAAGCTCATGGAGAATATCTCTCCCTCTCATACAGCGTACTATCAGATGGCTAGAGCCTCAGAACTTCTTGAAAGCCTCAGAGTCTCATTCCAATCATTTTATTCGTGAGGCAGCTACTTATGCATCCCCGAGTCCGCAGGCCGAGAAACTCTCTCTCGGAACCGCCAAATAAAATTTCAACCGACCTGAACTGCCTCCTGGCGGCTCAGGCCGATTCTTCTTAAATTTGCCTAAGTAGGCTCTCCCTCAGCGGCCCGTAGCCGCCTGCGCGCTCTTTTCCCAAAAGAGGGTCGCTTCCGATTCGGCAGAGAGGCCTCAAAGGTTTCTGCCTATCCCTCAAAGTGGAGTTTAGCGGGTATCACTTAGGGTCCCGGTAAGGATAGTCACAGTGAGTCCCGCATAACCACGACAGACCGGCTGTCGTGGTATGCATATCGTATGTGTATCGGGGTAGCCCTTTCCAATTGCTTCTGGTCAAGGTAAAGCAATTTTGTGTTCTTAAAATGCCTTTATTATAACCATATTGCACTTAAACGATATGAGTAGCCGTATATCAATAAAAGACTAATTAATCCATTTTATATTTTCTACAAAATCATTTTATATTGCTACTTTGAAAAAATTTTGTGGACGTCCGGATTTTGTATGTGATCACGACAACTAACGAAAAGATTGACTTATCGAGACGGGGTTTTTTATTAGCTTCAGAATTACATCAACTGGTTCCCTATTTCATATCAATAGTCTTGTACGCGCAGTTTGTTAATAAAATGATTTTCAACTTTTATAAGTTTTATTACTGTTAAAAATTTAAAGGCGCTTTCATATTTTTTTAGCCCTTGATAAATGAAGGACAAATGTACCATACAGCTTTTATCGATTTTATACTTTGTGTAATCGATTTATTTTGGTAAACATTATTAATTTTATTGTTGTTATTAACATTACCTGTTAAAAGAATAGTGCTAAAGAGCAATGGCAGAAAAATAGTTGACAAAAATTATAGCGTCTAGAAATAAGTTATATATAATATTAGTTTTATTATTTTTCTACGATTTTTCAAACAAAAATATATTTTAATTAAAGCCACAGAAAAAAACAACCATTTTTGGGAATATCAAATGACTTAAATCATTTTACTCTATTCAAATGTTGCCATTTAGTATATTTATACTATTTTCGTATACACTTTGTCAGACTACCAACACAACACACAAAATATTTTTATATTAAGTTATTATCAGTAATAACTGTACTATCAGTAATAATAAATATAAAAGTGATATGGCTGAGAATAAGCCTCTTACAAAGAATTTCTTACAATAATACATTATCTCAATCATAGTACTATGTAACAATTTCATTTAATGTTATGCCATATATAACAATCTTTATATTATCATAGAATTTAAAATAGCCAAGAGAGGCAGCCAGGAGACTTAACCTAGTTTGAGTTCGCGTTTGCTACAACATATAAAAATTATTTAAATATGTAAGATATAATGTAACTATATTATTTCTCGTGGTTAGATTGATCTTGTATGTTTCCTTCGTCTGACATGCAAATTTTATTACCTATAAATATATATTATTTTTAGCAACAATAAAGCGACATAATTCAGATAAAACATTATTTTTACTAGGTTACCTTTAGCCATTTGATGTTCGCGTAAGAGAATCTATTGCTCTATTCCATAAGACGGAAATGCCAGGAAAGTCAGACCAGTGACGAAGAGCAGGGCTTAAGGTGCGAAACAACGAATACTCGCCGATTCGGTTGTATTGCCTGTGGTATTTTTCCTACAAAGGAGGAACGCTAATTACGTCGTTGTGGACTGTTAACGGACTGACAAGCAATAAACAAAAGAGCCGACGTACGTAAAACGGATATATACGAGTTCTCAGTTCATACCATTACCCTTGGTCCGGATAGATTAGAATTTTCTAATGACATTTTGCGAAGAAGGCAGAGTGGTCAGAAAAATAAGACTTGGCGCAGGTTTGAATTAATAAGTTCATGGTAATCATCAGCCTGCGGCAGTTCACTACTGGCCATAGGCCTTTCCCAAGGCGCGCCACTTAGCCTGATCTTCGGCAACACGCATCCAGTTTCTACCAGCCGATCCTTGCGCAGATCGTCGCTTCATCTGGTCAGGGGGCGTCGCACACTACGTTTGCCTAGACGCGGTCTCCACTCCATAACACGTCCACTCCACCGGTTGTCACCTCTGCCACAGACGTGGCCAGCGCATTACTAATAGGTTTATTATAATTATAATATATAATATATTATAAATAGCCCAGAATTAATATGTTGGTAAATGATAAAATGTATCTTTATTATCTAATTAAGCTAAACTTAATAAATAGTGCTTGTCTAATTAATTTATATTAAACGTTTCAATTCGGATATATTCCATAAGGGCCGTTCTCAAAAACGGACTTAAAATTCTAAAAAAAATTATTTTTATTTTGATCTCATTCAAAGTAGTCTCAAATGAAAGGTATTTATCTTGCGAAATGGAACACATAAAAACCTAACTATTTTCACTGTAGTTTTCACAAAAAACATGAAAAATTAAAACACCTCTCCACGGTAGTGACATATTTGTATAATTTTAATAAATTATTAATGATTTATGGACGATTAAAACGATATTTTTTTAATTATCATCTGTATATAAATAATCAGTTTGGTATTTATTAATTTTAAATCTTAATAAAGTACGTGTTTACGCTAATTTAATATTATGTTAATTATACCTATTACTAATAAGTTTTATAGGAACAAAAGTTGGTTAAAAAATTTTTATTTGGTTCTATCTGGTCACATAAGCAACCTTTTAATAGTAATTCAATTAATATTAACCAACAATATTTAGTTAGCTTATAACTTGCAAAACTCTTACGAAATAAAGTAACTGAGACTATTTAAATTATTATAAACGAGAAACCATAATAAGATAATAAAAAATAGTAACAACTTAATCATTTTTAGAAAAAAATAAAACCAAGCAAAGAATCTTATTCATTAGAATAATCTTAACGAAGATAAGGGAATGAACGTAAAAATATTTTTTTAACATTTCTTCGACCGCAATGTGATGGTGATAAAGTAACAGTAATAACTACAATCCGAAACATCTTTACACTGTGGCCAAACAAACTCCGTGTATTCTTCATCACACTTGTCAAATGGAATCAAACTTGATATAATACTAAAATTTCGTTTATAGAAGAAGGGTGACTAAAGAGCAACTATTTCACCTGATGGTAAGTGATTGTTGTGGCCCATAGACATCTACATCTATCCTTGATTACGAATCAACATAGAGATGCGTTGTCACCCCTGAGGAGTAAGATGGAATGCCTCTTTTTTAGTAAAAAGTGTCCCCAGTTTTCTACACTCACCATACGAAACACATCAGCATTAAGCTGCTATTTTACGTTGTTGCAGTACGCCCCAGTCAAGCTGACCCATTCATGCTACAACCAAAACATAGCTGCAGCGTAGCTCTACCACGTAAAAGATTAGAAAATTATAATCCAGAACAGTGACAATTTAGCCAATCTAAAATATTTCTGTCTTTTTGCAGACCAATTTAATCAGTTGCGTTCGATCAATTCCCGAAAAGAAGTTACAGCTGTTATTTGAGTTCTGTCAAATGTTTTGGGTTCTTCAGTTAATATCATAGTAATTTTTAGCAGTTCATGTGGGATATCATGACTAGGGCTAGGAAGAGATTCTTCAGTTACTATCACAGTATTTCCTGGCACTCTATGTGGAATGTCATGACTTGAGGCAGGAAGAGATTCTTTAACGATGACACTTCGTGAATATGACTTTCCTATTCCATTATTAGATCAATTTCTATCAAATTTTGTACAGCTAAGTCATCTTAAAAGTATTAAGTCCAGTTTTATTTTGGTATGATGTAGTACTTACTACAACTACTTGATGAATCAAGTATTGTAGGCGAGTAATTTTCTAACACTGATGGAGATAGGGTCTCTGTAAGATGACAAAATACGGCTTCAGACAGAACGAGATCATCTAATTAAGACCGGAAGAGAATGTATGCTTGGAACATTATGAGAATGCCTAATGTTTAAATGCCTAACTGAAACTTGATCATTTTCAATGTCACTTTAAGGCGATCATCACGCAAACTCGACAAAAATCTTTCCCTGCATTTCCCATTTATTCTAAAATTTTTTGCCTCTTACGCCATTCTTTTTTCTGTTTTTTTTGTTTTCTTTCTGAAATTTGATCAATAGATATAATTTTATTTTAGATTTCTATAACGTTCTCTTTCTGTAGCTTTAGCCTGTTCGTACAACTGTGGATTGGACTTTGTTTTTTCCGATGTCGCCTCTTGCATTATTTTGTCTTGCGATTGATCTGTTCCTGATTTTAGTGCTATAATTACCCTGGATCAAGAAATATTTACATATCATAATTAATCACATTGATAATTTTTAAATTACTAAAGAGCGATCACAGTACTGTCACATCCATGGACGTTAAGTCACCTCCGTGGATAACCGTAATCCATGTAGGTGACATCCATGGAAGTGAGATTTTAAAATTAGATACCGTTTTTTCGTAATCTCAAATTCTGATTACTAAAAATGACGAAATATCAAGATAACAGCTATAGTGGCCCATCACTTTACGATATTCGATAGACCTTAATCAAATTAATACTTTGTGATAAGTAAACCACAAAAGTGACAGTAATAGCATGCTAATTATAAAAAAAAAAAATTTACTTTATCGGTCTCTACTCCAAAATTATTATCCCAGCACGGACAAACTGTCAAAAATGTTCAAGATGGCGTTGTATTTGTTGTCGGTATTCGTTCAGGAACTGTATTTACTAATTTATTGAATCGTAGCTGCGTTCAGTCAGTTTATCCATGGAGGTGATAATTTCTCCATGAAGAAAAGTTATGAAATATTTGGAATCATTTATTTCATTTGTGTTTTAAGTATTTTGTGTTTTTTAGAAACAAAAAATAATGAAATAATTAATTTACTATTGATATATATATATTAGCCTGTAGTATCATAAACTGATTTTGCACACGACATGGAGGTGACATTTTCGTCACTTTCTTAATGATGATTAAAAAATATTTATGTTATTTAAGTTTTAATAAAAAATCCTGTTAATATAACCTACCTCGATTAATTGTAGAAATAATACAAGTATTTCATTTTTTAATATAATTGCACAAAAAAAAATTGCAAAAATGAGAATGGCCCATAAACGTTCGGCATTCAAATTCTTTATTATCTTTAAATATTTGTTTACGCTACATTTTAATAATTTTGATGGTGCCGAAAATTATAAGCAAATTTAAAGCGAACAACAAACCGTGAACTACTACGGTGCTGTTTTAATTATGACAACATGAAGTTTAAACTAAAAGCTACAGATTATATACATGAGTACGTGCCATCGTTTGGCACAGGTCTCCTCTTATTTGTAACAGTTTTGGGGTGCGATTAGTTCCAGCGATGATTGTGAACTTGACATGTCTTCTAAATATTTTACTTTTTAAGCATGCAGTCTTTCTCACGATTGTTCCTTCACCGCTGAGCATGGTAAATCAGCATTTAAAATTGCCATTATTTATGCAGTTTTAAATCCTGATTGCACTCACCTGAAGGTAACATCACCGTCGCTCGTGAATATCTGCAACACCAGGGAAATAAGAGTGTCAGCCAGAATTAAAACTATCAATTTGTGTGTCAATAGTGCTGTCGAGGATCGATCCTAGGTTACGCGCGCACTGTGAAATTTACAGCAAGCGCTTAGCTCCTAAGCATTTTAGTTACCCGGCTTTTAAATTAAGATAAAATGTATTTAACATCTACGAGTATGTTAAATACATTTTATCTTTCTATCTATAAGTGTAAATTTATCTACTTTTGGGTGCTGTGAAATGATTAACTCTACGTGATTTATGATTATTTAAACGTATTATCTACGAGTATAAGTAACTAATAGTTTGGAAAATCAAAACAACTGATAAACTTTTCATTTAATTTTATGAAAAAAAATCATTATTGTTAACTTTAAAAATATATTATTGACGTGTTTTAAATTTAGCACTCTATTATTTTAACAGGTAGTGTCATCTACAGGGAAAAAAATAATAATGTTTACCAAAATAAATCGATTAGGTACACAAAGTATAAAATCGATAAAAGCTGTATGGTACATTTGTCCCTTATTTATCACCTTATTTAACATCTTAATTCCATAAACTCTAAAATTCAATTTACTATGGAGTTAGAGGCAAATAATTCTTTAGCTTTCCTAGATGTGTTAGTCATTAGAAATCCTGATAATACCATAGGTCACACTGTGTATAGAAAAAAGACCCATACAAACCGATATTTAAACGGTGAATCCCACCATCACCCTTCACAGTTAGCTACCGTGGGCAAATCTTTGTTACAGAGAGCAAGAGGAATCTGTGTCAGCAAACACCTGGCCGCCGAGCTTCAGCACGTCAAGCAGGTTCTGCACGACAACAAGCTTCCCGAAGCCGTTCCGTGCCTACGTCACAGTGACCGAGTGAAGCCGGCCACAGTCGAGCGTGTGCCTGCTGTACTACCGTATGTCAGAGGTGTCACAGACAAGATTGGTTACATCTTGAAGCGAGCTTCTATTAGAACATTCTTCAAGTCGCCGAAGAAGATTAGTCAGTTCTTACCATCCGTCAAGTGCAATATTCCTCTACAAGATGCAGAAGTGTACAAGCTTGATTGTGAGTGTGTTCTCTCATATATAGGGCAAACAAAACGATCTATAAAAACCCGCGTAAAAGAACACATAGCTGACGTGAAGCACCAACGTTCCGGGAAGTCTGCACTTTGTGATCATATCCTAGACGGCCCCCGCCATTACATTCGATTTGATAAACCACAAATTCTCGCGAAAGAACATCGATTCCTGCCAAGGATGATACGTGAGGCTATTGAAATTAAAAAACATCCTAATTACAATAGAGAGGGAGGCTGGGTACTACCACCTGCTTGGGATCCTGTAATTCATAAAATTAAAACTAAACCCAAGCATACCACTGCAAGACTGCAAGACACAGTTAGTTCATTCTGCGTAGATCGGACCAAAATTATTAATTAAAAAAGCTGAAGGTACTCCGGTTTAACACTGACATCGGGACGTCAATCACCTCAGTCCCCCGTGACCACGGTTGCTGGAAAGCAACCGAAACGTCGGGAATATAAAATAAGTTAATTAAACGCGATAAAATCCGTAAAAATAGTTTTATTCTTTCTGGCCTTTTCAAGTGTCACCTATTACGATACATACGGAAAGTACGAAATAAGATTATGTATTCTTCTATGCAATATGGCCGCAACCGTCAATCGACAAGTTTTTAGCTATCATTATCATAATCATTACACACATTTTCACTGCTAAACATCAACCATCCTCAAGGATTGCCACAAGATCCTGAGATATCTACATCCATCGATCTCCTGCAGGTATCACTCCATCTAGTGGACGGCCATCCTAATTCCGCTTCAAATATGAGTTTTAATTTTATGAAAATGTCTCTTTAATTAAAATTATAATTCAATAACACAAAGCTATTATATCACTTATTAAACCAGATATGCGTTGGCGTTAATGCCGCCACATGGAAATTGATAATTTCATCAAATGTTCCCGAAATCGGATATTAATTTACATTGATGTGAATCCAACTAATATAATCTGATGTTAAAGTGAATATACGAAATCCTAAATGGGTTTTGAATATTCACTCTGCCATATCACACAGCCATAAAACTAATTAAATTAATATGAAAGTAAGAAATCCAAAAACACTTAAAGGGAATTAATAACAAATTTATGCGCCATAGTGCTGTAATTAATGTCTTACGATGACACAGTTGAAGGCCTTGGATAGGTCATAAAATATACGCAAAGCATCCTATAAATTCTCTCATGCACAAAAATATGTTCAATAAAATCAGCGCCGGCATCAGAAGTAGAGCGTTCCCTTATAAAACTTAATCAATTTTTATGAAGCAATTTAATTACATTAAAAAAAAAACTAACACAAAAACTTTAATGGCTTCTTATATTTACGCGAACGAAAACTAATTTTACGGATTTTATCGCATATATTAACTTGTTTTATATTCCCGACGTTTCGAGCACTTTCCAATACCCATCGTCACGGGGGGGACTGAGGTGTATGACGTCCCAATGTCATAGTTAACCACGGCTACCTCCAGATTAAAAATTATTAATTTTTGTTCCGATCTACGCAGTATGAACTTACAGTATCTTGCAGTCTTAGAGTTGTATGCTTGGGTTGGGATTTAATTTTATTAATTATGGGATCCCAAGCAGATGGTAGCACCCAGCCATCTTCTCTATTGAAATTAGGATGTTTTTTGATTTCAATAGCCTCGCGAATCGTCCTTGGAAGGAATCGGTGTTTTTTAGCGAGGATTTGTGGTCTATCAAATCTAATGTAGTGACGGAGGCTGGGGGATCCTGTGTGTTCACAGACTGCAGACTTCCCGGAGCGTCGGTTCTTCACATCAGCTATGTGTGAAGTAAAATTCGTTTTATTTAAACAGAAACTTTAACTTAAAGTGATAGAGATAGCACAAGACTTAACAGCATCTTAAAATTGAGCAGCGTGTGAGTATTACCTTGATTGATAGCTAAGGCAACATACAAGTATTTCATATAGGTGACGCGAGGTATTAGTAGCGTTTACTTCAAAAAAAAGGTAGCAAGGTACAGTTTTCATTGCAGTGAATATTTAGTAGGCCAGCATTGCTTAGAAAAGTGTTAAGAGGCGGTATGTAAAAGTGGAATCTTACACACACGATCTATATGCGCTGTGTAAATTAGTCATATTTGAGACACGATCCGAACATAACATCGCATTAGTTTAATTTAAAAAAATCTACTTCAGAATGTTACATAATTTTTATATTCTTTTTAGTACTTTGAAGTCTGCTTTTACTTTTAATTAAAATCAATTGTTTACCCTTTAGGAAAACCACAAACTTAATGTCGTCTAAATTGTTACATTAAAATTTCATCCCCTATCTTGTCACCCTTAGAGTCTGGAAGTCTCTCACAAAATTTATATGGGACCACTCCTGAATTGTAACAGTTTAATAAAAAAATAATCATCAAAATGTATTCACAACTGAAGATAGCGCAAAACGAATAATAAACCTCCTAATAGTCACTGTTTGACCACATTCACACCTGAGTGACAATTGTGATGAAGCCCTAGAGAGTAAATCGCACTGTCTTATAGTAACAAAAGCCTTTACAACTCTCGCCTTGAAGAGCTCAGATTGTAATCAGGCGGAAAGGCAAATTATTCCAGTTCTTTGCTGTACGCATTACAAAAGACAAGTTCAACGATAAAGGGGTGAATGACCGCCGATCGTCTGGTTGGAAAATGGAAAAAGGAAATGGAGGATTAAATGGTTATAGAATATAGTAGAGTATGTTTATTTGAATCTATTAAAAGATGCATTATGGTTTACGTATTAATAGGTAGAACAGAAATCGTTTACCCCTATTATTTCGAGAACTAACTTACGAGACTGAGCAATTGTTTGGTTAGCGTAAGATACACTTACATGTAATTTGGTATGCGATAACACTATACTTTTGCTAATCCTTATTAAGGTTTAGAGAAATACAATAATATTTGATCAAAATTTAGGCATATGATAGAATTTCACTAATAAATTTATAGGTAATGGCTTTTAGATACAATACGGTTACATCTCACATTTTAAATGTGAGATGTAACCGTTAGCTTGGATCTTTATATCTATAAATAAACTTATAGAAATAGTAGGTGCTAAACAAAAAAGAGAAATGTACAGTTTAAGAATAGCGGTAGCTCAGCTCCTTTGCGCGCACCGTAAATTTTACAGTACGGGTTTATGGGTTCGGTCCTCGCCGGCACCAATAAAATTGTTAATTTACAATTTCAAGTGTTGATGTACTATAATATGCTTCGCGCTTTTACATGGCAAAAATCATTACGTGTCAATTTATGAACACTAATAGTCGTTATTGACATTTGTCTTTTTTGTTTGCCTTCTGATATTTGTTTTTGTTTTATTATATTTGCCTATTATATTTCTTTATTTTGTATAAATTAGTGTAAAATTATGTTATTATACTTACTTTTGTAAAATATTGCTTTATTTTATAGCATGTAAGTTTTATATACATAACCTCCCACAGTCCAATAGTTGATTATTCGTATATATTTTTATTTTTACTTTCTGTCATAATTATTTGTTTTTGGCTCTTTTTCATATTTGCAACATATGACGCAGTTGTGTACTTGCGTCGTTTCCTATTTATTAACACTCATTCATCCTCTTACAATATAGACATTTTTAAAATGTTTCGTAGTTCAATAATTATTTTAAAATATTTCACAATTAAAACTAAACAACTTTTAAGAAAAAGTGTGACAGTGTCTAGTAATATTGCCATAAAAAGCCCGTATTAAACTCAACTTGACCTTGCTAGTTCTTTTCCGTTCATCATCCGCGATAGGACCATGTCCTATTCACCTGAAAGAAGGTAAGTGTACATTTTGTATAATATAGCTAAGTTTTGCAAAATAATTACAAAGAGAACTAGAGAAATTACACTATTACTAAAAACAGAGAAATCAACTGATAAGATATAATTATATACAAAATATATGTTTATAGGTATTTGAAATATCTTTTATATGATATCGATACACGATACATTTGCTTGTTTATTTTTCTTTTGTAATGGACTAGTACGGTCGGACTTTTGCCAATGGAAACTAATACGAAATTATCCTTTAAAATAATTTGTTTAAAAAATTCTACACAATATATTGTGGAGTTTTATACATCACATTGTGGAGTTTTCTGAAGAGGACAACTTAAGCCAGCAGATGCTTATATCACAATGCTTATATTACATCGGAGAGTCACTTAATACACAAAATTGTATCACTTTTAGTATCAAAATCCACTTTAAACTTTTATTCAAACGATAAAACTGGAGCCACAAATCATCGGCGGTAAAGTTCCCGCCAAAAGCCCATTATGTTCTTGTTATTAACAGTTCAGTTAATCAGATTTCTCGTTACTAACAGTTCATGACAGTCATATATGTTTTATGATGAGATCATATTATGTTTTTTAGTTGAGTTTTACTCAGAGTACATAATGTAAGTTATTACTCTAAGGAGTAAGGACTCGAGTAATTACATACGTACCTGTTTATTAGCATCAAAATTAATGACAAATCGATTGAAATATCATTTTCCATAATTCTACGTACAAATACAGCAGACAGCAGAGACAGAAAAAGATTTATAAACAGTTAAGTGAATACCAATATACAGTGTGGAATTATAATCTGTTTTCTTTTTTTGGTGCGAGTGCAAATTAAATTTACGAAAATGAAGTCAAGAGGGTTTAAGTAGATTATTTAGACCCTCGACGCGACATCGTACGAATTACGACTAAAAATATATTTTTCCTTTATACAAAAGAACATACATATCGACAAACATTTTTTTTCAATGAAAACATTATTAAATATTTATGTTTGGTATTTCTCCGTATAATAAGCCTGTAAATAGTCCAGTTTTGAATGTAGCCAGGAATTTCATAAATAAAACTACTAAACTCTTGAATAGCCTTTGTGTAATAATAATAATAATATATCTGTACTACATTATAATAAGTAACACATCACTAAGAACTCATTATCGCTATATTATAGCTGTAGCACGAATGGGTCGGGCCAATCGGGGAAGGACCACGCTCTCATAGCATTCCAGCGTAAAATAGCAGCGCAATGCTGCTGTGTTTCGTATTCAGAATGTAAAGAACCGGATACCCTTTTTACTGGAAATGAGGCATTTCATGTTGGTTCTCAGTGGTGACAACGCATCTGAATTTTGATTCTTAATCGATGATAAATATGGACGTCTATGGGCCACAGCATCTACTTACCATCAGGTGGACTGTGTGCACGTTTGTAACCCTTATTCTATAAAAAGGTAAATTTGCAAATTGCACATTATCTAGAGATTAAAAGTTAAGTGGAGTACACATCCCACATGTGCTCCAACCTCCTTTTAGGAGGCCTGCTGTTGTGGAGTCTGCAGCAATGTTAGATTACGTTTTGGTGGACTTCATTTATTTTCGGAATATTGTTTTCCGCAGGCATGCAGGTTATGTCACGAAGTTTTCTTTTCCCGTCAAACACTTAACATGGTAGAGCCACACAGGATTTATAATGTTATGGTTGCAGCTCTAGAAGGATACTAGCTAAAGATACAGCTTGGGCTGATTTGGAAGCTGGTGTGCCGCAAGGCGGTATTCTTTCTTCTACAATTTTTCAATTTTTATAAACTTTATTACCTCCATCTTCGATTGCTCGTACCATCTGCATGCCGATGACTTTCAGCTATACGTGCAAGCTGAAATAGGAGATATCCATAATGGGATTAAAAATTAAATAACAGCTTATCAGCTATCAAGGATTGGTCTACTCGTGGAGTGTTGGTCAATCCTTCGAAATGGTGGGTAGCTCAAGGATGCTAGCCTAGATTAATCTTGCTGACATACCCCCTATCTATTACAATGGGATTACAATACCGTTCAGTAAGTCTGTAAAAAATCTTGGCCTACTCATTGACAGCACGCTGAATTGGAGAACTCAGGTTACTGAAGTCAGTCGTAAAGTCTCTGTATCGTTTAAAACATTTTCTCCCCACAAAGTCTAAGATCATGCTTGTCCAATCGCTCATATTACCCATAATTTATTATGCAGGTGTGTGTTACCCGGATCTGTCCCAGGATCTTGTGAACAAGCTGGAACGCCTTCTCAATAACTGTATAAGATTTATTTTCAGGCTTCGTAAGTATGACCATATTTCGCAATATAGATCTAAGCTGAATTGGCTTACAATCTGGCAGAGGCGTATTTCCAGAATATTACTTGTTGTTTTTTCCATATTAAATGACCCATTTTCGCCTTTTTATCTTAAGAGTAAATTTGACTATCTCTCCTCATCTTATGATAGGGTTCTACGTTCTTCTTCTAACAAAAAAATATGTATTCCAGTTCACTTCACCGAGATCTATGGTAACTTCTTTATAGTTCAGGCTACTCGCCTTTGGAACTCCTTGCCTGACGACATCAGAAAAGCTCCCAATAAGTTTGCTTTTAAAAAGTTGATGCGTAATCATCTATTAAAGACAACGCTTCTTACATGAATCATCCATGTCATTTATATTTTTAGACGTATATATTTATAGTTATTTATATGTACTATTTGTATATGTATGTTGATATGAATATATGTATGCTTATGTATGTACGTATATATTAGTTAAATGTATATGTAACGTAATTAATTATCATTTTTATTTAGTTTTTATTGTATATTGCTAACATCTACTTCAAATTCTCACCACTCCATTTGTTGACTGGTAGAGAATGCCAAAAGGCATTAAGTCCGCCCTTTGTATTCTTTTAGATTAAGGAATGCAACAAAGAATAAATAAATAAAAAAATAAAAGGTCTATGGACCATATCATCCACTTACCGTATCGTGTGCTCATTTGTCACCCTTTTATTCATTAGTACTTTAAAATTGTAATTAGCAATCTTAATGGCGCCGACGGGTAATGAACTCTTTTTAGATTTCTCGCGTTCTATTAAACTTATGGAGGCAAGAGTCGTGGAAACACAGAGACTATGCAAGTCTCTGTATTCCCACGGCTCGTCTTGCCTACAAAGAGATGCGTTTAACTAAAAGGACTTCTTAAAACAAAAAAAAAAATATAAATTCTAAGACCAATCGGAATACTGAACGGCAATTTAACAATTATTTTTATTATGTCGTATATACGAGTATTGCTTGATTATCATATATTAACCGTTCTGATGTAGTTGAAAACGGAAGTGAAAATAAGGGGATCTTTGTTCAGCAGTTGACTTTTGATGTGCTGTAATAGTTATGGTGATGAAATATCTAAAAGAGTAAAAAATAAATAAAATGTATCTGATAAGTTTCCTGCAATGTATACTTTATTATCTACGAGTACATTCGGATTTGTTTGAATTTTTCTTTTGGAGATACATTGTGATATTGCAATATCGAAGCTTTGTTTCAAGAAACAAAGGCATTAAAATTAAACACAAAATAATGATTTATTATATGTTTCAAAAATGGTGCTTCAAAGAGCTTTTATTTGACAGGTTGTACAAAATATATTTTTTATTTTTCCATTTTAGAGTATCAGAATTATGAACGAAATTACTTCCGTATTGGAGTTGTTTATTATAAGTATGCCAAATTCCATTTATCTAAATAGTCTCTAAGAAAAACTTATGTATACACAGGCATACATCGAGGTGACTCCATAAGTGCTCCGTTTTGCAAATGTTTTAATGGAACATCAATGATGTCGGTAAACCGACGTCCAAGCGAGTAAAACCCACACAAAAGAGTTAGTC
This sequence comes from Parnassius mnemosyne, assembly GCA_963668995.1. Lineage (NCBI taxonomy): Eukaryota > Metazoa > Arthropoda > Insecta > Lepidoptera > Papilionidae > Parnassius > Parnassius mnemosyne. The sequence continues at coordinate 25,507,600 of CAVLGL010000159.1, forward strand.
AGTAATATTTAAAGTAATATATGTATATCTATGTCACGTAGAGTGTTGTGAACTAAATAGACTCTCAAAGGTATCAGCGCCATAAAAGTATCGTTTATATCCCGTGATATTTTTGAACTAGTATTTATTCCGTAACATTCTTACTGTTTATTTTTATTATGAATATTTTTTATAGGAGATGGGCAAACGGGCATGAGTCTCACCTGATGGTGACTACCGCCACCCATGAACAACTGCAACACCAGGGGAACCAGGAGAATTGCAGATGCATTGCCGGCCTTTTAAAAATGAGTAGGCTCTTTACTTGCAGGTCCCTAAGTCGTTTCGGTCTGGAAAAATAGCTGGAGGTAATCGATTCCACAAGGAAGTTGTGCGAGGAAGAAAACATCTTTTAAATCGCACAGTGGTGGACCGTCAATCATCCAGATGATGTGGATGGTATCGGGAGTTCGGCCACTCTACTGCCTCCGCCCATCTATAAGTCAGGTAGACCAGAAGATCACCAGCTGATCGACTCCGACGAATACCGTATTGGCGGTCACTAATCAGCTGATAAACATCAAGGTACCGCATGAGCTGGGAGTTTATAATGGATTCCATTATTTTGGATGATGGCGATAGGCCTGTAATTGGACGGGTCTGAGCAGTTGCCTTTTATAGGGATCGGGTGGACAAAGCTGTCTTTCATGATTTCGGGACTATGCCTAGGGAGTAGGAGTACCGGAAAAGACGCGTTAGTACCGGTGCCAATTCCGGAATACACGTCCTCAGCACAATTGGGGGATTCCGTCAGGCCCACTTGACTTGTGGATGTTCAGGGAGAGGAGTGCATTGCAAACCGAGCGTTGTAAGAACCGCACATCCGGCATGGAGCACTCACACCGTGGGATGGTCGGCGGTGTGTTCCCCACCTGTTAGTCGAGCTGGGCGCAAAAGAGTTGGGTAGAGATGGTGATGGCTTACAGAAATTCCCTTGAACAGCCTTGGTGAGAGACCAGAATGCACGGGTTCCCGAAGGAGAACTATTTTCTCGCTAATTCTGCCTATATGCTCTGACTTTGCCTTGGCAATAATCCTTTTGAAGGACCTGGATACTTCTTTTTTAACATGCTGGTGTTTTCATTCCGAGTCGCCGAAGCCACAGCTCAGGCCTGATATCACTTCTACTTATTTAATATATTATAACAATATATAATCTTCAATAATATATAATCTTTGGTGTGTCTGTTGGTGATCGTATAGGTCTGAGCGACATGACCGATTGAAGCCATATTTGGATATTTTTTTATAGGATAAGGGTGATAAACGAGCACACAGTCCATGTGTAATTGTCAGTGGAAAGTAAATGCTGTGGCCCTTAGATATCTATTGCAAATCAAAATGCAGATGCATTATCACCCGCGAGGGCTCGTTTCCAGTAAAAACAGGTATCCGGTTCTCCACACTCAAGCAGCGTTAAGCTGCTATTTGACGCTAGTATTCTTTGACAGTGCGGTCCTTCCCCAATCGAGCCGACCCATTTGTGCTACTCTATTACGTTACGCTTTGTTAAGACGATATTTTATAGCTATGTGAGGATTCAATAGGTGGCGCTGTAGTCAAGTAATTAAAAAATAAAAACATATTCTATATTTATGGAACAAATTAATTAATTATGACAATAAAATATGTTGCTTTGGTGGCAAAAAAATCGTGAAATCTGTATCCGATAGGTGTTACTGTTTTCCAGTTACTACATGATATATGAATTCATACATTAAATAATGAATTTTATATTTAATAGTATAAGAAGTCCGAAGTGAAACTTATTGCGCCACCGACACGAAAGAGAGCAACTTCTACTGTAATTCTGTTTAGACGTGGCAGATACAGGTATTTATATAGTACTATTTGAACCTATTTAGTCACTATTTATTTATTTTGTATTATGTATATGATAAGCAAATCATTCGCGATTGGGGCCACTCAATTAAGTTATTTGCTTGAATTAGAGAAAAATAAGACTTTTTTTCATAAAAACGTCTAATTGACTAAATATTTTAAGTTAAAGACTACCTCCACATACTACACATTAAAATACAATTATTTAATACTCGAGTTTTCGTAATAAAACTATAATTTATGCAAATATTAATGTAAATTAACATCTAACATTATTAAAGCATTCAGTTTTTGTTGTAAATCGTATTCAAATTTTCAAAATCAAAATTATTTTTCTAATATAAAAAAAGCTATCGCGTGATATGAGATCTAAAATTTATACGAGTTGTGCCTTTTCTTGCTATCTTTCGCCAGCCGCCATTAAACTTTTACGTTATTCTATAAATTGAACATCGCAGAGTTTTCACTTGATTTCACTCAAACGGTTACAATTTAATATTAACCAATAACCAGATGCAACTAAGTTAGTTCAGTTATATTTTTTTATGTATTGTAAAATTGAAGTTAATATAATATGTACCAAATGTTGTCTATAGAAAAATGTCGTCGTATGTCATCTAATACGACGACATTTTTCTAGTTCTTTTTTAATCGGTTGTCGTGATGCCTTTTTATTTCCTATTTATCTGGCATAAATATAGTATATAAGTTTGACTGCTATGTCGACTTTTGGTACTACTTCTGGCTGACAAAATATTGTTTAGTTCCGATTCGAGCACCAGATATCATGCAGTACCTAGTTTCTGATGATGTTAATGTTGTTAGCCTTTAGGCTTTTACAGCGTCATCGGTCTCAGGGATGTAAAAAGATTTTATTATTCTGCATCGTGTCTTGCGTAAAGATGTTCACTTACGACAGTATAAAGTGCACGTAAGTTAGTTATCTAACAGCCGTCCGAACAGGGGGTGACGGGCCCCGGCTGTGATCACTAACTCGTTTCGTTCGATGTTTTGGGCGGTGAGAACGGCCCAGGGTCGCGGGTGTACGGTGTGTACGCGGTGAGGAGGGGCATACGGCGCGCGCGTCTGCGGACCCGCTGCGTCCCATTTGTTGTAGTCCTAACAGTGTTTGTGGCATTAGGTGATTGTGTAGTGCAAAGTAACTGATCGAAGCACGAGTGTTCGGATCTAAAGCCGAACTGCTCGTCTGGAAGAAGTTTGTTAGTGAAGACGTATTTACGAAGGCGATTCGATATGAGCCGCTCGTACACTTCCGCACGTACACACGAGTGTATTCTGAGGAGACTGATTGGTCTGTAGCTGGAGGCTAAGTAAAGCGGTTTTCCTGGTTTCGGGGTTCTAATTACATCTGCCTATTTCTAGGCATCCGGGAAGGAGCAACTGGAAAGAAGAGCGTTGAATATGCCCACTAGGAGTTATAATAGCAGCGCGAAGAGTGATTTCAACAACCTGTTGCTAATGCCATCGAGGCTGGGAGCTGATTTCTTTTTGAGGCTTTTTATTACTTCTGTGACTTCGTCGACTGTCACAGGAACTAAGCGGTCGCCCACAGGTGGTAGTGCAGACTTACGCTCGACCTTCGTTTTGACCTCTGCAAGGTGAGTGGGATCATTAGGTTCGCTAGAGGGAGTAAATTGGTTCTCTAAATTGTACGCGAGGTATTCGGCCTTTTCAGAGTCGTCAAAGCCGAGAGTGGCGTTTCCTGGCCTAATGAGAGGCGACATAGGTGAGGTTTGTTCCGCTTTCAGAGCTCGAGTCAACTATCAGCAGGAAGTTTGAGATGGCTCGATATCCTCCAGCAGATTATCCCACTTATCTAGTCTAAGTTCGGTAAGGCTCTGTTTTACCTCGTTTTGGTGGTTGCGTAATCGGAATTTGTTATCTATTGTACAATAGTGATCGTATTGTCTTATGGCAGCGTTCTACACTCTGATCAGCTGTCGAATATCACTCGGAAGCTTCATGTGTCGATTGCTCGACACCCGAACCTTATTCTTAAACTGTAGCGGTGAGTTAGGCCGATAGGGCGCTTATCGCCTCGTCGGCCTCCTCTGGCGAGTCTATCTTGTCTGGGGTTTTGTCTAAATGCTGAGAGGTCGTAGACTCGAGTTTGACCTCGAGCACGACGTCAGGCTGGCGCTGCTGCATCAGGACAGGTCTATCGTCTGAGTTGAGTTCTGATATTGTTTCTATTGACGACATCGACAAAAGGATATCTTTGAGTATCGCTACGTCAAGGAGTTCAGTTGGAGTCTCAGGCGCGATAACATCGAAGTTTTGTTGCTCTGTTAGATCGAACAATGCATTTAACCATTGAGATTGCTTGTAAACGACTTCCAAGGGGAATGCTTACTGTTGAGGTTTCCAGCTATTATGACACTGGTTGATTAATTCTGCAATGTCTGATTCGACTATGCGTTTGAGTGGCGGTTGATATGCCGATAATATGGTAAGTGGCGGATGGCCAGAGAGAGCTACTTTACATATAGAGACTTCTATGTTAATTAACGGGGGAACGTCGATCGGTACGCAGTGTAAGGATTTTTTGTTGTAGATCAAGGTGCTGCCTCTAGGGCTAATCAACCTATCATTTCTATGTGTACTTTGTGATCTTAAGATCGTGATGGTTAGGTTTCAAAAAGTATCTTGCACTAACGTAACGCTACATCGTGGTTGCGCAAAAATAGTGCGATCTCGTCTTTTTAATCTCTGAGGCCGTTCGCGTTAAAGAACGCAACAGTCAGAGAAAGTGTTTTTGTTCTGCCTAAAGGTTGTATTGCCATTCTGGTACATGTATGAGGCGGTTAAGCGCACTGGAAGGACCAGATTACGTCGATTAGTCCTATGTGCTCAATCGTGGCATTGAGCTTGCCCTGTGAGGTAGGGGCTCCGCGGAGTTTGCGAACCAGAGAGGATAATTCAGCAATGTTAAAGAGAAGTCAGCGGCGAAAGAAGACAAGCCTTGTGGGACGGGCTTCGGTTTTGGGGCCTGGGGAGGCAGCATTGGCTGTGAGACAACAAGTGCCGGAGGTTTCACCCATGTTGGGTTTCGGTGCAGGCGGCGCAGGAAGACTTGCACTTCGCTCGGGAACTCTGGTGAAGGGGGCGGGCTTGGTGTTGGTCTGAGGTGCAGATGTGGGTACCGGAAATGGTGTGGGTTTGGGGGCAGGCAGCCGAGAGTGCGACACAATGGCTTGGCTCGCGCGTCCGAGACGGCTTCTACCTCCTCGCGCTTCCTTCGCGGCGCTTGGGAACACCCGGCGATAATTCGCCGGGTGTCCCTCTTCGCGGCAACTGTCGCAACTCGGTAGTTCAACCATCTCGGGCGTGCGGGATCAGTCCTGGCTTAACAGTTTCTGGCCGAGTGGCTGTAAAGTTGGCATCGGTGGCACTTGCGAACGATGCCCCTATTTCGAGGCTTCAAATGCAATTACCGTTAGGTTGCAGATGCGCTGAACGTTAAATATTTCCTTGCCTTCCGGACACAGGTCTAGAATAACCAGGCATAAATCTAAGAAGCGTTTTCGATCAGTCGTTTGGTGCATTCTATGTACCTCCCTCACTGGAAGATTTTGGGCTTTGAGGTCGTTCAATACGTGCTGTCTGGAGCTCCTTATGGAATCCGCGGATGACCACACAAAGGTTGCGCTCCTCAGGTAGGGCATACGTGTGGAAGCTTATTTGCGGGGCACGCGGGTGATTCGTAACACTGTGGAATTCCTCGGTCGAGTTCACGAATTCATTGAGTGCACGATTAGACAATAAAACTGAAGTGACAAACGAACTTATACTCTGTCTGCTGTACCACCATATGTCAGAAGAGTCGTAGACAAGATTAGCTATATCTTGTAGCGAAGCTTCTATTAGAACATTCTACGAGCCCCCGTAACAAGAAGTGGACCTGATCGAGCCCGACGGTTCGACAAAAAATGAGATTGACTTCATTATGATGACTAAACGGCAACTATTCATTGATGTCTCAATGATCGCGAGGGTGAAATCCGGCAGCGATCACAGAATGGTGAGAGGCACACTAAACCTAAACGTAAAGTTGGAGTGGTCACGTCTAATGAAGTCAATGCTCTGTCCCCGTCGTGCTCTAGTCCAAAGTCCCGAAAAGTATAAGCCCGAGTTACAATATCGTTTTCAGTGCCTAGAAGATTGCAATGCAGTGGACTATATGAATGAAAAGCTCGTGGAAACTTTCCATGCAGTCAGAGCTAAGTTTTCTAAGACCCACATATTATAAGGAATAGTGCGGACGACCTTAAACATGTTCACAGACTGCAAACGAACTGCCGACTGAAATAAATTGAACGCAATAATATTCGTAAAATTAGTTTTATTCAACATCAAGTATCCGCGTAAATATAAGAAATCAAAGAGTTTATAATTAACACGAAAATCAAACACCAGTTTTTTCATACAAAACTTATAAAATAGCATTTTCTGTCTAACTATGTTGGCTAGTCTCTATTGAGACTGACCACCGTGACCGAAATTCGGCCTGGCGGATATAATACTTGTGTATAAGTACTTACACTTACTCCCTCCTAACTTGCATATATAGAGGCCAGTGCTCCTAACCCTTATGTAGGATTTTTCAAAACACGTCATAATATTAGGAGACAAGTGGTCATACATTTTATTTTGGGACGAATAATAATATAGGTATCAAAAACAAAAGTTCTCACTTATCTTACCTTCTTTGATTAATGGTTATTTCCTGCGGTTTACTCGGAATTTTTCCTAGTTCCTGACGCCCTCCACGTCAGGCCGTACGGAGGGGGAACACAAAAAGTGTGCGTCCGGGTTGTATCCGGATTTGACATTTCTTATAAACAAGCGGAAATTCCGGGCTCATTTTGTGTCCGGGGTGATAATAAATTAAGACATACCTTAATTTTATATGTGAGAAACGAAGACGTTTAGGCAAAAAATAATACGATTTAGCTTAAAATAAGAAAAAACGTAACTTGATCTCGTTCAAAAGTAGAACCTCTTTCTAAATTTCACATTTTTTTTCAAGGTTGCACGGGGTTTTTGAATTTCGGTGATGGCAGCTTGGATACAGATTTCAGAAACATTGCGGTAATATACTATACGCTTCCAAAAAGTGGTAATGCCATGTTGAAATTTTATAATGCTGCTGAACGAATTGGTTGGCTAGACAGGGGAAAAACCATACTGTCACAGAATACTAGCGTAAAATAACGAAATAGCGCTGCTGTGTTTCGTATGGTGTGTGTGGAGAAGCAGAGACTATTTTTATTGGTAACGATTCCCTTATAGGTATCCAAGCTTTTCAGACATGTAAGTATAAAATCCTGAGAAAAGTCAATTCGAGAGATATCATCACTCCATGACGAAAAGACAGTATTACAACAGTTTGAACTAGCATCCGTCAAAGGAGAAACTGTAAATACACTTTGAAGAAACGCATTAAAGGCAGAGCAAATATCCTGTCCCTCTTTGTAAAAAACGTTATGTAGGGTAAAATTACGGGGATAATTAGATCTTCCCTTTTTAGACTTAACAAATTTCCAAAATACTTTTTTTAAAACATTTTTTTTGTGTTTTATAATATATAAGAAGATCTATCTCTGAGAATCTTAAACTCATCACAATTACGAGGGTTGCTAAATTTTTTCCATTTTTGTGTGCTTCAAATTTTTCACGAATTATTTTAATAAGTGCGCGGCTGTACCAACACGGGTAACGATTAATAATTTGGGAAGATAGTGGTACAAATAAAGCAAAACATTCATGGAGTTTTTCATAAAAAATCTCAACGGCTTGGTCGACTGTATCTGTGTTTAATAATAATTGATCCAAGTCTAACACTTTTTAAAAAGGTTTTCTAAAAATGTTAACATAATTACATTTTCGGAAATTATATTTTGAGTGAAAATATTCTTCAAACGGTTTTACAAAAATTTCTTGTACATCAATGGTAAAGGGTGGGTGTAAGGTGTCGACTTTAGACAAAGGGTCAGAATGGTTGATTTCTAGTTGTGTAAGTTTGAGAAACATAGATCCAGTATAATTTTACAAGAAGTGGGAAGTAAATTATATTGATTCATGCCAAAAAAACATAAATCCTCGGCCAAAACACTAGTATCTTTCTGAATATCAGCTCCATTTTAAGCAAGTTAGGTTAAAATCGCCAACTATAAGATAATGGTCAGAGTGTTCCAACAGGTTCAAAGCGTTCAAAGTTTCGGAATTCATAAATACAATCAGGTAATATGTTCTCATTTGGTGTTGATATAAACTAAAATAATATTCAAGTTACAAATCGAATTGAGAAAACGTGCCGATAGACTCACACATAATGATTCAAATCGCAATCATTACGACGCGTAGCGCATAGTTCGCTCCGAGTACAGATCATTACCCCGCCACCTGTCCTTTTTTCCGTTGTTGCTAAGTCACGGTAACAGCGAAAAATATCGTACCTACCCTCAAAAAACGTCGCTATCAAAAATATCACTCTGCAGCTAAATTTCAGACAACAATATTAAATTATAATCACACGATAATATATAACTACACAAATCTAAGCATTTCGTACGGAGGGCACGAACATTTTGATAAAAAATATTTATTTCAGTAATATTCAGATTTATGGAGTAAATATGAACCTATAGAAAGGTTCTCGAGTGGCAGCCTCGTACCGGCAGGCGAAGTGTAGGGCGTCCCCCCACTAGATGGAGTGACGACCTGGTAAGATATGCAGGGAGTCGATGGATGCAGGTGGCTCAGGACCGTGCTTTGTGGCATTCTTTGGGGGAGGCCTATGTTCAGCAGTGGACTTGTGAAGGGCTGTAATGATGATGATGAATGATGATGATGAACCTATAAAATTTTTTCATTAACTTCCCGTATTATACTCTGGCCCCCGATGTCAAATAATAATTAACAGCGTTAATTGATTGGTATTTTATATGTCTTAAAAATCCAAAACTTCATTTGATGTTATAAATATGAAGGACGTATGATAAATAATTAAAGGTTAGGAAAAAAAAGTACAAACATTTATTTTCTCAATGTTTATTGTAGGAGTATGTACCAAGTTTAATACTGGTTCAAAATAAAATTTAAAAGTTAGTGGGAAATAGGTAGAGTATAGAATACTATTATAGGATATATTTTTAGAAACTATTCCACTTCTCATGTTAGAAATTATTCTCAAAATTATTTAAATAAAAGAACACTACCCAGTATCAAGCCCTGCTTACTATCAGGATCCAATTACATAATAACACCACTGTATGTAAACCAACAGCATCACTACCAATCTCAATGTAACACAGGGCAGCCTCTCAGCAATACGATCTTCCTTGCCTACACTAGTCGAATACCCTAACGGGCATAGTAACGACATTGGCACTCTTAGAATAACAGACAGACTTCTCCCTCTTAGTCGACTGCGTGATACTTTATACTGCTAAAACAAGCGGGAGATTATAGTTCTACCTTCAATATTTCTTTTTTTCTTTTATTATTTTACCCTCTATTCATAACACGGCCTTTCCTGACAATTCACCCGTCCCCGTGTGAAGCCTAGAGTAACGTTACCTACTAGAGCTTAACACACGCTACAGATAACACAACTCGGCGCACTCGCACTAGCGAGCTGTCTCGGCGCACTCGCACTAGCGAGCTGTCTCGGCGCACTCGCACTAGCGAGCTGTCTCGGCGCACTCGCACTAGCGAGCTGTATCGGCGCACTCGCACTAGCGAGCTGTCTCGGCGCACTCGCACTAGCGAGCTGTCTCGGCGCACTCGCACTAGCGAGCTGTCTCGGCGCACTCGCACTAGCGAGTTGTCTCTGTGTGCATGGCACTCACAAACCACTATATACATTGCAAAAAGGAAGCTGAACGTAGAGGCGTTGGCCAAGCTGTGTGCCAGTAGCAGGCGGCGACGCGCCCAGCGCGGCCGCTGCGCGGCGTTCCCGCGCCCGCGCCGCCACACGTAGAACGGCAAACACCACACGACACATTGGACACACAGCACATTTCATAGGTAGCCGCCATAATGCAAGCGCACGTGGCTATTACAACAGGGGTTGGGGTTTTAGTCGTCGTGATCTGTGTGAAAAACCAGTTGTTAATTATCAAGACAACATACACCGTTGCCTATTCTCTCATCCATCAGGCATACGAGGCCATCAAACAGAAGTTAAAAAAAAATTCATCATCATCATCATTACCGCCTTTCATCTATATATATAGAGAGGTGTAAGACAGGGTGACGTTATATCCCCGAAACTCTTCACCGCTGCATTGGAAGACGTTTTCAAGCTACTGGAATGGAAAGAATGCGGTATTAACATCAATGGCGAGTATATCACTCACCTTCGATTTGCCGACGATATAGTCCTTATGGCAGAATCGCTGGAGAAACTAAGCACTCAAGGACCTCAATAGTGTCTCCCAACGAATAGGTCTTAAGATGGACAAAACAAAAATCATGTTTAACGTCCATGTCACACCTATGCCGGTAGTTGTTGGGAACAATAAGCTCGAAGTTGTTGACAAGTATGTTTACCTGGGACAAATAGTCCGACTAGGTAAGTCAAACTTCGACCGTGAGGTCAATCGATGGATTCACCTCGGCTGGGCAGCGTTCGGTAAACTACGACACATCTTCTCGTTAGATATACCTCAAAACCTTAAAACGAAATTGTACACCAGTGCGTGTTGCCAGTGATGATTTACGGATCTGAGCCGTGGTCCTTCACTGCTGGCCGTATGAGGAAGCTCAAGGTCGCTCAGCGAGCTATGGAGAGGGCTACGCTCGGGGTTTCTCTGCGTGATAAGCTTAGAAATGAGGATATCCGCAGTAGAACCAGAGTAACCGACCGAGCCCAACGAATTAGTAAGCTGAAGCGGCAATGGGCCGGCCATATAGCTCGAAGAACCGACAACCGATGGGGAAGAAAGGTTCTTGAGTGGCAGCCTCGTACCGGTAGGCGAAGTGTAGGGCGACCACCCACGAGAAGGAGTGACGACCTGGTAATACATGCAGGAAGTCAATGGATGCAGGTGGCTCAGTACCGTGCTTTGTGGCATTCCTTGGGGGAGGCCTATGTTCAGCAGTGGACTTATGAAAGGCGGTAATGATGATGATGATGAATTTTTTTTTAACTTGAGTTAGTCTCTAATTTTGCGTAGTCGAACACTTTTGTCGAAATGCTATTTACGCATACATTTATTGGGGAAAATAAGTTTGATTGCAAAATTAACATGCACAATTAATGTTAAAATATAATGATCGATTGAAAATGTTTCTCATACATACTACTACTGAGTACTAGTATGTATATATACTAGTCGTATTGTAGTATCTACTAGTCGTTACTATGCCCGTTGGGGTATTCTACTAGTGTAGGCAGGTCGTATTGCTGAGAGGCTGCCCTGTGTTACATTGAGATTGGTAGTGATGCTGTTGATTTGCATACTTTCGTGTTATCATGTAACTGGGTCCTGATAGTAAGCAAGGTTTGTTACTGGGTAGTGTTCTTTTATTTAAATAATTTTGAGAATAATTTCTAATTTCAGAAGTGGAATAGTTTCTAAAATCAGAAGTGGGATAAAGTCCCTGTTACTGTCCACGTATAAACTTTGAATTTGGTGAGGGTTATTACGTTGGTGAAAGAATATGACGCGCCTCGCGTCTTGTTTTTATGTTCAATTTCTTAAATCAAGTTTGTTGTCATATTTACGACATTAACGGATCATTAAAGTGTAGTGGGAGTATACAAGTGAAATGTTTTAAGCCAAAAGTTAAATCCTTTTGTTTAATTATTATTACGTTCGTGAAAGACTATGACGCGCTTCGCATTGATACCTTTGTTTTTATGTTTGATGTCGTAATTAAATTTTATGTCCTATTTACGATATGGACGTACCACTAAAGTGTAAAGTAAAAGCTTAAAGTCAAATGTTTTGAGCAATAAGTTAAACCTCTTTGTTCGATTTGTCGATTTATATTAGAGGTACCCGCAAGTACTTTTGTTATTACGTAATGTATCCAAAAATGTTAACAAATGTTGAAAGAAATATTGAAAAGAGGTTTTAACAAAATGTTAGTTTGCATCCAGTGAAAACTTAACTTGTTCGAGTTTTGTTGTTTTGTGAAATGATATGAAAATACGTAGCCTACGAAATAATGTAACCCATACATTTTAAAGTTTAAGCGATGTATCAAATAAAGGATTAACTTTAACGTGCTATGAATTGAAAAACTAAATAGCCTGTTTGTATTCTAATGTGTTGATAAGTGTTACAATTTACTCCAAATGGTAGACGGCTAATTGGACATGGTCATATGCTGTTTCGTGGCCGATCTTACGGCGGGACGGCCGGGCGCCGAGCGCTTGGGAAACTTGATCCTGGCATGAGTAACATTTATTTAATAATTTCTGTATTTTAAACTTATGTAAAGGCAAGTCAAGCATTGAGTCAGGTATTTTCTTGGAAAATCGAATGCGTTTTCCCGATTAACCTTTTGAATCGACAGGGGATGCAAAAGGGTCCATACTGAGTAACCAAAGTGTTATCAAGTGATCAGTACGAGCTGAAGTTATTATCTGGAGCTAGACGCAAGACTACACAGCTCAGTATATGGTGCCCTGGAGAGGCGAATGGTGTCCCGAGAATTGTGCTGCATTTTTTTTTTGAAAGTATGTTCCAACTGAATATTTTTAATAAGTTTTCTTTTGTGTGTTACAGTAGCACGTGTGATGTGATTACACGTCCGCGAGTGTGAGGCGTGTGTGCCTTGCTCGTTGGAGCTGGACTGCTGGGTCCAGGTGTAATATGGCCTGGCTTCGGCGGACGCGTGTGCTGCATGGGTGGCGGGTGCCGCCCCGGAGCGCGCGTATGCTGTACATGGTGGTGCTGCGGAAGTCTTGTTTTGTGAACATGCATCAGGCGCTGTCCTGGGGCGCTGTGTGCGCTGAAGTCGTGTTCTCTTAACATGCATCAGGCGCTGACCTGAGGCGCTGTATGCGCGGCGCTGTAAGCGCGAGCGCTGTATGCGCGGAAGTACGTATTTTTTTGAACATGCATCAGGCGCTGTCCTGGCAGGCGTTATCCTGGGGCGCTGTGTGCGTGTCGCTGTGCGCGCGGAAGTCGTGTTTTCTGAACATCCACCTGGCGTTGACCTGGCAGGTGCTGTCCTGGTTCACGTCTTTAACGTGTTAACTTGCAAGTTCAAGTACGAGTATGTATGAGATACTTCGTATGGAGTTGTATGCATACTTGTGAAAGCGAAGTTCTTTATTATAGTCCCTTATTCTATAAACCCTTATTCTATAAAAAGGTAAATTTGCAAATTGCACATTATCTAGAGATTAAAAGTTAAGTGGAGTACACATCCCACATGTGCTCCAACCTCCTTTTAGGAGGCCTGCTGTTGTGGAGTCTGCAGCAATGTTAGATTACGTTTTGGTGGACTTCATTTATTTTCGGAATATTGTTTTCCGCAGGCATGCAGGTTATGTCACGAAGTTTTCTTTTCCCGTCAAACACTTAACATGGTAGAGCCACACAGGATTTATAATGTTATGGTTGCAGCTCTAGAAGGATACTAGCTAAAGATACAGCTTGGGCTGATTTGGAAGCTGGTGTGCCGCAAGGCGGTATTCTTTCTTCTACAATTTTTCAATTTTTATAAACTTTATTACCTCCATCTTCGATTGCTCGTACCATCTGCATGCCGATGACTTTCAGCTATACGTGCAAGCTGAAATAGGAGATATCCATAATGGGATTAAAAATTAAATAACAGCTTATCAGCTATCAAGGATTGGTCTACTCGTGGAGTGTTGGTCAATCCTTCGAAATGCCAAGCTATACTGGTGGGTAGCTCAAGGATGCTAGCCTAGATTAATCTTGCTGACATACCCCCTATCTATTACAATGGGATTACAATACCGTTCAGTAAGTCTGTAAAAAATCTTGGCCTACTCATTGACAGCACGCTGAATTGGAGAACTCAGGTTACTGAAGTCAGTCGTAAAGTCTCTGTATCGTTTAAAACATTTTCTCCCCACAAAGTCTAAGATCATGCTTGTCCAATCGCTCATATTACCCATAATTTATTATGCAGGTGTGTGTTACCCGGATCTGTCCCAGGATCTTGTGAACAAGCTGGAACGCCTTCTCAATAACTGTATAAGATTTATTTTCAGGCTTCGTAAGTATGACCATATTTCGCAATATAGATCTAAGCTGAATTGGCTTACAATCTGGCAGAGGCGTATTTCCAGAATATTACTTGTTGTTTTTTCCATATTAAATGACCCATTTTCGCCTTTTTATCTTAAGAGTAAATTTGACTATCTCTCCTCATCTTATGATAGGGTTCTACGTTCTTCTTCTAACAAAAAAATATGTATTCCAGTTCACTTCACCGAGATCTATGGTAACTTCTTTATAGTTCAGGCTACTCGCCTTTGGAACTCCTTGCCTGACGACATCAGAAAAGCTCCCAATAAGTTTGCTTTTAAAAAGTTGATGCGTAATCATCTATTAAAGACAACGCTTCTTACATGAATCATCCATGTCATTTATATTTTTAGACGTATATATTTATAGTTATTTATATGTACTATTTGTATATGTATGTTGATATGAATATATGTATGCTTATGTATGTACGTATATATTAGTTAAATGTATATGTAACGTAATTAATTATCATTTTTATTTAGTTTTTATTGTATATTGCTAACATCTACTTCAAATTCTCACCACTCCATTTGTTGACTGGTAGAGAATGCCAAAAGGCATTAAGTCCGCCCTTTGTATTCTTTTAGATTAAGGAATGCAACAAAGAATAAATAAATAAAAAAATAAAAGGTCTATGGACCATATCATCCACTTACCGTATCGTGTGCTCATTTGTCACCCTTTTATTCATTAGTACTTTAAAATTGTAATTAGCAATCTTAATGGCGCCGACGGGTAATGAACTCTTTTTAGATTTCTCGCGTTCTATTAAACTTATGGAGGCAAGAGTCGTGGAAACACAGAGACTATGCAAGTCTCTGTATTCCCACGGCTCGTCTTGCCTACAAAGAGATGCGTTTAACTAAAAGGACTTCTTAAAACAAAAAATAAAATATAAATTCTAAGACCAATCGGAATACTGAACGGCAATTTAACAATTATTTTTATTATGTCGTATATACGAGTATTGCTTGATTATCATATATTAACCGTTCTGATGTGGTTGAAAACGGAAGTGAAAATAAGGGGATCTTTGTTCAGCAGTTGACTTTTGATGTGCTGTAATAGTTATCGGACATCGGTGTCTACCACTGCGTTACAGCGTATAAGAATAGAGAGGTTACAAGATGAAGGTGTGAAAGAGAAGTATAAATGCAGACTGAGGGAAAATATAAGTGGGTTGAATGAATTATGTATGAATGATTTAGAATTGAAGAATGTATGGAATAATATTAAGAGAGTTCTGGTGGATGCAGCCACCGAAGTATGCGGTGTAAGTAAGAGAACGAATGAAAGGAAAAGTAATACGTTGTGGTGGGATGATGAGGTACGGATGGAAGTTGAAGCAAAGAAGAGAGCATGGCTAGATTTACTAGCAACTAAAGCTGGTAATTCTGGCGGTATGAATGATGAAATTGAAAGAAAAAAGGCAAACTTTAGACGTATAAATAAGAGAGTAAAAGAAGTTGTTGAAAGGAAAAAGCAAGAAAGGATAGATAAAAATGATAGAAGGATATCTGATAACTTCCAGGAAAATATTAAAATGTTCTGGAAGCTCGTAAGAACTGCCAGGGGAATTTCAAAACAGCCTAGAATGAATGCTATACGAGACGAGAATGGCTGCATGCTGAATGATGAAGTTTCGAATTTAAAGAGATGGAAGGAATACTTTGAAAGCGTGTTTAAGAGTGAAGAGTCGTCTGAAATAAGTGAAATAGAAATTCCGGAAGAAGTGGAGAGAGGTAGGGAGATAAGTGTAGATGAAATAATGAAAGCAATGAAAAGCATGAAAGCAGGTAAGGCAGCCGGATATGATAGAGTATCACTCGAAATGCTAAGGGCTGGTGAGGGTGTGGTTGCAGGCCTGCTGCACACCTTGTTTAATTTATGTTGGGAACTGAAACGGGTACCGGAAGACTGGTGCAAAGCCGTTATAGTCCCAATATATAAGGGAAAGGGGTCGCAGCAGGACTGTAAAAACTACCGTGGTATCAGCTTGCTTAGCATTGTGGGTAAACTGTATGCTAAGGTGTTAATTGAAAGAGTTATGGAAGAAACTGATGGAAAAATTTGGGATGTGCAAGCTGGATTTAGAAAGGGGATGGGGTGTACGGATCAAGTCTTTTCCATGCGCATGATAGCGGAGAAGTTTTTGGCTAAAAACCAGAAAGTTTTTTGTGCGTTCTTGGACTTGGAAAAGGCTTATGACAGAGTGGACAGGAACGTGTTATGGCAAACACTGAACTCATTTGGGTTGAGCGCTGGCTTGATACAGGCATTAAGGTCTCTTTATAGGGACTCTAGTGCTTGTGTCAGGATCAACGGGGTCTACTCGGACTGGTTTGGCATTCATAAAGGTGTCAGACAGGGATGTGTGGCTTCCCCGTGGCTGTTTAACCTATTTATGGACAGTTGTTTGCAAACTTTGAAAGTTGAAGAATGTGGGTTGAGAATGGGTGAGTCAACCGTCAAATGCCTTTTGTACGCCGATGATCAAGTCATATTTGCATCGTCGGCGGCCGAGTTGCAAATGATGGTTACTTTAATGAATTGTTCATTGAAAGAAAGGGGTATGAAAGTGAACGCAAGTAAGACGAAAGTGATGGTTTTTGAAAGAGAAGAAAGTAAAACTTTATGTAAAATAAGAATAGAAGGGGAGTTGATTGAGCAAGTGGATGAGTTTGTATACTTGGGATGTTTATTTAGCAGGGATGGTAGATATGATAAGGATATAGAACGACGAGTGAACGCAGGAAATAGAGTGAATGGGGCTCTACACGCTATTGTGAGGAGTCAGAATGTGTCAACTAAGGCACGTATGGCAATTCATAATGCTGTGTTAGTACCCACTTTAATGTATGGTAGTGAAAGTTGGGTCTGGCAGAAGAAGCATGAGAGTAGAATAAATGCTGTAGAAATGCGTTCCTTAAGGAGTATGCTAGGGCTGAATCTGAATGACAGGGTGAGAAATAGTGTAATAAGAGAAAAGTGTGGTTTGCAAGATGACGTTGTGACAAGGATTAAGAAAGGAATGCTTCGGTGGTTTGGTCACGTAGAAAGAATGAACGAGGAAAGAGTGACAAAGCAAATTTATGTTGCAGAAGTGAACGGCAGGGTCGGGAAGGGACGCCCTAGACGAAGGTTTATCGACCAGATCGGCGATACATTGAAAATGGGCCAGATTAGGAGTACCCTTAACCGACGAGCGTGTATGCGTAGATATATGGATGTGAAAGAGGCGAGAGAGGTGTGTCAGGATCGCGCCAAATGGAAGTCCGTAGTCTCTGCCTACCCCTCTGGGTGACAGGCGTGAGTGTTTATGTATGTATATGTATGTAATAGTTATGGTGATGAAATATCTAAAAGAGTAAAAAATAAATAAAATGTATCTGATAAGTTTCCTGCAATGTATACTTTATTATCTACGAGTACATTCGGATTTGTTTGAATTTTTCTTTTGGAGATACATTGTGATATTGCAATATCGAAGCTTTGTTTCAAGAAACAAAGGCATTAAAATTAAACACAAAATAATGATTTATTATATGTTTCAAAAATGGTGCTTCAAAGAGCTTTTATTTGACAGGTTGTACAAAATATATTTTTTATTTTTCCATTTTAGAGTATCAGAATTATGAACGAAATTACTTCCGTATTGGAGTTGTTTATTATAAGTATGCCAAATTCCATTTATCTAAATAGTCTCTAAGAAAAACTTATGTATACACAGGCATACATCGAGGTGACTCCATAAGTGCTCCGTTTTGCAAATGTTTTAATGGAACATCAATGATGTCGGTAAACCGACGTCCAAGCGAGTAAAACCCACACAAAAGAGTTAGTCAGTAATATTTAAAGTAATATATGTATATCTATGTCACGTAGAGTGTTGTGAACTAAATAGACTCTCAAAGGTATCAGCGCCATAAAAGTATCGTTTATATCCCGTGATATTTTTGAACTAGTATTTATTCCGTAACATTCTTACTGTTTATTTTTATTATGAATATTTTTTATAGGAGATGGGCAAACGGGCATGAGTCTCACCTGATGGTGACTACCGCCACCCATGAACAACTGCAACACCAGGGGAACCAGGAGAATTGCAGATGCATTGCCGGCCTTTTAAAAATGAGTAGGCTCTTTACTTGCAGGTCCCTAAGTCGTTTCGGTCTGGAAAAATAGCTGGAGGTAATCGATTCCACAAGGAAGTTGTGCGAGGAAGAAAACATCTTTTAAATCGCACAGTGGTGGACCGTCAATCATCCAGATGATGTGGATGGTATCGGGAGTTCGGCCACTCTACTGCCTCCGCCCATCTATAAGTCAGGTAGACCAGAAGATCACCAGCTGATCGACTCCGACGAATACCGTATTGGCGGTCACTAATCAGCTGATAAACATCAAGGTACCGCATGAGCTGGGAGTTTATAATGGATTCCATTATTTTGGATGATGGCGATAGGCCTGTAATTGGACGGGTCTGAGCAGTTGCCTTTTATAGGGATCGGGTGGACAAAGCTGTCTTTCATGATTTCGGGACTATGCCTAGGGAGTAGGAGTACCGGAAAAGACGCGTTAGTACCGGTGCCAATTCCGGAATACACGTCCTCAGCACAATTGGGGGATTCCGTCAGGCCCACTTGACTTGTGGATGTTCAGGGAGAGGAGTGCATTGCAAACCGAGCGTTGTAAGAACCGCACATCCGGCATGGAGCACTCACACCGTGGGATGGTCGGCGGTGTGTTCCCCACCTGTTAGTCGAGCTGGGCGCAAAAGAGTTGGGTAGAGATGGTGATGGCTTACAGAAATTCCCTTGAACAGCCTTGGTGAGAGACCAGAATGCACGGGTTCCCGAAGGAGAACTATTTTCTCGCTAATTCTGCCTATATGCTCTGACTTTGCCTTGGCAATAATCCTTTTGAAGGACCTGGATACTTCTTTTTTAACATGCTGGTGTTTTCATTCCGAGTCGCCGAAGCCACAGCTCAGGCCTGATATCACTTCTACTTATTTAATATATTATAACAATATATAATCTTCAATAATATATAATCTTTGGTGTGTCTGTTGGTGATCGTATAGGTCTGAGCGACATGACCGATTGAAGCCATATTTGGATATTTTTTTATAGGATAAGGGTGATAAACGAGCACACAGTCCATGTGTAATTGTCAGTGGAAAGTAAATGCTGTGGCCCTTAGATATCTATTGCAAATCAAAATGCAGATGCATTATCACCCGCGAGGGCTCGTTTCCAGTAAAAACAGGTATCCGGTTCTCCACACTCAAGCAGCGTTAAGCTGCTATTTGACGCTAGTATTCTTTGACAGTGCGGTCCTTCCCCAATCGAGCCGACCCATTTGTGCTACTCTATTACGTTACGCTTTGTTAAGACGATATTTTATAGCTATGTGAGGATTCAATAGGTGGCGCTGTAGTCAAGTAATTAAAAAATAAAAACATATTCTATATTTATGGAACAAATTAATTAATTATGACAATAAAATATGTTGCTTTGGTGGCAAAAAAATCGTGAAATCTGTATCCGATAGGTGTTACTGTTTTCCAGTTACTACATGATATATGAATTCATACATTAAATAATGAATTTTATATTTAATAGTATAAGAAGTCCGAAGTGAAACTTATTGCGCCACCGACACGAAAGAGAGCAACTTCTACTGTAATTCTGTTTAGACGTGGCAGATACAGGTATTTATATAGTACTATTTGAACCTATTTAGTCACTATTTATTTATTTTGTATTATGTATATGATAAGCAAATCATTCGCGATTGGGGCCACTCAATTAAGTTATTTGCTTGAATTAGAGAAAAATAAGACTTTTTTTCATAAAAACGTCTAATTGACTAAATATTTTAAGTTAAAGACTACCTCCACATACTACACATTAAAATACAATTATTTAATACTCGAGTTTTCGTAATAAAACTATAATTTATGCAAATATTAATGTAAATTAACATCTAACATTATTAAAGCATTCAGTTTTTGTTGTAAATCGTATTCAAATTTTCAAAATCAAAATTATTTTTCTAATATAAAAAAAGCTATCGCGTGATATGAGATCTAAAATTTATACGAGTTGTGCCTTTTCTTGCTATCTTTCGCCAGCCGCCATTAAACTTTTACGTTATTCTATAAATTGAACATCGCAGAGTTTTCACTTGATTTCACTCAAACGGTTACAATTTAATATTAACCAATAACCAGATGCAACTAAGTTAGTTCAGTTATATTTTTTTATGTATTGTAAAATTGAAGTTAATATAATATGTACCAAATGTTGTCTATAGAAAAATGTCGTCGTATGTCATCTAATACGACGACATTTTTCTAGTTCTTTTTTAATCGGTTGTCGTGATGCCTTTTTATTTCCTATTTATCTGGCATAAATATAGTATATAAGTTTGACTGCTATGTCGACTTTTGGTACTACTTCTGGCTGACAAAATATTGTTTAGTTCCGATTCGAGCACCAGATATCATGCAGTACCTAGTTTCTGATGATGTTAATGTTGTTAGCCTTTAGGCTTTTACAGCGTCATCGGTCTCAGGGATGTAAAAAGATTTTATTATTCTGCATCGTGTCTTGCGTAAAGATGTTCACTTACGACAGTATAAAGTGCACGTAAGTTAGTTATCTAACAGCCGTCCGAACAGGGGGTGACGGGCCCCGGCTGTGATCACTAACTCGTTTCGTTCGATGTTTTGGGCGGTGAGAACGGCCCAGGGTCGCGGGTGTACGGTGTGTACGCGGTGAGGAGGGGCATACGGCGCGCGCGTCTGCGGACCCGCTGCGTCCCATTTGTTGTAGTCCTAACAGTGTTTGTGGCATTAGGTGATTGTGTAGTGCAAAGTAACTGATCGAAGCACGAGTGTTCGGATCTAAAGCCGAACTGCTCGTCTGGAAGAAGTTTGTTAGTGAAGACGTATTTACGAAGGCGATTCGATATGAGCCGCTCGTACACTTCCGCACGTACACACGAGTGTATTCTGAGGAGACTGATTGGTCTGTAGCTGGAGGCTAAGTAAAGCGGTTTTCCTGGTTTCGGGGTTCTAATTACATCTGCCTATTTCTAGGCATCCGGGAAGGAGCAACTGGAAAGAAGAGCGTTGAATATGCCCACTAGGAGTTATAATAGCAGCGCGAAGAGTGATTTCAACAACCTGTTGCTAATGCCATCGAGGCTGGGAGCTGATTTCTTTTTGAGGCTTTTTATTACTTCTGTGACTTCGTCGACTGTCACAGGAACTAAGCGGTCGCCCACAGGTGGTAGTGCAGACTTACGCTCGACCTTCGTTTTGACCTCTGCAAGGTGAGTGGGATCATTAGGTTCGCTAGAGGGAGTAAATTGGTTCTCTAAATTGTACGCGAGGTATTCGGCCTTTTCAGAGTCGTCAAAGCCGAGAGTGGCGTTTCCTGGCCTAATGAGAGGCGACATAGGTGAGGTTTGTTCCGCTTTCAGAGCTCGAGTCAACTATCAGCAGGAAGTTTGAGATGGCTCGATATCCTCCAGCAGATTATCCCACTTATCTAGTCTAAGTTCGGTAAGGCTCTGTTTTACCTCGTTTTGGTGGTTGCGTAATCGGAATTTGTTATCTATTGTACAATAGTGATCGTATTGTCTTATGGCAGCGTTCTACACTCTGATCAGCTGTCGAATATCACTCGGAAGCTTCATGTGTCGATTGCTCGACACCCGAACCTTATTCTTAAACTGTAGCGGTGAGTTAGGCCGATAGGGCGCTTATCGCCTCGTCGGCCTCCTCTGGCGAGTCTATCTTGTCTGGGGTTTTGTCTAAATGCTGAGAGGTCGTAGACTCGAGTTTGACCTCGAGCACGACGTCAGGCTGGCGCTGCTGCATCAGGACAGGTCTATCGTCTGAGTTGAGTTCTGATATTGTTTCTATTGACGACATCGACAAAAGGATATCTTTGAGTATCGCTACGTCAAGGAGTTCAGTTGGAGTCTCAGGCGCGATAACATCGAAGTTTTGTTGCTCTGTTAGATCGAACAATGCATTTAACCATTGAGATTGCTTGTAAACGACTTCCAAGGGGAATGCTTACTGTTGAGGTTTCCAGCTATTATGACACTGGTTGATTAATTCTGCAATGTCTGATTCGACTATGCGTTTGAGTGGCGGTTGATATGCCGATAATATGGTAAGTGGCGGATGGCCAGAGAGAGCTACTTTACATATAGAGACTTCTATGTTAATTAACGGGGGAACGTCGATCGGTACGCAGTGTAAGGATTTTTTGTTGTAGATCAAGGTGCTGCCTCTAGGGCTAATCAACCTATCATTTCTATGTGTACTTTGTGATCTTAAGATCGTGATGGTTAGGTTTCAAAAAGTATCTTGCACTAACGTAACGCTACATCGTGGTTGCGCAAAAATAGTGCGATCTCGTCTTTTTAATCTCTGAGGCCGTTCGCGTTAAAGAACGCAACAGTCAGAGAAAGTGTTTTTGTTCTGCCTAAAGGTTGTATTGCCATTCTGGTACATGTATGAGGCGGTTAAGCGCACTGGAAGGACCAGATTACGTCGATTAGTCCTATGTGCTCAATCGTGGCATTGAGCTTGCCCTGTGAGGTAGGGGCTCCGCGGAGTTTGCGAACCAGAGAGGATAATTCAGCAATGTTAAAGAGAAGTCAGCGGCGAAAGAAGACAAGCCTTGTGGGACGGGCTTCGGTTTTGGGGCCTGGGGAGGCAGCATTGGCTGTGAGACAACAAGTGCCGGAGGTTTCACCCATGTTGGGTTTCGGTGCAGGCGGCGCAGGAAGACTTGCACTTCGCTCGGGAACTCTGGTGAAGGGGGCGGGCTTGGTGTTGGTCTGAGGT
The DNA here is from genome assembly GCA_963668995.1 of Parnassius mnemosyne. Classification (NCBI taxonomy): domain Eukaryota; kingdom Metazoa; phylum Arthropoda; class Insecta; order Lepidoptera; family Papilionidae; genus Parnassius; species Parnassius mnemosyne. Next base: position 25,530,622 of record CAVLGL010000159.1, read on the forward strand.
GCAGATGTGGGTACCGGAAATGGTGTGGGTTTGGGGGCAGGCAGCCGAGAGTGCGACACAATGGCTTGGCTCGCGCGTCCGAGACGGCTTCTACCTCCTCGCGCTTCCTTCGCGGCGCTTGGGAACACCCGGCGATAATTCGCCGGGTGTCCCTCTTCGCGGCAACTGTCGCAACTCGGTAGTTCAACCATCTCGGGCGTGCGGGATCAGTCCTGGCTTAACAGTTTCTGGCCGAGTGGCTGTAAAGTTGGCATCGGTGGCACTTGCGAACGATGCCCCTATTTCGAGGCTTCAAATGCAATTACCGTTAGGTTGCAGATGCGCTGAACGTTAAATATTTCCTTGCCTTCCGGACACAGGTCTAGAATAACCAGGCATAAATCTAAGAAGCGTTTTCGATCAGTCGTTTGGTGCATTCTATGTACCTCCCTCACTGGAAGATTTTGGGCTTTGAGGTCGTTCAATACGTGCTGTCTGGAGCTCCTTATGGAATCCGCGGATGACCACACAAAGGTTGCGCTCCTCAGGTAGGGCATACGTGTGGAAGCTTATTTGCGGGGCACGCGGGTGATTCGTAACACTGTGGAATTCCTCGGTCGAGTTCACGAATTCATTGAGTGCACGATTAGACAATAAAACTGAAGTGACAAACGAACTTATACTCTGTCTGCTGTACCACCATATGTCAGAAGAGTCGTAGACAAGATTAGCTATATCTTGTAGCGAAGCTTCTATTAGAACATTCTACGAGCCCCCGTAACAAGAAGTGGACCTGATCGAGCCCGACGGTTCGACAAAAAATGAGATTGACTTCATTATGATGACTAAACGGCAACTATTCATTGATGTCTCAATGATCGCGAGGGTGAAATCCGGCAGCGATCACAGAATGGTGAGAGGCACACTAAACCTAAACGTAAAGTTGGAGTGGTCACGTCTAATGAAGTCAATGCTCTGTCCCCGTCGTGCTCTAGTCCAAAGTCCCGAAAAGTATAAGCCCGAGTTACAATATCGTTTTCAGTGCCTAGAAGATTGCAATGCAGTGGACTATATGAATGAAAAGCTCGTGGAAACTTTCCATGCAGTCAGAGCTAAGTTTTCTAAGACCCACATATTATAAGGAATAGTGCGGACGACCTTAAACATGTTCACAGACTGCAAACGAACTGCCGACTGAAATAAATTGAACGCAATAATATTCGTAAAATTAGTTTTATTCAACATCAAGTATCCGCGTAAATATAAGAAATCAAAGAGTTTATAATTAACACGAAAATCAAACACCAGTTTTTTCATACAAAACTTATAAAATAGCATTTTCTGTCTAACTATGTTGGCTAGTCTCTATTGAGACTGACCACCGTGACCGAAATTCGGCCTGGCGGATATAATACTTGTGTATAAGTACTTACACTTACTCCCTCCTAACTTGCATATATAGAGGCCAGTGCTCCTAACCCTTATGTAGGATTTTTCAAAACACGTCATAATATTAGGAGACAAGTGGTCATACATTTTATTTTGGGACGAATAATAATATAGGTATCAAAAACAAAAGTTCTCACTTATCTTACCTTCTTTGATTAATGGTTATTTCCTGCGGTTTACTCGGAATTTTTCCTAGTTCCTGACGCCCTCCACGTCAGGCCGTACGGAGGGGGAACACAAAAAGTGTGCGTCCGGGTTGTATCCGGATTTGACATTTCTTATAAACAAGCGGAAATTCCGGGCTCATTTTGTGTCCGGGGTGATAATAAATTAAGACATACCTTAATTTTATATGTGAGAAACGAAGACGTTTAGGCAAAAAATAATACGATTTAGCTTAAAATAAGAAAAAACGTAACTTGATCTCGTTCAAAAGTAGAACCTCTTTCTAAATTTCACATTTTTTTTCAAGGTTGCACGGGGTTTTTGAATTTCGGTGATGGCAGCTTGGATACAGATTTCAGAAACATTGCGGTAATATACTATACGCTTCCAAAAAGTGGTAATGCCATGTTGAAATTTTATAATGCTGCTGAACGAATTGGTTGGCTAGACAGGGGAAAAACCATACTGTCACAGAATACTAGCGTAAAATAACGAAATAGCGCTGCTGTGTTTCGTATGGTGTGTGTGGAGAAGCAGAGACTATTTTTATTGGTAACGATTCCCTTATAGGTATCCAAGCTTTTCAGACATGTAAGTATAAAATCCTGAGAAAAGTCAATTCGAGAGATATCATCACTCCATGACGAAAAGACAGTATTACAACAGTTTGAACTAGCATCCGTCAAAGGAGAAACTGTAAATACACTTTGAAGAAACGCATTAAAGGCAGAGCAAATATCCTGTCCCTCTTTGTAAAAAACGTTATGTAGGGTAAAATTACGGGGATAATTAGATCTTCCCTTTTTAGACTTAACAAATTTCCAAAATACTTTTTTTAAAACATTTTTTTTTTGTGTTTTATAATATATAAGAAGATCTATCTCTGAGAATCTTAAACTCATCACAATTACGAGGGTTGCTAAATTTTTTCCATTTTTGTGTGCTTCAAATTTTTCACGAATTATTTTAATAAGTGCGCGGCTGTACCAACACGGGTAACGATTAATAATTTGGGAAGATAGTGGTACAAATAAAGCAAAACATTCATGGAGTTTTTCATAAAAAATCTCAACGGCTTGGTCGACTGTATCTGTGTTTAATAATAATTGATCCAAGTCTAACACTTTTTAAAAAGGTTTTCTAAAAATGTTAACATAATTACATTTTCGGAAATTATATTTTGAGTGAAAATATTCTTCAAACGGTTTTACAAAAATTTCTTGTACATCAATGGTAAAGGGTGGGTGTAAGGTGTCGACTTTAGACAAAGGGTCAGAATGGTTGATTTCTAGTTGTGTAAGTTTGAGAAACATAGATCCAGTATAATTTTACAAGAAGTGGGAAGTAAATTATATTGATTCATGCCAAAAAAACATAAATCCTCGGCCAAAACACTAGTATCTTTCTGAATATCAGCTCCATTTTAAGCAAGTTAGGTTAAAATCGCCAACTATAAGATAATGGTCAGAGTGTTCCAACAGGTTCAAAGCGTTCAAAGTTTCGGAATTCATAAATACAATCAGGTAATATGTTCTCATTTGGTGTTGATATAAACTAAAATAATATTCAAGTTACAAATCGAATTGAGAAAACGTGCCGATAGACTCACACATAATGATTCAAATCGCAATCATTACGACGCGTAGCGCATAGTTCGCTCCGAGTACAGATCATTACCCCGCCACCTGTCCTTTTTTCCGTTGTTGCTAAGTCACGGTAACAGCGAAAAATATCGTACCTACCCTCAAAAAACGTCGCTATCAAAAATATCACTCTGCAGCTAAATTTCAGACAACAATATTAAATTATAATCACACGATAATATATAACTACACAAATCTAAGCATTTCGTACGGAGGGCACGAACATTTTGATAAAAAATATTTATTTCAGTAATATTCAGATTTATGGAGTAAATATGAACCTATAGAAAGGTTCTCGAGTGGCAGCCTCGTACCGGCAGGCGAAGTGTAGGGCGTCCCCCCACTAGATGGAGTGACGACCTGGTAAGATATGCAGGGAGTCGATGGATGCAGGTGGCTCAGGACCGTGCTTTGTGGCATTCTTTGGGGGAGGCCTATGTTCAGCAGTGGACTTGTGAAGGGCTGTAATGATGATGATGAATGATGATGATGAACCTATAAAATTTTTTCATTAACTTCCCGTATTATACTCTGGCCCCCGATGTCAAATAATAATTAACAGCGTTAATTGATTGGTATTTTATATGTCTTAAAAATCCAAAACTTCATTTGATGTTATAAATATGAAGGACGTATGATAAATAATTAAAGGTTAGGAAAAAAAAGTACAAACATTTATTTTCTCAATGTTTATTGTAGGAGTATGTACCAAGTTTAATACTGGTTCAAAATAAAATTTAAAAGTTAGTGGGAAATAGGTAGAGTATAGAATACTATTATAGGATATATTTTTAGAAACTATTCCACTTCTCATGTTAGAAATTATTCTCAAAATTATTTAAATAAAAGAACACTACCCAGTATCAAGCCCTGCTTACTATCAGGATCCAATTACATAATAACACCACTGTATGTAAACCAACAGCATCACTACCAATCTCAATGTAACACAGGGCAGCCTCTCAGCAATACGATCTTCCTTGCCTACACTAGTAGAATACCCCAACGGGCATAGTAACGACATTGGCACTCTTAGAATAACAGACAGACTTCTCCCTCTTAGTCGACTGCGTGATACTTTATACTGCTAAAACAAGCGGGAGATTATAGTTCTACCTTCAATATTTCTTTTTTTCTTTTATTATTTTACCCTCTATTCATAACACGGCCTTTCCTGACAATTCACCCGTCCCCGTGTGAAGCCTAGAGTAACGTTACCTACTAGAGCTTAACACACGCTACAGATAACACAAATCGGCGCACTCGCACTAGCGAGCTGTCTCGGCGCACTCGCACTAGCGAGCTGTCTCGGCGCACTCGCACTAGCGAGCTGTCTCGGCGCACTCGCACTAGCGAGCTGTATCGGCGCACTCGCACTAGCGAGCTGTCTCGGCGCACTCGCACTAGCGAGCTGTCTCGGCGCACTCGCACTAGCGAGCTGTCTCGGCGCACTCGCACTAGCGAGTTGTCCCGGCGCACTCGCACTAGCGAGCTGTCTCGGCGCAATCGCACTAGCGAGCTGTCTCGGCGCACTCGCATTAGCAAGCTGTTTCGGCGCATTCGCACTAGCGAGCTGTCTCGGCGCACTCGCACTAGCGAGCTATCTCGGCGCACTCGCACTAGCGAGTTGTCTCTGTGTGCATGGCACTCACAAACCACTATATACATTGCAAAAAGGAAGCTGAACGTAGAGGCGTTGGCCAAGCTGTGTGCCAGTAGCAGGCGGCGACGCGCCCAGCGCGGCCGCTGCGCGGCGTTCCCGCGCCCGCGCCGCCACACGTAGAACGGCAAACACCACACGACACATTGGACACACAGCACATTTCATAGGTAGCCGCCATAATGCAAGCGCACGTGGCTATTACAACAGGGGTTGGGGTTTTAGTCGTCGTGATCTGTGTGAAAAACCAGTTGTTAATTATCAAGACAACATACACCGTTGCCTATTCTCTCATCCATCAGGCATACGAGGCCATCAAACAGAAATACGCTCTCATACCGCAGACTATAATAAAGAACTTCGCTTTCACAAGTATGCATACAACTCCATACGAAGTATCTCATACATACTCGTACTTGAACTTGCAAGTTAACACGTTAAAGACGTGAACCAGGACAGCACCTGCCAGGTCAACGCCAGGTGGATGTTCAGAAAACACGACTTCCGCGCGCACAGCGACACGCACACAGCGCCCCAGGATAACGCCTGCCAGGACAGCGCCTGATGCATGTTCAAAAAAATACGTACTTCCGCGCATACAGCGCTCGCGCTTACAGCGCCGCGCATACAGCGCCTCAGGTCAGCGCCTGATGCATGTTAAGAGAACACGACTTCAGCGCACACAGCGCCCCAGGACAGCGCCTGATGCATGTTCACAAAACAAGACTTCCGCAGCACCACCATGTACAGCATACGCGCGCTCCGGGGCGGCACCCGCCACCCATGCAGCACACGCGTCCGCCGAAGCCAGGCCATATTACACCTGGACCCAGCAGTCCAGCTCCAACGAGCAAGGCACACACGCCTCACACTCGCGGACGTGTAATCACATCACACGTGCTACTGTAACACACAAAAGAAAACTTATTAAAAATATTCAGTTGGAACATACTTTCAAAAAAAAAAATGCAGCACAATTCTCGGGACACCATTCGCCTCTCCAGGGCACCATATACTGAGCTGTGTAGTCTTGCGTCTAGCTCCAGATAATAACTTCAGCTCGTACTGATCATTTGATAACACTTTGGTTACTCAGTATGGACCCTTTTGCATCCCCTGTCGATTCAAAAGGTTAATCGGGAAAACGCATTCGATTTTCCAAGAAAATACCTGACTCAATGCTTGACTTGCCTTTACATAAGTTTAAAATACAGAAATTATTAAATAAATGTTACTCATGCCAGGATCAAGTTTCCCAAGCGCTCGGCGCCCGGCCGTCCCGCCGTAAGATCGGCCACGAAACAGCATATGACCATGTCCAATTAGCCGTCTACCATTTGGAGTAAATTGTAACACTTATCAACACATTAGAATACAAACAGGCTATTTAGTTTTTCAATTCATAGCACGTTAAAGTTAATCCTTTATTTGATACATCGCTTAAACTTTAAAATGTATGGGTTACATTATTTCGTAGGCTACGTATTTTCATATCATTTCACAAAACAACAAAACTCGAACAAGTTAAGTTTTCACTGGATGCAAACTAACATTTTGTTAAAACCTCTTTTCAATATTTCTTTCAACATTTGTTAACATTTTTGGATACATTACGTAATAACAAAAGTACTTGCGGGTACCTCTAATATAAATCGACAAATCGAACAAAGAGGTTTAACTTATTGCTCAAAACATTTGACTTTAAGCTTTTACTTTACACTTTAGTGGTACGTCCATATCGTAAATAGGACATAAAATTTAATTACGACATCAAACATAAAAACAAAGGTATCAATGCGAAGCGCGTCATAGTCTTTCACGAACGTAATAATAATTAAACAAAAGGATTTAACTTTTGGCTTAAAACATTTCACTTGTATACTCCCACTACACTTTAATGATCCGTTAATGTCGTAAATATGACAACAAACTTGATTTAAGAAATTGAACATAAAAACAAGACGCGAGGCGCGTCATATTCTTTCACCAACGTAATAACCCTCACCAAATTCAAAGTTTATACGTGGACAGTAACAGGGACTTTATCCCACTTCTGATTTTAGAAACTATTCCACTTCTGAAATTAGAAATTATTCTCAAAATTATTTAAATAAAAGAACACTACCCAGTAACAAACCTTGCTTACTATCAGGACCCAGTTACATGATAACACGAAAGTATGCAAATCAACAGCATCACTACCAATCTCAATGTAACACAGGGCAGCCTCTCAGCAATACGACCTGCCTACACTAGTAGAATACCCCAACGGGCATAGTAACGACTAGTAGATACTACAATACGACTAGTATATATACATACTAGTACTCAGTAGTAGTATGTATATATATATATATATATATATATATATATATATATATATATTTATTATAATATAATAATATCATATTAAATTATTAAAACATTAACAAACATTATTAAATATATTATATATATTTATTATAATAATATAATAATATCATATTAATATAAGAACGATATTGGTCCGTCCTAATGTATGATAAACTCTGTAGAGTTCATAAAGTAATTTGACTATTTTTTAGTTTATTTCTTATTATACTTGCTCATCTACTGTGTTTTTGTACTTATTATATGATTTATCAATTCTTGTTATTACTTATAATATTATTTACCACATCCTAGTTTTATTACTGTTATAATATTTTTATTATTACCTTATTCCATTTATTTGTAGCTAAATTTGCATATTATAGTTTTTGTTGTTGTTATATATTAGACATACCTCTCCAAATAAACGTTAGGTTCGGTATGCCACTCACTCACCATTCGGTGATCACTCCCAGTTTTCTTGAGTTTACTAGAATGACCACTGAAACATCACTATGACTGGCCTGTTGGTCTAGTGGTTAGTGACCCTGACTGCTACGCCGGAGGTCGTGGGTTCGATTCCCACCCAGGACAAATGTTTGTGTGATGAGCACGATCATTTGTTCTGTGTCTGGGTGTAATTTATCTATAATATTTATGTATTTAGAAATATATATGTATGTTTATCAGTTGTCTAGTACCCATAACACAAGCTCTGCTTAGCTTGGGACTAGATGGCGTTGTTTGATAGTTGTTGAATATTATATGAAATGAAATAAAAGCTTTTTTTTTAATCACTGCACCGTTGCCGTCCAGATGTCATAATAAAGTCAATGAGACTGAAACACAGAAGTCCTAGCACTGTTATTTGGCGACAGAGATTGGTTTGAGCTCTTGTAGAGAAAAGAAGTCATGTCACTAGTTAAAACAATATTAATTAAGGCAGCATAATGTTGCCATTTTATGATGGTATTTTATGAGTGAATTCTATTTGTCTACATTTATTTATTAATGTGCCACGATCTGGTATTCATAAATGGGCATTTTTGATAGTGTAAATTTTAATAATTATATCTGCGCTTAACTTAGCTATTCTCTGTGTGCGATGCTTTTGTTGCGCTAGTAATATTGCCAATGTTTCGCTGTTGTACCGGATAGTTTTGATTAATGACACAGCAATGTAGCAGACAAAGCGAACCAAACAAGAGCAGTCTAAAACAGAACATAGTTCAGCGCTATTGTTGTTTTGTTCTAGTTAGTTGTATGAGCAACAATTATTGTAAATTTTTTTGTCCTTCAAATATAGTTTCTTTGAAGGCTTAACTCATTGTGGATATATAATATTTTTTTTACAAAAAAAAGTATTTGACGAAGACTAGTCGATCGTATTTCAACATCACACTTGACTTGAGGTCGTCGACGACCGAATTCTTTCCTATCGGCTCAATTCACGGGCGCTACGAAGGGATGTTGCATCCCTTTACATTTTCTATCACAACTACCATGGGGAGTGCTCTGAGGAATTGTTTGAATCAATTCCAGACGCCAAATTTCACGAAGGCACATCGCAACAAAACTCACAATACCATCCACACCATCTGGATACTTGGCGGTCCACCACTGTGCGTTTTACTAAGAGTTTTTCCTCTTTGTGGAATCGTATACCAGCGGAGATTTTTCCGGACCGATACTTAGGGACCTTTGACAAAAGAGCCGAAATCTTTCTAAAAGTCATAGGTATCCTTGAGAAACATTTTCAATCGATCATTATATTTTAACATTAATTGTGCATGTTAATTTTGCAATCAAACTTATTTTCCCCAATAAATGTATGCGTAAATAGCATTTCGACAAAAGTGTTCGACTACGCAAAATTAGAGACTAACTCAAGTTAAAAAAAAATTCATCATCATCATCATTACCGCCTTTCATAAGTCCACTGCTGAACATAGGCCTCCCCCAAGGAATGCCACAAAGCACGGTACTGAGCCACCTGCATCCATTGACTTCCTGCATGTATTACCAGGTCGTCACTCCTTCTCGTGGGTGGTCGCCCTACACTTCGCCTACCGGTACGAGGCTGCCACTCAAGAACCTTTCTTCCCCATCGGTTGTCGGTTCTTCGAGCTATATGGCCGGCCCATTGCCGCTTCAGCTTACTAATTCGTTGGGCTCGGTCGGTTACTCTGGTTCTACTGCGGATATCCTCATTTCTAAGCTTATCACGCAGAGAAACCCCGAGCGTAGCCCTCTCCATAGCTCGCTGAGCGACCTTGAGCTTCCTCATACGGCCAGCAGTGAAGGACCACGGCTCAGATCCGTAAATCATCACTGGCAACACGCACTGGTGTACAATTTCGTTTTAAGGTTTTGAGGTATATCTAACGAGAAGATGTGTCGTAGTTTACCGAACGCTGCCCAGCCGAGGTGAATCCATCGATTGACCTCACGGTCGAAGTTTGACTTACCTAGTCGGACTATTTGTCCCAGGTAAACATACTTGTCAACAACTTCGAGCTTATTGTTCCCAACAACTACCGGCATAGGTGTGACATGGACGTTAAACATGATTTTTGTTTTGTCCATCTTAAGACCTATTCGTTGGGAGACACTATTGAGGTCCTTGAGTGCTTAGTTTCTCCAGCGATTCTGCCATAAGGACTATATCGTCGGCAAATCGAAGGTGAGTGATATACTCGCCATTGATGTTAATACCGCATTCTTTCCATTCCAGTAGCTTGAAAACGTCTTCCAATGCAGCGGTGAAGAGTTTCGGGGATATAACGTCACCCTGTCTTACACCTCTCTGCAATTGGATAGGTCTCGTACTCTGATTCTGTACTCGGATAGCCATCGTAGCTCTACTGTACAAATACTTCAGCACTTCGGTATATCGACAGTCAACTTGGCACCGCTGAAGGGACTGCAGCACCGCCCAAATTTCGACGGAATCAAAGGCTTTCTCATAGTCCATATACGCAAGGTAAAGTGGCAGATTATATTCCCCTGTCTTCTGTACAATTTGCCGAAGGGTGTGTATGTGGTCTATGGTACTAAAGCCTTTTCGGAAACCGGCTTGTTCGGGAGGCTGGAAGTCATCAAGTCTGCGTGCGAGACCATTCGTAATGACCAAGAACATGGTAAAGGCGGGACAGGGGATGCTACGAATCTCCGGTGAACAAAAGATCCAGTAATTCTAATTGTAACAAAACATCTCCAGTTTCGCTCCCTGTCTAACGATATCATGTTCATAATTTTTTTTTGCCGTGTAGTGGCGCTTAAGAATTTCCACTACCCCATATCTTACCGTAGGTGTCGTAAAAGGCGACAAAGGGAAACAGGTAGGAGATGGGCAGCAGCATCTTCCAGATCACAGCAAAATTACAATAAAAAACTGCGGTTGCCAATCCGCTCGCCAAGCGTGGCAACTATACCAAATATCCCCCTATGATACCATCAGTGCGTGTTGCCAGTGATGACTTACGGATCTGACTCGTGGTCCTTCACTGCTGGCGGTATGAGGACGCTCAAGGTCGCTCAGTGAGCCATGGAGAGGGCTATAATCGGGGTTTCTCTGAGTGATAAACATAGAAATGAGGATATCTGCAGTAGAACCAGAGTGACCGACATAGCCCAACGGATTAGTAAGCTGAAGTGGCAATGGGCTGGCCATATAGCTTGAAGAACCGGCAACTGATGAGGAAAAAAGGTTCTTGAGCGGCAGCCTCGTACCGGTAAACGAAGTGTAAGACGACCCCTCACTAGATGGAGTGACGACCTGGTAAGACATGCAGGATATCGATAGATGCAGGTGGCTCAAGACCGTGCTTTGTGGTATTTTTGGGGGAGGCCTATGTTCAGCAGTGGACTTGTGAAGGGCTATAGTGATGATGATGATGCCTATCTATGTTTTATATATATTACCTTATAGTGGCGATGTAAGAATATCCATTACTCCATATCATCCCGTGGGTGCCGTAAGAGGCGTCAAAGAGAAACAAATGAGGAGATGACTAAAAAAAACTGCGGATGCCAATCTGCTTGCCAAGCGTGGCAACTATGACAGATATTCCTCCTATGCGGCAATCTATGGGGGAGGCCTATGTTCAGCAGTGGACTGGCTGTAACGGTGACGGTATGCCTTATAGAAAAGTACAAGTTAATGTGACATTTTTACCTTATTTTATTGCCAAATATTAGGATGACATTAAAAGAACCCACCATATTCGTCTATACACAAATTTATGAAAAATATACTACTTAAAACAAATTATTTAAAAAAAAAATGCCATTATTGTAATAGTTTTAGGCGTTTGATTGAATAAACTGGTAAGATCACCATTTAAGGTCATCTTCATTTGTATTTTTTTATATTCTACATGATGAGCACAAGAAAAAAATAGCTGGTAGTGTGATAGCAAAATATTTGGGTAAGTACGGTGTACGGTGTAGTAAGTATGGTGGGTTTGGAAGGCCAACCCAGCCGATTGAAAGTATTTCTTCATGAATCGCTCTTGTTATATGAGGTTGGCAATTATTGTGTGAAAACATTGTTTATTTTTTTTCTTCGGTGATGTTGCTGCTATATAATCAAATTGAAACTTTGCCGTGACCATAGCATCAGTTGTAAAGAATTTGTTTGTTTTTGTCTTTCCCATTTGTCCAACCGTGCGCCTAGCATTCTGTATTAATACCGTTTCCTCAGAAAAAAGAAATTAAGTAATCGCCATTCTCGGCAGGCAGATAAACATTCAACATTATCACTTACAATTTGTAAAAAATGCATTCATAAGTCATAACCTAAACTATTATACTGTGTAGTGCAGAGATTTGCTCTGCACTACACAGTAGCTTTTATTAGTAGTAGTTGTCCGCTTTCTATTACATTACATTACATTGCTTTTACTGCAGTTTCTATACCAAACATTGTTTATATTTTCTGTTTTTTCGCGATATTTTTTGGTAAAGTTATAAAACTACAATCGAGGTCGAGCCCTAAAATTTGCATCTTACGCAGCTTGGCGTCACAAGCGGTGCAGGTCCCCAGAGCGTTCGTATATAAAATAAAATGTGATTTTATAGAAAAGGTTGAAAATGTTACCATTTTTTTTCTAAAGCAACGGAAAACAATGATGAGTTATTGGAATAGTTTTTCTTATTTTAATATAGTAGAATCTTAATTTAGAATTCGTAGTAATGTAAATATAATTAAAATTAAGATAAATTTAATAAGCGAAATAGCATATTCTCAGAGGTTGGCTGCAGGTGTCCATGGATTGTGGTCGACACTTAATATCACGTGGACTGTAAGATCGTTTGTCACTTCAGTTTTATAAAAAAAGCCATAATTCGCTGCAGCTCTGTCGCGTTTTTCAATGTTTTAGTAACAATTCTATTCAATACAAGTTATCAAAATTCACTGCTGAACACAGACCTCTCTCATATTTTGTTTGCTGATGATGTTTGTGCTGTTAGCCCTTTGGCTTTCACAGGTTGGTTGGACTCAGGCCTCGCGGCCTGACGGGCTGCAAGCTACAAAAGTGGTGATTTTTTATTATTCTGCATCGTTGTTTGCGTAACTATGACTCCTAGGACAGTTTTCAGTACACTTGGATGAGTTTTCTAACGGCCGTCAGAGCAGGGGGTACTGGACCCCGCGCTGACGTCTAACTCGTGTCGTTCGATGATTTGGGCGGTGAGAACGCGGGTGTACGGTGTGTACGCGCTGTGGATGTGTGTACGGCGTGCTCGTCTCGTAAAGTGTTTGTGGCACCAAGTAAGTGTGTAGTGTTTATGAGTGACGGGCTGGCAACATTTCGGTTGTCGGCATCTAGTGGAACGGGGGGTTCGATTATAACGTTACGGAGCCTATGTAGGCTATCCGTAACGTTCGGAGTCGGAGCGTAGGTGGCTGCATTTACCACTAGCGAGTTGAGATGTGTCTCGGCCCTCTCGAAATAGCGCCGAGACATTTCGTTGAAATACTGAGAGATCGTCGGAAGTTGACAGTCTGTGTAAGTCGGAATTCCACCGAGCTCCGGTGGCTATGCGAATGAAACTATTTTGGACGATTTGGAGGTCGTACAAGTGTCTATGGATATATATAATATATATATATATATATATATATATATATATCACTTATCGTGTGGTTGTAGTGGCATACAACCACACGGTAAGTGGAAGCTGAGGAACATAGGCATCTACATCAATCTTTATCTACATATATCTCGCCCTAAAGACTAGTTGAAATGCCTAATTTCCAGTAAAATAAGTCATCGTTTCTCTATACTCACAATACGAAATACGAATACGAAACACAGCATCATAAAGCTGCTATTTTACTCTGGTATTCTGACAGCGCCCAAAGAAGTTTCACTTTAAAATTGAAAATAAATTTTCACATAAAATTCCGGTACCATGACGTCGAAATATTATCAAGCTTAGGAAACAATAATCGTTCAATATTGTAGAAGATCTTACAACTTCATCATCATCATCATCATCATTACAGCCCTTCACAAGTCCACTGCTGAACATAGGCCTCCCCCAAAGAATGCCACAAAGCACGGTCCTGAGCCACCTGCATCCATCGACTTCCTGCATGTCTTACCAGGTCGTCACTCCATCTCGTGGGGGGACGCACTACACTTCGCCTACCGGTACGAGGCTGCCACTCGAGAACCTTTCTTCCCCATCGGTTGTCGGTTCTTCGAGCTATATGGCCGGACCACTGCCACTTCAGCTTACTAATCCGTTGGGCTATGTCGGTTACTCTGGTTCTACTGCGGATATCCTCATTCCTAAGTTTATCACGCAGAGAAACTCCGAGCATAGCCCTCTCCATAGCTCGCTGAGCGACCTTGAGCTTCCTCATACGGCCAGCAGTGAAGGACCACGTCTCAGTTCCATAAGTCATCACTGGCAACACGCACTGGTTGTAAAATTTCGTTTTCAGGTTTTGAGGTATGTCTGACGAGAAGATGTGTCGTAGCTTCCCGAACGCTGCCCAGCCGAGTTGAATCCGTCGATTGACCTCTCGGTCGAAGTTGGACTTACCTAGTCGGACTATTTGTCCCAGGTAAACATACTCGTACTCCAGGTAAACAACTTCGATCTTAGTGCTCCCAACAACTACCGGCATAGGTGTGACATGGACATTGAACATGATCTTTGTTTTGTCCATGTTCATCTTAAGACCTATCCGTTGGGAAACACTATCGAGGTCATTGAGCATAGTGCTTAGGTCCTCCAGCGATTCTGCCATAAGGACTATATCGTCGGCAAATCGAAGGTGAGTGATGTACTCGCAATTGATGTTGATACCGTATCCTTTCCAGTCCAGAAGCTTGAAAACGTCTTCTAATGCAGCGGTGAAGAGTTTCGGGGATATGATGTCAACATGTCTTACACCTCTCTGCAATTGGATAGGTTTCGTACTCTGGTTCTGTACTCGGATAGCCATCGTAGCCCTACTGTACAAGCACTTCAACACATCGATATACCGACAGTCAACTTGGCACCGCTGAAGGGGCTGCAGCACCGCCCAAATTTCGACGGAATCAAAGGCTTTCTGATAGTCCATATACATCAGATATAGTGGCAAATTGTACTCTTCGGACTTCGGTACAATTTGCCGAAGGGTATGTATGTGGTCTATGGTGCTAAAGCCCTTTCGGAAACCGGCTTGTTCGGGAGGCTGGAAGTCGTCAAGTCTGCGCGCGAGACGATTCGTAATGACTCTCGAAAACAGCACGTAGACGCGGCTCAGAAGGGAAATCGGTCTGTAGTTCTTCAAGAGAGCGTTGTCACCTTTCTTGAAGAACAAGACCACCGCACTTCTGCTCCTCGCCTCCGGTGTAATGCCACCATGAAGGATGGAATTAAAGAGCTTCTGAAGGACTTCAAGTACCGGTTTTCCACCCGCTTTCAGAAGCTCCGCTGTAATTCCATCCTCGCCAGGGGCCTTACCGTTTTTAAGGTGCTGGAGAGCCATTCTAATCTCACTCAGACTGACGTCCGGGATATCTTTGGAATAGTGTCGGATGAGACTCGCTCTTGGATCGTTATTCACACTTGCGTGTGGCTCCAACTATGCCGTGTACATCTGCCTATAGAACCTCTCAATCTCACTCAAAATCTCAGGTGTCCCGGAAACGATGCTGCCACATTCTGTCAAAAGACTTTGGAGCCTTGGTTCCGCTCGATCGCTTCTTCAATACGAGCTGTATTGAAGTTGCGTAAGTCCCGCCGCATGCATTTGGAGATCTGTCTGTTCAGATGCCTGTATGCTGTCAAGTCTGTTGATGAATGTAGGTTCATCTCCCGTCTAACAGTCATGAAATTAAGAGTGTGATCGGAGAGTTTTTGTGTTCTTCTGCGGCGGGTCTTGCAGAACTTAGCTCCGACCGCATGGACAGTTTCCACGAGCTTGTCATTCATATCGTCCACTTCATTGCAGTCTTCTAGGCACTGAAAACGGTTTTGTAACTCGAGCTGAAAGGTTTCGGGACTTTGGAACAGAGCACGAGGGGGACGGAGCGTTGACTTCATTAGACGAGTCCTCTCCTACTTAACGTTTAGGTTCAGTGTGCCTCTAACCATTTGGTGATCGCTACCAGTTTTCACCCTCGCGATCACGGAGACATCACTGAACAGTTGTCGTCTGGTCGTCATAATGAAGTCAATCTCATTTTTTGTCGAACCGTCGGGGCTCGACCACGTCCACTTCCTGTGGGGCCGCTTCTGGAAGAAAGAGTTCATCATAAAGAGTCCCTCTTTCTCCATGAAGTCGGCCAGCTGCTGGCCCCTTGGGTTCCGTTGCCCTATTCCAAATTTCCCTACTTTCAGCTCACCGTTCTCTCTTGTGCCTAGTTTTGCATTGAAGTCTCCCATTAACACCGTATATTGGGTTTGGAGGAATGCATGGCTCTAGAGATATCCTCATACATTTCCTCCACCTCCTCATCGGGGTGTGCCGAGGTTGGTGCGTAAACCTGTATGACCTTCAGCGAATACCGTTTGGTGATTCTGAGTATAAGGTACGCAACCCTCGTCGACACACTCCCGATCTTTACAACGTTGTTAACGAGAGACTTGTGGACGATAAATCCGACACCTCCTTGGGACAGATGGTCGTCCTCCCGGTGATAGAGCAAGTTGCCGGATTCGAGGATTACCGTGTCCTCCCCCTCTCTTCGGACTTCGGATAATCCTATAATATGCCAGCGCAACTTGTCTATCTCTTCTTCCAGCTCCACGATCTTCTCGTCAGTCCTCAGGGTGCGTGTGTTGTACGTTGCCAGGTCGAGTCGTCTAAGGTGGCAACCGAACCTCCACCGGAGATTCTTAGCACCCCCTGCCCCGCCGTTACCATGGTCGCCACCGTAGCCAGGAATAGCGGGGCCGCCGGGGACTAGGGGCCGTCCCTTTGTTACATTCATAGGGGGGTATTTGCCATAGTTGCCACGCTTGGCGAGCGGGTTGGCAACCGCAGTTTTTTTATTGTAATTTTGGCTATTATCAGGAAGATGCTGCTGCCCATCTCCTGCCTGTTTCCCTTTGTCGCCTTTTACGACACCCACGGGAGGATATGGGGTAGTGGATATTCTTGACCAGCAGCTGGCCGACTTCATGGAGAAAGAGGGACTCTTTATGATGAACTCTTTCTTCCAGAAGCGACCCCACAGGAAGTGGACCTGGTCGAGCCCCGACGGTTCGACAAAAAAATGAGATTGACTTCATTATGACGACCAGACGAAAACTGTTCAGTGATGTCTCCGTGATCGCAAGGGTGAAAACTGGTAGCGATCACCGAATGGTTAGAGGCACACTGAACCTAAACGTTAAGTTGGAGAGGTCTCGTCTAATGAAGTCAACGCTCCGTCCCCCTCGTGCTCTAATCCAAAGTCCCGAAACCTTTCAGCTCGAGTTACAAAACCGTTTTCAGTGCCTAGAAGACTGCAATGAAGTGGACGATATGAATGACAAGCTCGTGGAAACTGTCCATGCGGTCGGAGCTAAGTTCTGCAAGACCCGCCGCAGAAGAACACAAAAACTCTCCGATCACACTCTTAATCTCATGGCTGTTAGACGGGAGATGAAGCTACATTCTTCAACAGACTTGACAGCATACAGGCATCTGAACAGTCAGATCTCCAAATGCATGCGGCGGGACTTACGCAACTTCAATACAGCTCGTATTGAAGAAGCGATCGAGCGGAACCAAGGCTCCAAAGTCTTTGCCAGAGATCTGTCTGCCAGAAAGAGCCAACTGTCAAGGCTGAAGACAGAGTGTGGCAGCATCGTTTCCGGGACACCTGAGATTTTGAGTGAGATTGAGAGGTTCTATGGGCAGCTGTACACGTCATCGTTGGAGCCACACGCAAGTGTGAGTAACGATCCAAGAGCGAGTCTCATCCGACACTATTCCGAAGATATCCCGGACGTCAGTCTGAGCGAGATTAGAATGGCTCTCCAGCACCTTAAAAACGGTAAGGCCCCAGGCGAGGATGGAATTACAGCGGAGCTTCTGAAAGCGGGTGGAAGACCGGTACTTGAAGTCCTTCAGAAGCTCTTTAATTCCGTCCTCCATGGTGGCATTACACCGGAGGCGTGGAGCAGAAATGCGGTGGTCTTGTTCTTCAAGAAAGGTGACAACGCTCTCTTGAAGAACTACAGACCGATTTCCCTTCTGAGCCGCGTCTACGTGCTGTTTTCGAGAGTCATTACGAATCGTCTCGCGCGCAGACTTGACGACTTCCAGCCTCCCGAACAAGCCGGTTTCCGAAAGGGCTTTAGCACCATAGACCACATACATACACTTCGGCAAGTTGTACAGAAGTCCGAAGAGTACAATTTGCCACTATGTCTGGCGTATGTGGACTATGAGAAAGCCTTTGATTCCGTCGAAATTTGGGCGGTGCTGCAGTCCCTTCAGCGGTGCCAAGTTGACTGTCGGTATATCGAGGTGTTGAAGTGCTTGTACAGTAGGGCTACGATGGCTATCCGAGTACAGAACCAGAGTACGAAACCTATCCAATTGCAGAGAGGTGTAAGACAGGGTGACGTCATATCCCCGAAACTCTTCACCGCTGCATTGGAAGACGTTTTCAAGCTTCTGGACTGGAAAGGGTACGGTATCAACATCAATGGCGAGTACATCACTCACCTTCGATTTGCCGACGATATAGTCCTTATGGCAGAATCGCTGGAGGGCCTAAGCACTATGCTCAAGGACCTCAATAGTGTTTCCCAACGGATAGGTCTTAAGATGAACATGGACAAAACAAAGATTATGTTTAATGTCCATGTCACACCTATGCCGGTAGTTGTTGGGAGCACTAAGCTCGAAGTTGTTGACGAGTATGTTTACCTGGGACAAATAGTCCGACTAGGTAAGTCCAACTTCGACCGAGAGGTCAATCGACGGATTCAACTCGGCTGGGCAGCGTTCGGGAAGCTACGACACATCTTCTCGTCAGACATACCTCAAAACCTTAAAACGAAATTGTACAACCAGTGCGTGTTGCCAGTGATGACTTACGGAACTGAGACGTGGTCCTTCACTGCTGGCCGTATGAGGAAGCTCAAGGTCGCTCAGCGAGCTATGGAGAGGGCTATGCTCGGAGTTTCTCTGCGTGATAAACTTAGGAATGAGGATATCCGCAGTAGAACCAGAATAACCGACATAGCCCAACGAATTAGTAAGCTGAAGTGGCAGTGGGCCGGCCATATAGCTCGAAGAACCGACAACCGATGGGGAAGAAAGGTTCTCGAGTGGCAGCCTCGTACCGGTAGGCGAAGTGTAGGGCGTCCCCCCACGAGATGGAGTGACGACCTGGTAAGACATGCAGGAAGTCGATGGATGCAGGTGGCTCAGGACCGTGCTTTGTGGCATTCTTTGGGGGAGGCCTATGTTCAGCAGTGGACTTGTGAAGGGCTGTAATGATGAAAAAAATGATGATTATTTATAATTCTGTAAGGCCATTGTACTTGGTTTTATTTGAGTTCGAAAAATCTGTCTTTGTATACATTTTTGATTAAATCCTATTTGTAATTTTTCGGTTTCTTCTTATATACAGGCGTATATTCTGTTGTAAAATGTATAGGTGTATGCTTCGCGCGGTGAGCGCGAAGACCTATATATACTCGTATAATCTAAGGGTGTGTGTAAAATTTGAATATACTCTCGTTTAGTTTTTAAGTTTTTCTTTGATAAATATTATATGCAAGATACATCTGATAGCAACGGCTTTCCAATCCAATATCATCATGTTGTATGAGATGATGGTAACTTATTAATATATATATATATATTATAAGTCGTGTCGGTCCGGAAAAATCGCTGATGGTAATAGATTCCACAAGGAAGTTATGCGAGGAAGAAAACATCTTCTAAATCGCACAGTGGTATACCGCCAATCATCCAGATGGTGTGGATGGTATCGGGATTTCTGCCGCGATGTGCGTTCGTGATATTTGGCGGCTGGGATTAATCCGAACAATTCCTCAGAGCACTCCCCGTGGTAAATGCGAAAGAAAATACAAAGGAATGCAACATATCTTCGCAGTGCCGATGAATCGAGCCGATCGGAAAGGACTCTGTCATCGACGATTCGAGCCGCTCTGCGCTGGATGCGGTCAAGTGGAAGGAGCTGGCACTGGGGAGCTCCTGCCCAGTACTGCGTGGAACAGTATTCCACGTGAAGCCGAACCTGCGCCTTGTAAAGTTGCAGGCGGTGTGCTGGGATGGAATACTGTCCCGCTCTGCTGAGCACGCCAAGCTTTTTAGAGACCAATTTGGCCTTCTCTTCCAAGTGACCACAAAACTGCACGTCACTCGATATGTCGACGCCGAGGATTTCGATACTGGCTGAGGCAATAAGAAGAGTGCCTTGAAACTAAAGAGATACGACAAAGGGGTTTTTTCTAGCGGTTAACGCGCAAAGTTGTGTCTTCTAAGGATTAAACTGGACTAGATTTAGTCGCCCCCAATCCGAGACTTTGTTCAACAAAGACTCGACTTCAGACACAAGTTTGTTCCGGTACTCGGCGACGTTTTCCCGAGAAATATTGGCACGGCTGGTGTATAGAGCATCACCAGTGCTGTCATCTGCATAGAAATGAATGTTACCAGTGTGCAACATATCATTGATATGCAGAAGAAACAGCGTTGGTGATTGCACACAGCCTTGTGGAACACCAGCGTTAATTGACTTGTAGTCGGAGCATGCACCGTCTACTTCTCATTGCACAATTTCTCGGGAAGTTCATAGGAAGGGAGCCTCGACAGAAGCGGCTCAAAGTAACGGCCAACGCCTACCCTTGGACTCTACTGCCTCCGCCCATCTATGAGTCAGGTAGACCAGAAGATCACCAGCTGATTGACCCCGACGAAAACCGTATTAGCGGTCACTAATCAGCTGGTGATTCTCAATGTACCGCATGAGTTGGCACTTAATAATTGATTCCATTATTTTGGAGAACAAGGAGGTGATGGCGATAGGCCTGTAGTTGGACTGGTTAGAGCGGTCGCCTTTTTTAGGGATCAGGTGGACAAAAGCTGTCTTCCATGATTTCGGGCCTACGCCGAGGGAGTAGGAGTACCGGAAAAGACGCGGTAAAACCGGTGCCAACTCCGGAGTATACGAGAGGAGTGCTTTGCGAACCGAGCGCTGTGAGAACCGCACATCCGGCTTGGAGCACTCACACCGCGGTATGGTCGGCGGTGTGTTCCCCCCTTCATCAAGAGTCGAGTTGGATGCAAAAAAGGAGCCCAAAATGTCGGCTTTCTTTTTTGCGGCGTGGGCCAGTGAGTCGTCCTCCTTGTGCAGAGATGGTAGTGATGACTTACAGAAATTTCTTTGGATAGCTTTCGCGAGAGACCAGAATGCACGGGTTCCCGAAGGAAGGTGAACTAGTTTCTCGCCAATTCTGCCTATGTGCTCTGACTTTGCCTCGGCAATAACTCTTTTGAAAGACTTGGAGGCGTAGTTATACTTCTTTTTAAGCATGCTGGTGTTTACATACCGAGTCGCTGAAGCCGCAGCCCAGGCTTGGTAGCACTCCTGTAATGCAGTCTTACAGGAGCAAACCAAGGCTGAGATCTGCCTCCGATGGGTACCACAGATGATGGAATAAATAGTTCCATTCCCTGTAGCACCACATCAGTGACAGAGTCAACAACAGCGCTGGGATCATCTGGCGAGAAGCAAACACGCCCCCATGAGTAGGATGCAGAAAAAGACCGCATTCCGTCCCAACCCGCCAACCTGTAATGCCAAACAAGGCGGTAACCTGCAAAAGGCAACCGCGAGGAGAGCGTGATTGGCACCACACTTCGGATCAGACAATGGTCCGAAGAGCCGAGATGGGCATCGACAGAAACCTGATATCTGTCCGGATGAGAGGTCAGCAGAAGTTACATCATGGAAGTAGTAAGATCCACATCTGGAATCCACGTATGCGAAGTAACCAGTTGTGTCAGACCATATGCTAAGGCAAAGTCATACCGAACCTTCAATACTGCTGAGGCGTCGAGAACAGATGTCCTCTCTGACGTATACACAAACTCCAGCTCGAGGCACAAAAAAGTGCTCCAATTTGTACCCTGGGTAGGAGAGATACGAATTATCAGCCAGAGAGGACACCTGCGTCTCGGCCAGAAAGAGCAAGACAGGCTTCGCCTTCTCGAGATAGTAGTGAACGGCGTTTAGGTTCGAGTGAAGTCCCCTGATGTTGCAGAAATTCACGGATAGCGTGACAGGGTTCGCTTTGGTATTGTTGCTCAGTTTGCCCTGAGCAGTTATTGTTTTGAGCGGAATTTTGTCCTCCCCCCAGAATACGCGGGGCAGCCTGAGCACCCACGCTCAGCAGTGGAATAACATGGTCTTGGATGCTCAGCGAGGGATTCTTCAGGAGTGCTGGTACTCTCCTGGGATAGTCTTTGATGTAATTCCGCTACCATGTTTATGGGGAGTGGGGGGGGGGGGGGGGTAATTGAACCTCCGGCCACCTACACTCACCAGACGAAACGTAGAACACAGAACTTTACGCCGGTATTCTGTGAGGTCGTGGTATCAACCCGGCTCGATCCGTCCCATACGTGCAACAGCTAAAACTGCCGCGTGGCTCCACCACCGTTAAAATATTATAATGGTAGAATTAGCGGAATATACTCATCATTTTGAATTATACACAAAAACCGAAATTCATGTAAATACATTGAAAATTTAACTTGAGAGGAAGCATTTTTCCGCTTTACGTTGGAGTGAGAAACTGTGCTTTATCTTTATGCAGTTCCTTCTGACACGAGCTCTTAAGAATTGCAAAAGCGTGCAAAAGCATCTTTTACAATTTCCTTTTACTTAGAGTTGAGCCTGAGTTACGACTTAGACATAAGTATTAGTTGCTTTTCTAGTATCATTGGATTTATATATATAACACAATAATATACAATTTATTTCAATAAAAATAACTAAAATCTTAAATGATCATACAGTCTTACTCCCCGCGTTATAGTGCTAAGGACGTTGTCTGCGTTTCCTTGCTAGTGTCAGACGCCTCGCATCTTTGAAGCTGTTCCTGTCGCCAGTCTGGGTATTTTACAACTGGTGTTGGTTATTTCTTTTTTAATTTAGTCGACTACGGGATGAGGTAGTACAATACTAAATTTAATGAAAGATTTTATTTGTTACAAAATAGAAATTACAAACATATAAAGGAACCTCGAATGTTTACAACGCATCTGCAACGATTAATCACATCAAAAATAATTTCATCCACATCTCCTTACATGGTCGCTACAATTTCTTGATGCAGCCTAAGTTCTGCAGCCTATGCTGTAAAAAAGATTAGAGGTCTCACTAGTGTCGAAACAGCTAGATTAGTTTATTTCAGTTATTTTCATAGCATAATGTCTCATGGGATTTTGCTATGGGGAAATGCGGCTGATTCAGAAAATATTTTAGTTTTACAAAAGCCATTAGAGCTATTTGCAACCTAAAACCGAGAGAGTTTCTTAGAGATAAATTTAAAGAAATAAATATATTAACTTTGGCTTCTCAGTATATTTACGAAAATTTAATGTATGTTCACAAAAACAAAGGTAGTTTTAGTAAAAAAGGTGATATACATTCTGTAATTCATTCTTGGGGCAATGTATATTACATTATTATTGATTTTATCATCACTTAGCGGTTAGCCACCGTAGAGTCTATATGACCTGAGGATGCCTCGTGTAAAGGCGAAACACGTGTCGCATTATCGTCAGTGGTATGTCTTGCCTAGTGTAGTGGTGTTGGGAGTAGCGGTGCTGGGATTAGTGGTGACGGGGATAGTGCACGCAATTGAGGGAGGGCGGGAGGTGCTCGTCATACTAGGTAAGACATATCATTTTATTTTATAACGCGGATATTTGCGAAGTAAATTTTTCTAAAAGCTTTTATAGCCTCTCACAGCCATACGTTGCTAAACAATCTGTAGAAAATTATTATTAAAGTGAAGAACAAAATAAAATATATAATTTTTACTATATCTTTTGCTATATCTTTTAAACTACATTAAGGTAATCTCTAGTTATCTCATGAAAAATAAATCCAAGGTCGTAAATCACTTGCGGGTTTGCGAACGTAGTTACTAAACCACAAGAGTGCCATTATACAACTTAGTTCAGGACTTCGAAGATAAATGATGGTCTTAGATAATATCTAATTAAATCGTTTGTTTCTGACCGTTATGCCGTTTTTACCTTATATAATTAGTTTTTATTTTGTTAAAAAAAGGTTCGTTTCGTTATTTATTTCCAGCACAATTTTACTGCTGAAAATAGACCTTTAACTAAAATTTTTTTAACATTGTATGATTTTCGTATCCGAAAAACATAAACGTAATCCTCATATGATCACTTCATCGTTCGCCATTCCATCTGTCCGCCTGCCATTGTCCTATTTCTCGGGAACTTGATACACACATACCAAATTCTAAGATGCCATATATGTATATATGTATGTACTACTCATGTATTTGGTTCTTACAAACTCATTCATCAAAACCTATAGCGTACTTCCTGTTAACCCTGAAGTATGAAACTTGGTAAGAAGCTCTGGAATCACGGCATAAACACGGAAAACAACATCAATCAATTTGCATTTATATCATATAAAATATTTTTTACATTACAAACTCGATCAATGGACTATAATTGTACAGTTTACATGTAGGCCCATTTATGGGAGAGTATTTATCCATTGCAAAGTTAAGTTTCTCCCCTAATTTGAATTATCTTTTTGTGACAGTAATATACGTTTCTTAAATAAACTATCTACACACATATTCTCCGTACATAACGCCACACACGTCTCCGATACTCATCAACTTTTATATTAAGGCGACTACCACAATAAAAATTTATGGAGATTTAGTAGTGTAGTAGTAGTAGTATGTAGTATTTTTGGCAGTGTAGAATTGAAAACTTGCATACCCTGTGTACGAACGACCTTAAATGGTTTGGTTTACATTTTTGGAACTAAGTTCCTTATCGAACGGTACGGGTTTGGCGGATGGGAGCTAGGCGACAAAAAGTGTAAGAATTTTTTCGTCACTACCCCTTATGTCATAGTGTATTTTATTTTAAATGACGCTTCATTTTAATAGACGCCAGTAATACATTTATTTGCATTTGTTAATAAATAAAATAATACGTTTATCAATATTAAGGAACGTCGTTCCAACAGAGTGTTCCACGACACACACACATGTTTTTTTTATTTAGTGCAATTAAGTTTCTTAACTTCTACATACCCTAGTTACAAATGCAAACATAATACCACAATAAAACTATAATATTAAATAAATTACTAATACTATCGTACTTCGGTTCACTTCGTTTCTTTACGTGCGCAACTTCCGTTGCATTGTCAAAAATTTTAACGCCGCTAAAAAGTCACATAAATTAGTATTAATATGTTATTGTCTATTTGACTGTGTCGTTTACTTCTGTAGACTTGCTCATATGTGGTACCCACCGGAGGCAGATCTTAGCCTTGGTTTGCTCGCTCCTGTAAGACTGCATTACGCAGTAAGCAGGAGTATTATCAGGCCTGAGCTGAGGCTTCGGTAGCTCGGGATCTAAACATCAGCATGCTTAAAAAGGAGTATAACTTTGCCTCCGGGTCCTTCAAATGAGTTATTGCCAAAGCAAAGTATGAGCACATTGTCAGAATTGACGAGAAATTAGTTCGCCTTCCTTCGGGAACCCGTGCATTCTATTCTCTTGCCAAGGCTGTTCAAGGAAATTTGTGTATGCCATCACTACTATCGCTGCACAGGGAGGAAGACTCAGTACCCTACGCCGCAAAAGAGAAAGCCGACCTTTTAGGCTCCCTTTTTGCGTCCAACTAGACTCTCGATGACGGGGGCAATACACTGCCGACCATCCCTCAGTGTCGCCTGATGTGCGATTCACACATTGCTCAGTACGCAAAGCACTCCTCTCCCTGGACATACACAAGTCGAATGGGCCTGACGGAATCCCGCCAATTGTGTTGAGGACGTGCGTTTCAGAGTTGGCACCGGTTCTTACGCGTCTTTTCCAGTCCTCCTACACCCTAGGCATTGACCCAAATTCATGGAAAACAGCTTCAATGCACCCGATCCTTACAAAAGGTACCGCTCTGATCTGTTGAACTATAGGCCTATCGCCATTACCTCCTTGTTCTCGAAAATAATTGAGTACATTATTAACTGCCAGCTCATGCGGTACCTTGAGGAGCACCAGCTGATTAGTGACCGCCAATACAGTTTTTGTCAGGGTCGCTCAGCTGGTGATCTTTTTGTTTATCTAACACATAGATGGGCACTGCTAGTTGAGTCCATAGGCCGTTAGTTTAGACATAGCGAAGGCCTTCGATGGGGTCTGGCACAAAGCGCTTCTTTCGAAGCTTCCTTCCTACGGGCTTCCCGAGAAATTGAGCAAATGAATCACCAGTTTTGTGGCTGATTGGAGCATCAAAGTCGTAGTAGACGGTGCATGCTCCGATTACAAGCCTATTAAGACTGGTGTTCCACAAGGCTGTGTACTATCACCAACGCTGTTTTTTCTGCATATCAGTGATATGTTGCAAACCGGTAACATTCATTCCTATGCGGATAACATCACTGATGATGCTCTATACACCGACCGTGTCAATATTTCTCGGGAAAACGTCACCGAGTACCGGAACAAACTTGTGTCTGAAGTCGAGTCCTTGCTGAACAAAGTCTCGGATTGGGGGTGACTAAATCTAGTCCAGTTTAGTCCTCAAAAGACACAATTTTGAGCGTTTACCGCTAAAAAGAACCCCATTGCCGTATCTATTTAGTTTCAAGGCACTACCCTTGTTGCCTCAGCCAGTATCGGAATTCTCGGCGTCGACATATCGAGTGACGCGCAGTTTCATGGTCACTTGGAAGAGAAGACCATATTTACCTATAAAAAGCTATACGTGGTCAGCAGAGCGGGACAGTATTTCATGTCTGCACACCACCTGCAACTTTACCAGGCGCAGGTTCGGCCTCACATGATACTGTTCCCATCTCTGGGCAGGGGCTCACCAGTGCCAGCTCCTTTCACTTGACTGCGTCCAGCGCAGAGTGGCTTGAATCGTCGATGATCTTTCCGATCAGCTCGATTCACTGGCGCTGCGAAGAGATGTTGCATATCTTTGCGTATTTTATTGCATTTACCACGGGGAGTGCTCTGAGGAATTGTTCAGACTAATTCCAGCCGCTCAATTTCACCATCGCAAATTGCGACAAAACTCGCGATACCATTCATCCCATCTGGATGAAAGACTGTCCACCACTGTGCGATTTAGAAGAAGTTTTCTTCCTCGCACAACCTTCTTGTGGTTTTGGTTACCACTAGCGATTTTTCCAGACCAATACGACTTAGGGACCTCAAGAAAAGAGCTTACTCCTTTTTAAAAAGCTGGCAACGCATCTGCGATTCCCCTAGTGTTGCAGTTGTTCATGGGCGACGGTAGTCACTTACCATCAGGTGAGCTGCATGTTCGTTTGTCCCTTCCCCTATAAAAAAAAGTCTGTCAACATGTTCAGGCGTTCATTACAATCGATTTGACTGACCACCAATTCTTTATAAAGAACATCGACCAAGGATGATTTACCTTTACGTACCGTGACGTACCCTTAAGAATCATCCTTGGTCGATGAATCGATGATGAAAAAAAACATTCTTATTTCAATATAGAATATGGCTAGATACTGTCATCTGCTTAAGATCCTTTATAATTAGTAAAATTAAATCCCAACCAAAACATAACACTGCAATACTTCAAGATATTATAAGTTCAGTATGTGTATTTCGGACCACAAATCACTAATATTAAGCTGAAGGTAACCGAAGTTGCCAATAAAATTGGGACGTTAAACACCTCAGTTAACCGAGAATATAATTTTTTTTATAGGATAAGGGTGACAAACGAGCACACAGTCCACCTGATGGTACGTGGTTGCTGCGGCCCATGGACATCTACATCTATCCTCTATTACAAATCAAAATGCAGATGCTTTGTCACACGTGAGAACTAAGATGGAATGCCTCATTTCCAGTAAAAAGGGCCTCCGGTCACCTGCACTCACCAAGCGAAACGCAGAGGTAAACCTCTACTTCACGCTGGTATTCTGTGAGGTTGTGGTACCACCCCGGTTTGAGCCGGCCCATCTGTGCGACAGCAAAAGCTGCCGCGTGACTCTACCACTGATAAAAATAAGCTGATGTCGATTAAGCACAATTAAACCTGTGCGTGCGTGCGTAAGTACATGCGTGCGTGCATACATTCATGCGTGCGTGCATACATCATGCGTGCGTGCATACATCATGCATGTGTGTGTGCAGACAGTATATCAGTAGACTGAAGTGGCAATGCGCAGACCATAACGATCGAGGAACTGACAATCGATAGGGAAGAAATGTTTTCAGGTGTCATTGTCATACAGCGCAATGTAGGATATTCCGTCATAGATAGGACAGTGATAAATCATGCAGGAAGACGATGGACAAAATCGAGAAAAGAAAAGTTATACTTGCGATATTTGTCACTTGGTGAAAATTCATTGTTATTTTTGTGATTTGGATAGACAGGTTTACTTATTTCACTTATATTTATTTTTACTTATTTACTAGAAAGCCGTAAACGTTTCACCTCATGTCATCTTCCGGGTATATTATAATTCGATTTCTCTCGAAATTGAATTGTGCATAAGATATTGTGAGAGAGATATCTATTAAATATGTTAACAAATAAATTTAATCATCATTACAAAACCTTTTACCTCATAATAAGGATAAAACTTTTATTTGGTCCGAATTATTAGCAGGTCATTTGGTCTGCTTTTCTTTAAATTACATTTTCATAACTATATCGGCGGATGGTATTAAAAGCAACTTTCTATGGGTTCAAATGTAAGTGCTTAAATAGAAAATAGGGTCAAACCTGGAAAGAAAGAAATTTGCTGGATTTCATAGTGATTAAGCATTAAAATAGTTACAATAAAATATAAAACAATGTAATAAAGTAATGTTATGTGCCATTGATAAGGAAATAGTCTCGCTCCAGGCAAAATCGCTCCCCGCAAAGTACTAATTTAGTAACATGTATTTTTATTATCTAGCTTTTTTCTATCTACGATCCAATTTACTTCCCATTTTTTACTCAACAGCACACCGGTTAAACTTTTAACTCATCCTTCTCACAGCCCTGATTTGGCCCCCTGTGACGGGTAAAGAGTTCTTTGAAAAAATTGAAAAATAAAGCTTAAACTTCTTTTCCATAAAACTTGAGTGGCCTTCTTATATAAGATGTCGATACCTATACTTATTTATTTATTTATTTAGAAAACCAACAGCTCTTATAACTATCCAATTATCATTTCTAATGATGATAATAATTTATAAATGGTTATAACAGCTAATTATAGATTTCCCTCTATAAGTCTTAAATGGTATCTTTCGTGTAGGTATGGGTCTATAGATATATAAATAAATATTTTATCATACGTGAATTATGTAGTTCTATTACACGGAAATCGCCAAGTATGTAAAACCTATTTAAAGACGAACACGACGGAGCCGCGTGTCACGAAACGCCGAGTCAGCAGGCGCCGACAACCCGACGCCCGTGGAAGTGAGCATCGGATTTCGTCATTCTTCTGTCACACTTCGACCAAGCTTAGTTATAGAATTAATGTAATCTTTATTTTATCAAATTTATATTTTAATAATTGGTTTTTTAAGTGCTGCGGCTGCAGCTAACGTAATTGGCGCAGTCGGTAGGATATTAGAGTCAGTACGCGGCGTTAAAATCTCCAAAAATCGGTAGATTTCGGTTGGCGCTGAAGGACGCTGATTTGGCTCTCTAGCCTTTATCTAATATCCGAACCACGTGGCAGCAGCACCGGGGACGAGTATCCGAAAATCGATACGCGGAGGAAACCAGAATGATATTGTAAGTACGCAAAACTTTCTTTTGTGTTGCTTTCCTTTTATCCTTATTGTCCAAAAGTTTTCACCCAAAGAATAGGGGGCCTAGCGAGGCTGGTTTTCGACAGTCTCGCCTAAATATAGATTTAGATAATTTAAGAAATATTGAGGAAGAATTAAATTTAAATTCACTAAATTCCAAAATGCCTTATGATCCCGATGTAATATATAAGGTCTTACGCCCAGTGCCAGATTTCGACGGTAATCCAAATATTCTCACGAGATTTATTAAAATATGCGATCACGTCGTATCAACTTACATGAGCTCTGAAGCCAGTAGTAAATTATCTAACTTATGTTTACTGAACCGAATTTTGAATAAAATCACCGGACCTGCGGCTTCAATCGTAAATTCTAATGGCATTCCTGATAATTGGCTAGGAATTCGCGAATCTCTTATTAACAACTTCGCATATCAAAGAAACGAAACTGCGTTGTACAATGACCTTTCCTTAGCTTTGTAAAGCCACAAAAGCCCTCAAGAGTTTTACGATCATTATCAGACTTGACAGATTATACGTGGTAGAGCCATGCTGCAGCTATATTATGGTTGTAGCACGAATGGGTCGGCTCGACCGGGGAAGGACCACGCTCTCACAGAATACCAGCATAAAATAGCAGCTTAACGCTGCTGTGTTTCGTATGGTGAGTGTAGATAACCGGAGACCCTTTTTACTGGAAACGAGGCATTCCATCTTAGTCCTCACGGGTGACAACGCATCTGCATTTTGATTCATAATCGAAGATAGATGTAGATGCCTATGGGCTACAGCAACCACTTACCATCAGGTGGACTGTGTGCTCGTTTGTCACTCTTATCCTATGAAAAAAAAGACTCTTTTTAGTACCATCATGACATATATATCGTTGCACGAAACTATTCGGACCACTAGCGAGTCTAAGCGGACATTGTATAAAAAGCTCACTATGCAGGCTCTCGTTCGTGGCTTACATGAGCCCTAAGGGTCTAGAATAATGTGTATGCGCCCTTCTACAATAGAGCAGGCATTGAAATTTGTTCAAGAGGAATTAAGTATTTTATATTTGCAACAGTGTAATAATGATGTACACCCTAGAACTCTCCAGCCGCCTCCAAGAACACAAATACCAATTCCAGTGCCTTCTCAATCTAAGCAAAATTTCCAGCCTCCACCTATGATGTTAGCACCCGTTACTCAGAGACTGATGTGGACGCCATCCCAACCTCAACCATTTAAATTTACTCAACCGCAAAATCAATTTCAGTTCAATGCGGGCTCTCAACATCAGTCTCAGTACCGCATGCCAACACGTACTCAACAAATGTTCAGTGCACCACCACCACATTATAACCCACGTAGTAACGTGTTCCGTATTCAGCCTCGTTATAAGCAGCCTCAGAATCTTGGCCCTAAGCCTATGAGCGGTGTTCAACATTTCACGCCTAAAGCCTTACCTTTTACAGGACGATTAACTGGTCATGATTGGAATAAGCACGGTAACCCACCACCTACGAATTATTTTAAAAGCCATGAAATGAATTTTAACGAGTGTGACGGTTATGATAACTATTACTATGAGCCTGACTACAACAACTATTATGCGGATTACTACGAATGTCCATCTTACACGAGTGGCTATAATGATTATGTAAACCACGAGAGTTACGGTCCCGAGTTTGTTCCGGTAAACGATTATCCAAGCGTTAATGATACAGAAAACGATCCTCAGCCCTCCACTAGCCAACAGGAAAATTTTTATGTGGATTCCTTTTCAAACAAGCCAAGATAGAAGCCAATTTGCAGAACCAGCGTCAGCTATCATTTATTAAGATCTTAGACCCTCCGTTGAAGCTTCTCATCGATACCGGAGCGAATCAGTCATTTTTGAGCCCAGATGCTGAAAAGATTAATCCCTCATTACCAACTTGAGTATGATTCTTTCGAAGTCACTAATGTTCACGCTGTTAGTCGAAATGATTATTCAATTACGGTGCCCTGTTTTCCGGAAATTAATGATAGCGAACCGATAAAGTTTTTGGTTTATAAATTTCATAACCATTTCGACGGGTTAATTGGGCTCGATCTGTTAACTAAGTGGGAGGCAAAGATCGATTTAAAAGCATTACATTTAACTACCCGGTCTGCAGTGAACCCAATATTGTTATATAATTCGTGAAACGTTAACCTGTACGAGGATATAATTCCTGCGAATACTTCAAAGGTAGTTAGAATTCCTGTTGACAGTAGTGATGGTGACGTCTATATTCCCGAACAAATTTTATGTAACTGTGTCATTCACGAATGCATAACCAGCGTTTCCCAAAATAGAGGTGTTTTAGAGATCGAGAATACTAGCGATAACGATATCGTTTTTTCCCTGGACCGCCCTGCTCACGCCCAGTTTTTTAACGTTGAGTGCACGCACACCCAGCCTATAACCGAACGCGCTAAAGACGTTTTATCGCGACTCCGCACTGACCACCTTAACAAAGAAGAAAAGGCTAATTTGATGACTCTTTGTGCCAAATATCATGACATATTTTATATCCAAGGTGAAAACCTAACATTTACGAATCAAATAAAGCACCGCATCCGTACGACCGATGAAATTCCGATATACACAAAGAGCTATCGATATCCTTTTGTTCGTCGACAAGAGGTATGTGATCAAATAAATAAAATGTTAACCCAAGGCATTATACGTCCCTCCGAGTCCGCGTGGTCCTCACCGATTTGGATTGTCCCAAAAAAAGGCGGACGCCTCGGGGAAAAAGAAATGGCGTCTAGTGGTAGATTTTCGTAAACTTAATGAAAAAACCATAAATGACAAATACCCTATCCCGAATATCTCAGATGTTCTGGACAAACTGGATAAATGCCAATATTTTACTACCCTGGATCTAGCCAGTCTTTTTCACCAAGTAGAGATGGACCCCGCTGATATTCCAAAGACGGCATTCAATGTCGAACACGGCCACTTCAAATTTTTTCGGAAACCCATGGGCCTGAAGAATTCGCCTTCCACATTCCAAAGAGTGATGGATAACATTCTCCGAGGTCTTCAGAACCAGATCTGTTTGGTGTACCTGAACGATATAATAGTATTCAGCACCTCGCTGCAGGAACACATGGTCAACTTAGAACAAGTTTCCCAGAGACATAGAAACTCTAATTTCAAAGTGCAAATGGACAAATCAGAGTTCCTTAAGTTAGAATCGGCTTATATAGGCCATATCATCAGCAGCGAGGGCATGAAGCCTAACCCAGACAAAGTAGCAGCGATAGAAAAATACCCTATACCTAAATCTCCTAAGGAGATAAAGCAGTTCTTAGGGCTATTAGGATATTACCGTAAATTCATCCCAGATTTTGCAAAAATAACAAAAACACTGACACAATGTCTAAAAAAAGTTAAAAAGATCACTTTTGACTCCAATTATGTTAACAGTTTTGAGAAGTATAAAACTCTTTTGACGAATGATCCAATCCTTAAATACCCGGACTTTAGTAAGGAATTTACAACTTTAACTTTGCCATCGGTGCTGTTTTGTCTCAAGGGCCAATAGGCTCGTATAAAGCCGTCTCATATGCTTCGCGAACACTTAATGATAGTGAACAAAATTACAGCACCATCGAGAAAGAGCTCCTGGCAATAGTATGGGCCACTAAATATTTTAGGCCCTACATATTCGGCAGGACACTTACAATAATCACCGACCACAAACCTTTACAGTGGATCAAGAGTTTAAATGAACCAAACTCTCGCCTTACTCGATGGCGCTTAAAGCTTAGCGAATACGACTTAACGGTAGTTTACAAGAAAGGTAAATCAAATACGAACGCAGATGCTCTCAGTCGCATTGAGATCCATATCGAAGATACTAATTCTCTACTGGTTCTACAACCGCTACCATGCATACGAGTCACGAAAATCCCATATTGTAAGTTTCAATAACCGATGAACCACTAAACAAATTTCATCGCCAATTGGTCATCACTATCGTAGGCGACGTAAAAAACGACCCGCGGTTTCGTAGCCCTTCGACACACACACCCGCGTTTCGGTGCAATTAACGAAATCAAATTTAGAGGCCGATATTATAAACGTAATAAAGGAGTTCGAGAACCCAAAAATTAAAACCGGAATTCTAATCAACACCCCGTTAGGACTTTATCATTTTCTCTATAAAGTTCATTGAATTCTGTTTCGTTTAATAAGTCATTCATTATGATCGCATCATTTGTAGTATCAAGAGATAGAGAACGGAGGAGCAGATGCTCAACTTAATGTAAAAATGGCCAGATAATTTGCTAAATTGCTCAGATGTAGTTACAAATCAATATCCCAAACAACAGGAAAAAAGTGAAAACTGAACTGAACTGAAAGACAGATAATCTTTACCTGTCAATAAATAATTGCCATATGAACAAAAAATATTGATGACGAACATCATTCCTGTCATTAAATCGTAAACCATTATGATTTTTGCAACAATTATGCATTCTTAGGTATATGTGTTTAATTATATATAGTGTTATTTCTATTTCTAAATAAATAATTATCATTTTGATATTTGTGTTATTTTACATATGGCAACTTCTAAAAATATAAATACGTTCAGTTTACGCTTATATTACGTTTATTTATAAAAAACATTTATTGATATTATTAATTAATCCGGTGTTCTAAAAATAGAACATCAACATAAAAATAAATGGCTTAGTTGCCTTAATATGTGGTACAAATTCTATAACAAAACAACAAAAAAATTATGCGTCACAAAATCTGCCCTTCTCCTTTGCAATATAATAAATACGCTATACAAATAATAAGACTATAAGATATCGATATATTAAAAATATATCAATGCTATAAAATACAATTTTAGTACTTAACATTTAAAATACATAGTTTTGAAGCTGGACGTTTTAACAATAAGTTTTTACAACGCAAAGTTACGACACGTGTTATATTATCTTTGCCTGGATGAATTTCTATAACCCTATCAAAAAGCCATTTAGCGGGCAGGAAATTATCTTCTTTTACCAAAACAATATCGTCAATTTTGGCTCAGATATTTGCGAATTCCATTTATATCGTTGAAAAAAAATTACCAAATATTCCTTGGACCACCGACGCCAAAAATTCTGTATCATTCTTTGAGTTAACTGCCATCGACATAAGCTACTCATATTTTGAATTTCGTAATTGCTATCGGGGGCAACAACAAGCGATTGTCCTATTAAAAATGTCCGGGAGTTAATGGTGCTGGATCATTAGGATTGCCACTAGCTTGAGAAAGAGGTCTTGAGTTTAAACAAGCTTCGAATTGTGAGAGTACAGTTGATATCTCTTCAAATGTGAGAGTTGAATTATTTGTAATACGACGTAAGTGATATTTTGCACTTTTGATCGCAGCTTCCCGCCGGCGAAATTAGGGGTTTGGGGAGTAATGAAGTGCCAAGTTGTACTATTATTTGCTAATACAGAAGCAATCTCATTAAGTATCGAATGTTTTCTCTAGAAAATAATTGCTATAATTCCTTTGATGCTCCAAAAAAGTTTGTCCCATTATCGCTATAAATATCACTACAGTGGCCACGGCGAGCAACAAATCGCTTAAAGACTGCGAGAAATCCTTGAGTAGTAAAGTCAGAGACAGCCTCGATATGCACTGCTCGTATCACCATACATATAAATAGACAAATGTATCCTTTATAACACTTGTTGCCGCGGCCCTTAGACATTATCAAGTCAATAGGACCTGCATAATCTACACCTGTATGGAGGAAAGGTTTACATGGTGTCACTCGACTTGAAGGTAACTGTCCCATTAACTAATTTTGGGTCATGGGAGAATAACGGATACAAGTTATACAGTTGTGAATGTGCGATCTTACCAAATTTTTTACTCTAAGGATTCAAAACTTACTTCGAATAAAATTAATTGTTAATTGATGACCTCCGCGTAATGTACTCTCATGTCCATCTTTTACGATAAGTATAAATTAATGATAATTCGATGTTTGCTATCATCGGAAAGTTTAGCATGATGAATCCTTCCTCCTACTCGCAGCAACCAAATATTATCTATTAATGGGTTCAAAGTTATTAAAACACTCTTCTTACTTATACACCCATCTTTTTTACGGCTCTGAATTTCTTTTCCATAGGCCTCCTGTTGAGATAGGTACAGTAAGCAATTAAAATATTCACTGATTTACGATGTTGTTAAGAAATAAGTTTGAGTTATTATTTGTTCATTGGGTTTTTTACATCTACAAAATACCACTACTCTGATCAGCTTTTTCTTGGATGAAAATTTCAAGCATAGATTTTCAAAAAAATCAGTATCATGTTCAGTTACTACGTGTGTTTTGACAGTCTTTTTCTCTAAACAGGTATACTCTTTGGACGTGAGTATTGAATATATATCACGTGACCAACTGGGGCCTTCTTTCCAGAGTTTGTTTTCTAAAAGAACTGAAGGTAATATGCCGCGAGATGCACAATCGGCTGGATTGTCTTCAGATTTTATATGTGAAAACTGATTCGACTCAAGCAAATTAAGAATTTCAGATGTCCTATTGGCCACAAATTAATATATTCCAACGACTGGAATAATCACTTAACCAAGCCAAAACAACAGTGGAATCAGTCCAAGTATGTAAGTTTAATTGTGCAATATTTTAATGTTTTTGCTACTTCTATTAGTAATTTTGTCCAAGCGTGGAATATAAATTTGTTTTATAGGCGCTACTTTTGTTTTAGCTGTTACAAGACTTGAATGATCTTTGCTTTTCACATCAACTATTCTTATATAAACAACAGCAGCGTAAACAATGTTAGATGCATCTCTAAAGCCATGTAGTTCGACAGTTATATCATCAGCTCTTCTGTGAAACCACCGTGGTACGTGAAAGTCAACTAATTTTGTTAGTTCATTTCGATAATGCCTCCATTCAGTTTGAAGATTAATTGGCAAATCCTCATCCCAGTCTATGTCAGCTATCCATAATTTTTGAATCAACTTTAGAGGTAATTATACAAGGAGCTAATCAACCAAGGGGATCATACAGGCGAGATATTTCAAAAATAACTTTTCTTTTTGTTTCAGGTGCAGAGAACGACGAAGAAGCAATATTTACACTGTAATCGGACTCATCGGATTTTGTATTCCAGGTAAGTCCTAATATTTTAGAAATTTCATCAGTCTTTATTTCTAAATTAGTGAAGTTGCAGTGAAGTTCTGGCCAATCTGGAATAGTAAACTTCCTTTCAGGTAACACTGTGGTAACAGTGCCCAGTACTTGCGATTTAACTTGAATTTTAAAATCGGGGTAATGGAGAGACTGTATATTAATAAAAACAACATGCTAAGAGACTGTTTTACTTTGACTACTCCCCACACAAAAAATTGAGCTTCTAGTAGGAATTTTAGCCAAACGCAATAATTGTACCGTGGATTCAGAAATAAAAGTAGCTTGTGACCCTTGGTCTAGCAAAGCTTTTAAAATCTGAGTTTGCCCATTTTTTGATTCAGCCTTAATTAAGGCTGTTGCTAATAAAATTTGAGTTTGAACTTTATCCTTCAAAAAATGGGTTGCAATGTTTGTTATTAAATTGTCTTTAGGGGAATCTAAAATTGTATCATTGCTATTACATGTCGATTCCATTGCGACATCGCATGTCGCTGAATCGGCTTGACTTTTTAGATGAAATAAAGTGTGAGGCTTTCGCTTATAAATTCGGCATTTGGTTGTTACGCGACATATTTTATTACTGTGATTATAACCAAGACAATTAAAACAGAGGCCAAGTGATTGAACAATATTTCTTCGCTTATCAACATCTTCTTTAGCAAATTGTTTGCAATTATACAGTCGTTGGCCTTCGGAACGATGGGGGCATGTAAAACTTTACATGCATCACTAAAGCCATGTAGTTCAGCAAATCCTCATCCCAGTCTATGCCAGCTATCCATAATTTTTGATTCCATTTTAGATGTAATTATACTTAATTATATAATAACAATAATAATTCCAACTGGAAGTAACATGTAATGTTTTAGGATTATTGTTTACATTGGCATAACTAGCGCGAGTTTTACTTTTACTAGGTACACAAATTTTAAAGCTCGAAATCTTGTTTCCAAGTATTCTTTTAGTTGCTTAAATGTCGGTAGTTCATCAGGTAAATGGCTAACATATAATTCCTATTGTTTACGAGATTCCACATCCAACTTTAAACTAATTATGTATATGATGATAAAATCCCATGAATTTATATCAACTCCTAGATTTGACAATTCATGCAAACAATCTGTGGTAGTGTCTAATAATTCCTTAAGAGAATTGGAAGATTCACAAGCTCTGTTACGCTGACTAAATAGGCGCTTTAATATATACGTTACCTATACGTATACGTTACGTATACATTTAATATATAATTATATACGTGGTAGAGCCATGCTGCAGCTATATTAGTAATATAGATGTAGCACGAATGGGTCGGCTCGACCGGGGAAGGACCACGCTCTCACAGAATACCAGCGTAAAATAGCAGCTTAACGCTGATGTGTTTCGTATGGTGAGAACCGGAGGCCCTTTTTACTGGACAAGAGGCATTCCATCTTAGTCCTCACGGGTGACAACGCATCTGCATTTTGAGTCTTTATTGAGAATAGATGTAGAAGTCTATGGGTCACAGTAACCACTTACCATCAGAGGGACTGTGTGCTCGTTTGTCACCCGATCCTATAAAAAATACAATTGGACATAATTTGTTTGTTATTATATGTATACCTATCAGTTAACAATTGCCAACATTTTTTATAATTTGATTGCGTAATAGGAATGTGATGAATCAATTGCTCAGCTTCACCAGTTAATTGCGTTTTTAAATAATGCAGTCTTTGAACGTCGTCAAGTGTTATTTTGAATAAGAGAAATAAATAAATTGCGAAATGTAGACCACTCCGTATACTTGCCACTGAAATTCGGGATAGATATTTTTCGGGTAACTTGACACATGACGATTTTATAGATTGCTTACATGATGTTTCACTACAACTAGGTGACACAATATCATTTTTAAACTTGGCCAATATACTTTTTAATTCAAACTTGTAATCTAAATAAGTATTATAAAGTGCTTCAAACAAATCT
Organism: Parnassius mnemosyne; assembly: GCA_963668995.1. Lineage (NCBI taxonomy): Eukaryota > Metazoa > Arthropoda > Insecta > Lepidoptera > Papilionidae > Parnassius > Parnassius mnemosyne. The sequence continues at coordinate 25,569,556 of CAVLGL010000159.1, forward strand.
TTCTTAATATATGTAGTTTTATTCAAATCGGTGGGCTCATATTTGCTGATTAATCCCGTGTGTTTTTCGGAAAATTTACCAAATTGTTTTTCCAAAGCCTCAAGTCTTATTTCAACAAAAATAGGCGACTTCTTTCTATTTGACATTTTAAGTCCATGAAAATCCTTAAATCGGCTTCCATGTTTTTTTTTTTATAATTTCTCTTTTTCTATTCAATTTGTTACTAAGTTGCTATGTTCAAGAAAGAAGTCCAAAGATAAAATTAGCAATGTGGTAGACACCCGAACTAGTCTTCTTTCTTCTTTATTCAATAAAAAGCCACAACTGTTTCTCACTTTCCGCTTAATAGCACATATTACACAATAGTAATTTTAAATTAAACTAATTTTTACTCTATGTCGCTTTGTGTTCCAATCAAAAACCGCTTCGACTCGAAGGAACTTTTTATGTATAACGAAAACTGTTCCAAATGTCTGGGAAAATTATACTACTTCAGATTCCAAGAACAGATAGTCGTTTATTACATATGAATAAAAGTATCTTATGCTAACTTAACTAACAGAACCATACCGCGTAGTATTTCGCTTTTAGCGCCATCAACAAAAACTAAATTTTCATCAGTTTAGATTATTGGACATATACTATATATGTGTATATAAATATATATATATATATATATATATATATATATGTATGTATATATATAGAATATGTCCTATATATATGTATGTATTTTTGGCACCTAGCACATTATTTTCTACATGTTCTGGGAGAGAATGCAAAAAGGCATTAAGTCCGGCCTTTGTAATCCTTTTATTATGGTGTAAATACATAAATAAATAAAATGAACTAAATGTATGAATTCATTGAATTTGGTATTTAAATACTTTATGTAGTTGTTCATTTCAAAAAAGACTTATCAATATATTTTGGATTCTCTACAAGAAAAGTTTTGAAAGGTATTTACAAATGAGAATTTTAAATAAAATGTATGAACGACATTTTTGTTGATTTATTAAACCTTGGTAAAGTAAACAGTAATTACTAGCTAACAGTTTCGATAAGTTTTAACAACAGATGCAATTTTTTCTCGCCTACGAGCCCAAAAGAAAGAACATACCTATTTAGAAATTGTAATCATTATCAACATTACAGCCCTTCACAAGTCCACTGCTAAACATAGGCCTCAAGGAATGCCACAAAGCAATTATTTTATTAATTGTTTATTTTTATTTACTACTTTAGATCTTGTAAAAGCATTCACTTTGCGCAAGTATACACTTTAAAAAGTTAAACCACTTAAAATATACATCAGCTCAAAATTCCTTAAACCCTTCAGAAGTCTCAAAATTTTAAGCAGCCAATAGTAATAAAAACATGAGTGTCTTGAAAACAACGAGGCAGCTTTTTGTGTGCTTCGAACACGTCGACTTATCGTTGGATTTCGCGATAACAGTGGTAGAGCCACGCGGCAGCTTTTGCTGTCGCACGGGTGGGCCGGCTCGAACCGGGGTGGTACCACGACCTCACAGAATACCAGCGTGAAGTAGAGGTTTACCTCTGTGTTTCGCTTGGTGAGTGCAGGTGGCCGGAGGCCCTTTTTACTGAAAATGAGGCATTCCATCTTAGTCCTCACGGATGACAACGCATCTGCATTTTGATTCGCAAGCGAGGATAGATGTAGATGTCTATGGGCCGCAGCAACCACTTACCATCAGGTGGACTGTCTGCTCGTTTGTCACGCTTATCCTATAAAAAAAATCTTCAAGGAATAATACATTCGACTATCGCTTAGAAATGGTAGTCTATATCAGGCAGGCATTTTTATTATGTGCCTTGTATGGAGACAGTTCCAGCTGTGTTCCATTCTAAATGGTATGGAAAGCTAGTACAACATTACAGGCATCTATTTGTTCAGTAGTTAAAGCGTCACATTATAATACTAGATGGGTGGTATATTATGTGGCCTGCAAACCTTATTATCAGGTGAACCTGCAGTATTTATTAGTATCATCTTTGATGTATATTGCGAGTTCTAGTCTTATTATTCTTTTAATAAAATATTTTTAAGTTACTGTTTTTATATTAATTAAAATTCAAATTAAGGCAAAATTGAAAGCCTTGCAAAATTTACATTATCGCTAAATTTTGTTAAATTGTGGAAGTTCAAAGGCAAACTGAAATATGGGATTACACGCTTTATTTAAATGTTTCAGGCGGTATGAAAGGTCTCGGCTACCAAATTAAAGGGATCAGAGCACAAGACCGTATCACGGAAATCAACTAGATGCTTACTTACTTACTTACTTATCTTCACGCACAATCTCTGACGGGGTAGCCAGAGAGAACAGATCGCCAAGTGTCACGATCCTTACATATCTCTTTCGCTTCTTTCAGATTCATTATCTTCTTCATACATGCACGTCTAGGTATCCGAGTACTCTTGACCCTACCCTCTTCGAGCAATTTGCTCACATGGTCTTCGAAAGTTAGTCTCGGTCTACCTCGACACCTTTTAATATTAACTTTCGCGCTATATATTTTCTTCACCATTCGGTCTTCACTCATTCGCTCAACGTGCCCAAACCACCGAAGCACGCCCTTATCAATTTTTGTGATAAGGTCATCTTTCAAACCTGCCATATTGCGAATCTCTTCGTTTCGCTTTCGGTCGGCCATAGTAACGCCGCACATTTTACGAAGAGATCGCATCTCCACTGCATTCAACTTACTTTTATGCTTCTTCTGGCATACCCAGGTTTCGCTGCCATATAATAATGCTACAATCGGGTCCAATTGTATATAATTTCATCTTACGTATATTTTTAAACTACAAATGTTTCGACAGTTTAGTAAAGTGTAGCACTTGAAGATCAATTCAACAAGGTCATTATATATATATACTTACATATAATATTCACGTTTTTACATAATATTATGAAGTTAAATTGTATAGTACTTATAAGTCTACCTTTCATTTCAAATTCGCAAAGCCTTTTTCATATCGATTTATAACTGCAAATTCCAAAAAAGAAATTAAATCAATAAATATAGATAAATGTATTTTTTTAAACTTCGAATTGTTTCTAATAATTATAAGCAATGTTTATTACTAATATTTACATTACATGAAATTAAAAAAAAATGTTTATTAGGTAAAATATTAAAAAGTAACACAAAAACTAAAATTATAATACAGTCCTACTTCCTGTGGTATAATCGTGCCGAGACAGCTGGCTGCATATTCTTGCTAAGTGGCTATTGCCTTTGAGCGAGAAAAGAACCAGTCCTCTAGTCACCAACGGTGACGAAGAAGCACACAGTTACTGACCGACCCTTCTCATACATGAAATTCAGATCGCCGCTCCTATTCGAAATTATTAAGGCCATCAAATAGAGTGCCGATAATACTGAAAATAAAAGCAAGAAAGGCGAGCAATGCAACGCTAGAAATATTTCTTACTCCAATACTTTCAAATTGTTTGCTTGCTTGCAGACAAAGCTTGCAGGAAAAGCTTGATTGCAGACTGTTGAATTAAAGGATAAAATTTAAAATATATTTTTTCTATAGCTATTTCAAGATGAGTGTGGATTTCTTTTAGAGCGCAGTTGATTTGTCTTCTTGATTTTTAAAAATATTAAGAACAAACTGAGTATATAATTATTGATCAGCGTCATTTAAAAACTTATAAAATTTCGTTTTAAAACAGGTTTAATACTAACTACAACAATAGTGCAGGTAATTGCGATTAGGCACTGACAGTTTTTATTCCTGAAGAATATAATTGTAAAGATTAAAAGAAATTGATTTAACTTAAAAATTGTAAGTGTGTAATGATGGATTTCGGGACTGTTCACCGATCGACTATGCTAGTGTAAAATATATAACAAAAAATTAAAAGATATAGTAGTCATAGTAATGGTAGATTGCTGAAACATTCAGCGTACGTGAAAAAGCTACATAGTTTTATTTTCATTTTAGTAAATAGTGTTACCAAAAATGAGTCTTGATCTTGCAGTCTTGTTCTTGTTCTTGCATTTTTGCAAGACCAAGACCAAGAACAAGACCGCCTAATTTTGGCAAGACCAAGACTTACCCTGCAAGATTTGAGCAAGAATAAGACTAAGCCTGCGAGAATCTTGCGTCTTGCTGTTAGGACTGAGTGTCTGAAAATTGGACTTATGCGCATTACGAACAATACCATAAACATACATAGCGAATGAAAATATCCATTAAAAGAAAAAAGAGCATCCCTAGTTTTGACCATCTGCACTTTGATAGTGCGCGGCGTCTTTTGTCGGCATTATCAAAGGTCGGATACTGACCTATCAAACAAATTATACAGCTATTCGGAAGTACAAGGTCAAGATACACGCGCCGGTGGCTTCTATTGATATCGCATACAATCGTCGCCGCCCTGCCGCACGTACAACATTTGACACTGTTTGATTGCCGCCACAGTGTACATGTTTAAAATAATAAAATAAGCTTCCGGGTGCTCAGAATGTACACGAATACATTATGCTGATCTCGCAAGGAATATTTTAATTAGATAGTTACCACTATCTAATTATAATATTGGATAGGTAGATATCATAATAATTTATTCTAGTAAGTAATTATTGTAATATTAACTATATGGGTTTATAATGATTACTTACTATTATTATTATTATTACCTAATAGATAAACATGTTCAATAAGTTCACTGCAAATCTCAATTTTGTGCAAAAATAAAGTGCTCGAATATGTCGTCATCCATTTGATAAATATTGTAGACACTTGAAACGTGTAAAATTTTTCTACAATGCTAAACGAATAATAATAATATAAAAAGTGTGCATATAAAATAAAAAGCGTGCAATAAGATCTATGTACTGCTTAAGAGTGGAGTATATCTGAGAGAACTGTATAAAGAAATTATTATCTTGACTGTTGCATCACAATATATTTTTGCAAATATCATGTATGTATGACAAAATATTCACTTACATGTAAAGAATAGTTATATAGCATAATTTTAATAGACGAAATAAAATTAAAAACACATTACCTACTTTCCGCTTATACAAAGTATACAATTCAGGTAGCGGTAGCGGTGTACGCCTTTTATAACAACATTCTAAAATAAATGTCAGATCTTTCTTCTTTTCAATTTAAGTCGCGCATCAAAGCTTGTTTAGCTAAAAAAGCATATTATTCTGTAAATGATTATCTTAATGATAAAAATGCTTGGAACTGACCTCTCGTACTACACAGGACTACCTAGAAATTTATGTACCGATTGGGTATCTACATATTATACATTTGACATTTTATGTTTGACTTATCGCTATACATAATTATAGTACTCTTGTAAAAATATTTTGGAAAGAGCAACTACTCAGTTTCTTCTTTCTTCCATGATTCTTCTCAGTACAATCAGCACCCCTGAACATGGAAAAGAAAAAACTTGGGGAGAACAGTTATTATGACTATACAAAAGTGTATTTATAATGCCTACGTGAATAAAAAATATTTAAATTTTGAATTTCGAATGCATGAAGTTATATTCGCGCATTTTGTGTTTTAAAATCATACACTTCCAAAAATTGATTGGCAGTGTCGGTTTATTAACTTCTATCGTACTCTAGTAGTTAGTAAGTACCTAGATAAATATAGCAAGTAACGTAAAGATTAAGGAATATGTAAATATTAAAAAAAATAAAGTTATTATGTATTGTGATGACATAGGCAAAAATTTGGGCATGATGTTAAATAATTGTTTAAAGGACATCTGATCAGTAATTATTGCATGCCTGGAGCATCCTTTAGTCATATAATGAATAAAGTTAATTTTGTCCTAATAGCACATTAATAATTCTTGTTGGGAGACGAGGCAATGTAAACAAAAATCAATTATTAAAATATATTGATAATCTAAACACTTTAAATGTACATACAATTATTTTGTTTACATTGCCTTACATACAGGGTTGGCCGCAGGAAAATAAAATAAGATATGATTTAAATTTATTAATAAATAACTTTTCATGTAATAATAATTTAAACTTGACATTTAGTTGTTACAATTATAATGATAGAATTAATTTAATAGATATAAATAATTTAATTAAGAAATTTTTGACTAGAGATAGGTATTACCTATCAAAATATAATTTAAGAGAGATAGCAAATGTGCTATCTTATTATTTATATATTAACTCAGCCAAGGACTTGGCTACACAGACATCTGCTTCTTTTGAGCAGTGTAATGACTTAATATGCAATTTGGAATCAGTTCCTAGTAATTTAAATTAGAAAATGAGACAATAGAGGTAATCTATAGCAGTTATAATAACTTAAATAATTTAGAATGTGGCTTACAAATCTTTAATTATATGACTCCACAGAAAGATAATGAAAATTGTTTACACCTGGTGCATCAAAATATACAAGGCATGATAGGCAAAGAGCTAGAAATTAAGTTGTTCTTAAATAGCAACAATATTCATATTTTATGTATTACTGAACATTGGTTAAAAGCTTATAATTTAATGTTTAACTTTAGTAATCACCAGGTGGTCAGTTTATTTCTGTACTACCAACACTTAGTAAGATTTTTGAAAAAATTATTATTGATCAAATGTTAAATTTTTTTAATATAATTAATTTACTTCATAAAAATCAATTTGGTTTCACAAGGGGTCGCTCGACAACTGATGCCAGTGTTGAGCTGATTAAATATATCTTTAATGCATGGGAGAATTCACAGGATGCTTTGGGTATATTTTGTGACCTATCCAAGGCCTTGGATTGTGTTCACCACGAAACATTAATCAGGAAACTTCAACACTACGGTGTAAAAAGTGATGCTCTTAAATTAATTATTTCATATTTAAGTAAGAGAACGCAAAAAGTTGTCATTAACAATATGAGTTCTTCCGGATCGATGGTACAAATGGACGTGCCTCAAGGCTCAATTCTCGGCCCCTTTATGGTTCTTGTATACATTAATGACTTACCTTACATAGTAGGGGATAACAATGATATAGTATTATTTGCAGATGACACTTCTTTAATTTTCAAATTAAGTCGACAATTGTTAAATATGACGAAGTAAATAATGCTATATCTAAATTAGTAAATTGGTTCAATGTTAATAATTTGCATTTAAATTGCACTAAAACGAAATGTATGAAATTCATGACTCCAAATGTCAAACAATTAAATACTAATGTAATTTTAAATGGGGAGAAACTGAGTCTTATAGATACCACCATTTTTCTTGGAATCACACTAGACGCGAAGCTTCAATGGAGCTCCCATATATCAAAACTAGCAAGCAGACTTAGTTCTGCCGCATATGCTGTAAAAAAGATTAGAAGTCTAACCAGTGTTGAAACAGCTAGACTAGTTTACTTTAGCTATTTCCATAGCATAATGTCGTATGGTATTTTGCTATGGGGACACGCAGCTGACACTGAAATTATATTTGTTTTACAGAAGAGGGCTATAAGAGCAATTTATGATTTAAAGCCTAAAGAGTCGCTGCGAAAAGAAATTAAGGAAATTAATATATTAACTTTGGCCTCTCAATACATTTGTGATAATGTAATGTACGTACACAAAAATAAAAGTAGTTTTACAAAAATAAGTGATATTCAATCTATAAATACTAGAAACAGACACAAGCTAGCAGTACCAGTTCCTCGAATCCATCAAGTCAGTAATTCATTTTTTGACGATGTGTACGCTCTTACAACAAAATTCCAGAAAATATACATAGTTTTGACCTGCTCAAAGTTCAAAAACTTTATTAAACTAAGTTTGTATAAAAAAGGTTATTATAATATTAAGCAATTTATGGATGATAATAACCCCTGGAAATGAGGTGATCGCTACCAAGTTATTTCTCTTTTGTTGTGTTGTTAATTTGTGTAACATCATGATTGTAAGCTGTTATTTAAAAAAAAGTCCCGCTGGGTTTCTTGCTGGTTCTTCTCAGGATAGAGGTTTTTACCAAACCAGTGGTAACCAAACAAAAGAGTGACTTTCAATAAGTATTATTTATAATCTATATTGAATAAAAAATGTTTCTCTTTCTGTTTCTGTTTCTGTACCTAGGCAAATTTAATTAGTGTCCGACCGAAGCAGGATTTTCAACCGAAACCGAAACCGAAAACGAACCTTCGGTCTGGGTGTCAGTTTCGGCCGAAAGCGAAACCGAAACCGAACCTTATTTAAACGTGTTCATTTTTTTGAATGTATTTTGGAATCTGGTATATTTTTATACATATAGAGATAGGTAATGCATGTTAATCAAAAACAGTAACTGTAATAGTCATGCAGCAATATATTTATTTATTTTCAAGTAAAAATCAACAATTTAACGTGAAGAAATACTTTTTAAGTCAATTTTGTAAAAAAATCAACATATTTAATTGTGTTCACAATATTGTTAATATTATTCAATTAGATCATTTACTTAATATATCACACTCACACACAATATACATACACACACCTTAACAAATCCCAGAAAATATACAAAACCCTCGCAGGCCTCGCAGGCCTCGCAGTTAAAGGGGCCTCGCGAGACCCCCTAAAATGCGATGCCCCCAGACTTTACCACATATGATTAATTAATTTGATCACTTTTACCCTTGGAAAAGTGAAAGTGTGTTTGTTTGGGGCATCGCAAGAAGTCACTCACTCACACATCACTGGGAAGTAAATAACGTTCTGAGCTATTTCTATGTATTGATTATCTGCAGCAGTTTTAGATACAAATTCGTGAATAACATGGGTAGGTAACCCGTTGCAATATGAGCCGTATATGAGATCACATTCGATTCTGATCACAGATGGGAACTTGCTATCAACATAAGAATACTTTGTTGTTGATTTTACTACTGAAAAATATAGTAAACCGCACTCGTATTGACCTGATAAACTCAGAGGCGGTTGAAAGTAGGAATCCAATTCTGATTTATTTCCTGAGATAGTAACTGTTATAGACATGCTTGTATAATGAGCAATTTATGAACTTCTTCTTTATTTTATGTCTTGATTGCGCCAAAAATTAAATTTTACATAGGCTACCCAATGAAATCCCCGATTTGAGGAAATATCTAAATTTATAACTACACATTCTTTTTTAAAAGAGGAGCTCATCTCTCATAAAGATACCTCGAAAATAAGAAATATTTTATCCATACTTTAAAATGTCAATGTTAGTTAAGGTGCGTTGGGTAGCCTATATTCTAGTTTTTTATTTCTTTAGATACAAAAATGCCAAATCTATTTTTATGAGGCTTAAACTGTAACCCGTTTCTGATACAAAGAGCTTCCATTTTTTCATTGTGTCTCTTCAATTCAGCAAATTGTTTTTTAGCCAGTTTGATTTCATTTATAGTTTTAAGTATACCACTGCTGCATCACCTGCTAAGGCTTCCGTAGCCGATAATCCGGCAAAAATCGGAATCAAAGGTAGTATACCCCACCAGTTTTTGTATAGAAATAATGCGAGGAAGTTTTATAACAGAATAATCAACTAGTTCTCTAGCAGCAGCAATAGCTAGCTCAGTTGCTGCTTTCTTGCATTTTGGTTTTAATTTTTGCACACGTCTTTTCGTTTTTGTAATGATAGTCTTAAACTTATTTTTAAATTCATTCCCCAACTTTCTCGGAGACATTTTATTACTATTGCTATTATTTAGGCCAGCCCCAGTTTTAATTTTTGATTGCATAGCTTTACTTACTATCTTTGCTGCTAACTTTTCTCCCAAATTTGCATCGGGAGCAATCTCTCGTGTTTTTGCTATTTTTAACAAAACTAAATCCGCCTTATGTCGATCCTTTAAGTTTGAAGATTTGTGATACGTAATGTCGTGTTCTTTACAATATTCGTCTAATTTGTTTATACCTTTGACTCCACGTGATAGTTTTTTGATTAAATTTGTACCAGGACCACAATAATTGTATCCCGGTAAATGTAATTCAAATGGTAAATTATTAATCAACCGATTAAGAATACTACTCTCACCAATGCACATCATAAGACTGTTTAATCGCGCTTGGGATATTTATTAAATATACCATTTTTTCTTATTTGTTCTTAATGTTAAACATAGTGGTCAGTAAGTCTTTTACAATATATTTGACTTACCGATCCAACTGTTTTCAGTAGAAGATAAACCTAGCCATTTTACTAAAACTTTATTTCCTTTCCTTCTTAAAACTTTTTCGACTAAATATATGTTTGGATTTTTGGTCTTTTGTAGCTCTTGCGCATAAAATTCTCCTAAAGTTGGTTGACCTCTAAATTGTATCTTCAATTAAGTAAGTGGTTGGAATTGTGTTCTGTAATTTTCGAATTTTAAATATTTCTGTCGACCAAAATTTTTTATTTGCTTATACGCACCTAATCACCTACTTTAAACTTACGTTTTACATTATCATTCTTTACCAATCTAAGTTATCTTTGTAGTATTCGTTTTTTACTTTTATTATTAACATTGGCTGGAATTTCACCAATAGTTCGATGATAAGTCTGATTGTATTCATAAATAACATTATTAAGAGTATCGGCTATCCAGTTATAACTAACCCTGTAAACTAAATGCTTTATACGATTTAGATTTCTAAGTTCGAATAAATCGTTCAACTATGGAAGCCTTCTTTGTTGAAAAGGTTGCGTAATGATTAATATTCGAGAATTTATAATTTTTTTAAACTTATCATTATAAAATTCTGTTCCATTGTCGGTTTGCAGGTTTTTGGGTACAACGTGTTTTTAGGAGCTTCATAAAATTATAGTATACGTCCACTTTACTTTTAGTCTTAATTGGAAAAGCCCAAGCGTATCTCGAAATGTATCAACAACGGTAAGAATAAATCTGAAGTTTTTGTTTTTCTTAGAAACTGATTGCATATCAATTAAGTCTGCTTGCCATAAATCATCTATATCTTTCGTAATAATATTTCTTTGTGGGAAATTCACCCTAACATTTCTATGAATTTCATTTACTACATCGGCTTTACTCATGTTCAAAAAAATAAAGTATTTTATTTAATTCTTATGTTGGTAGTTATTAAAAATAATTCGTTTATGCTGCTTGTTACTTAAATAAATACAGAATTTTTTTTAGTAATTTGCAACATGAGTAACTTCACCAATACTGAGTAAAAGCTAGTAATAATTAGTAATTTATTCCCTTATAATGTTAGCTTTTTTAAATTCTTCAATGATCGTTAAAATTTCATTATCATGATTTGCATTGCCCGCATCTCTTGAAGCTATTAAAAGTTTTAATCTATCAACTAATTCATTTGGATCGGCCCAATATACAATATCAGTGTTGTTTTTATATTTCTTAAGCTTAGATAAATTACCTCCAAGCTTTTCTTCGTTTTTTATATTTGATTAAGGTCTCGGAAAATAATGGTTTATTTTTCGATATTTAATTCCCTTACCCACCCACCTCTCATTTGACTTCTAGGGTTAAAATCTCTCTTATGAGCGTTAGTATGGTATAGAATATCTTTGTACACGAGTTTATCAGCGCTTGATACTAAATTCAAATCAGGTTTTTTTCTAAGTAGAAGTTCTCTTAACCCAATAGTTAAATTGTAAGATTTGTCTCCAATTTTTACTAAAAATACAGTTTCGTTATCCAAACTGTCAGTTTTAGAAAATGTAACTTCTGAATTTCCCATCATGTAAGTTTCCTTTTCTTTTCTTATCCCAAATGGTATATTTAATTTATCATCGTAAATATCATAGATATAATTCCGATCTAATGAAGCCTCTAAATTGTCTTTAATTTCATTTTTTGGGGATTCTGCAGAACTCAAGTCAGCATCGTAATAGTTCTGAAAATCCGATTCAAATGATCCAGCAGAACTTGCGCATGATTGCATCGATAAATTATGGTCTTGATTTGGTTTTTGCTTATTTACTATGACTTTAAGGGGCTCTGTAACAGGTTTAAGCATTTTATCTAGGAATAAGTTCAGTTCATGCTCATTATTTTTCATTTTTTTATTTTATTCTTTATGGAGTCCACAGACTTCATTAATTCTATTTTAATTTGATTTTCCATAATGTTTTACAATATTTCATTCTATCGCAGCTACAACAAAACGAAACAGTTTTATCTAAAAAACCCGTTTATGATAGTTTACTCTAGGTTAAAAAAATAACAAAATTCTGTCTATACCTGCCATTGTTTAAAGGTGAGTCTTTGTTAATACAAACAAAATTATACGACTTACTCCAAACTATATTACAAATATCTTTAAATTGATTCGATGACATGTCAGAACTATCATGTTCTTCATAAATATGTTTTAAGTTCACATCATCTTGTTTAAATATTATAATAAAATTGGCATTGTCTCGTAGAATTTGTTTCGGAATTTTTGAGTAGGTCTGAGATAAATAAACGCAATCAATTTGCTTATTGCCCATAGAAAAATAATTACGAATGTTGATTTGATTTTTACAAGCACATCATCAAAAATAAATACAGAATTGTTTAAAGCTTCGCTTGGACCTATAATGTCTTTGTTATCATTGAACTCATAAAATGAAATATTAGGTACTCTCTTAATTACTTCTCGTAAAAAACGATATTTTGGTTGATAGTTAGTTTTTGAATACAAGTAAAGATTTTGAAATTTAAGCCCATTTTGATGCAACAATAAACTTATTACAACGTTTGTTTTACCGCAATTAGAGGGACCGCATATTATACAGCGAATGGTATTTGGTAAGAGAATGCAATGTCTGATCTTGTGAGCAGAGTGATCAATATTAATATTGCTAACGCTTAGCGATATGGGTTGTTTGATCAACTTCATCGTGCTTATTGAATGAGTTACTTACCTACAAACATAGGTATATATTTAAATTTTGCATGAACAATATTTGAGAGAAATGCATGTCACATCATGTCTGCTTTTTAGAAAGAGCACGTTTGTTTCTTTAGCTGAAATTTGGAGTAAGTACTTTAAATGAAATATTTAAATAATAAAGTAACTTATTCTATTTTCTATTGTAATTCTAATTGATTCTGGTGTGTTTCCTGATTAAGTGAAGTATAGTAAATAATAATAATAATAATAATATAACTTTATTTCAGACATAATTAGTCCATATTAAGTGTAAGTATATTAGTAACAATTTTACTTAATAACTATGTTAGTGATGCAGGTGGCTCAGGACCGTGCTTTGTGGCATTCTTTGGGGGAGGCCTATGTTCAGCAGTGGACTTGTGAAGGGCTGTAATGATGATGTAATGATGATGTTAGTATTTATGCCTACATAATAATAATATTTATACATAATTCATTATCTTTTTAATCCTATTGCCAGCTCTACCCAGTGTCGCTGAAAACGGCAATCCGGTCTCGCCGCGATCATTTATAAAATGCTGTTATTACTGTTTCGCAGACGCTGTAACATTGAGGCTGATTTCTTTCGCATAACAGCATGAAATCCATTAGTACTAGTATCCGCGAACATTTTCGAAGCACTACAGCGCCATGGCAGTCCCATGTAAAGTAATACCTTTATTTATATCTGGTAGTACATTGGACCCCGCTTATTATAGACCTATTTCTGTACTACCAACTCTCAGTAAAATTTTTGAAAAAATAATTTTGGATCAATTGTTAATTTTTTTTAATACAAATAAATTACTTCATAAAAATCAATTTGGTTTTACAAGGGGTCGCTCGACGTCTGACGCCGGTGTTGAGCTTATGAAATATATTTTTAATGTCTGGGAGAATTAATAAGATGCTTTAGGTATTTTCTGTGACCTTTCCAAGGCTTTCGATTGTGTTCATCATGATACATTAATCAGGAAACTACAACATTACGGTGTAAAAATTTGGCGCTTAAACTTATTACTTCATATTTTAGTAACAGAACTCAAAAAGTCGTCATTAATGGTAAATGTTCCTCCAGATCGGTAGTATCAATGGGCGTTCCTCAGGGCTCGATTCTTGGCCCATTCCTGTTCTTAATCTATATTAATGACTTACCTTATCTTGTAGGGGACAATCACGATATAGTATTATTTGCTGACGATACCTCTTTAATTTTTAAACTGAAACGGTAGTCAATTAAATATGACGATGTAAATAATGCTCTATCGAAACTAGTACATTGGTTTAACGCCAACAATTTGCTCTTAAACGGAAATAAGACAAAATGTATTAAATTTACAATACCTAATGTAAAACGTTCGAAAACCAATGTGCTCTTAAATGGGGAGGAGTTGAGTCTTGTGGATACCACTGTTTTTCTCTGTATTACTATTGACGCGAAACTTCAATGGGGCCCCCATATATCTAAATTAGCAAGCAGACTTAGTTCTGCAGCATATGCTGTAAGAAAGATTAGAAGTCTTACAGATGTTGAGACAACTAGGTTAGTGTATTTTAGTTACTTTCATAGCGTAATGTTTTATGGAATTTTGCTATGGGGTAATGCGACTGATATTGAAGCTATATTTATTTTGCAAAAGAGAGCCGTACGGGCGATGTATAGTTTAAATTGTAAAGAGTCCCTTAGAGAAAAATTTAAAGAAAAAAACATATAAACTTTGGCATCGCAATATATTTATGAAAATGTAATGTATGTACATAAAAACATAAATAGCTTTAATAAGAATAAGGATGTTCATACCTTAAACACTAGGAACAAACATAAGCTTGTAATGCCACTTACTAGACTCCACAGAATTAGTAATTCATTTATGGGGCAATGTATACGCTTTTACAACAGAATACCAGAACATGTTCAAAGTTTGTCAATAAACAAGTTTAAAAGTTTTATTAAAGAAAAACTGTACAAAAAGGGTTATTATAATATCAAGGAATATATGAATGAAAATAACCCCTGGGAATAAGGTAATCGCCACCATGCAGGTTCTATGAAAATTCATTTAAAATTGTATAAGAAAATTATTGTTAAGTGAAATTATGTTTAAAAAAAGTCCAGCTGGGTTTCTTGCTGGTTATTCCCAGGACAGAGGTATTTTCCGAACCAGTGGTAAATAAAATAATGACTTTCAATAAGTATTATGTAATTATACATATTGAATAAAAATCATTCTATTCTATTCTATTCTATTCTCTAATAAATGTAAAAAAATATGTATTTAATATCTTAATTAATAGCATGCATAAATACTTGCTTTAAAAAAACCCTCGGAAAGGTTCTTATTCATTGATAATTAATTCAAAAATCATGAAGACTTTTTTTTTTTTTTTTTTTTTTTTTATAGGAGAGGGGGCAAACGAGCATGCGGCTCACCTGATGGTAAGTGACTACCGCCGCCCATGAACAACCGCAACACCAGGGGAATTGCAGATGCGTTGCCGGCCTTTTAAAAAGGAGTAGGCTCTTTTCTTGAAGGTCCCTAAGTCGTATCGGTCCGGAAAAATCCCTGGTGGTAAACTATTCCACAAGGAAGTTGTGCGAGGAAGAAAACATCTTCTAAATCGCACAGTGGTGGACCGCCAATCATCCAGATGGTGTGGATGGTATCGGGAGTTCTGCCGCGATGTGCGTTCGTGAAATTTGGCGGATGGGATTAATCCGAACAATTCCTCAGAGCACTCCCCATGGTAGATGCGAAAGAAAATGCAAAGAGATGCAACATCTCTTCGCAGTGCCAATGAATCCAGCCGATCGGAAAGGGCTCGGTCGTCGACGATTCGAGCCGCTCTGCGCTGGATGCGGTCAAGTGGAAGGAGCTGGCACTGGGGAGCCCCCGCCCAGAGATGGGAACAGTATTCCATGTGAGGCCGAACCTGCGCCTTGTAAAGTTGCAGGCGGTGTGCCGGCATGAAATACTGTCCCGCTCTGCTGAGCACGCCAAGCTTTTTAGAGGCCAATTTGGCCTTCTCTTCCAAGTGACCACGAAACTGCACGTCACTCGATATGTCGACTCCGAGGATACCGATACTGGCTGAGGCAAGAAGGGGAGTGCCTTGAAACTGAGGAGATACGACAAAGGGGTTCTTTTTAGCGGTAAACGCGCAAACTTGTGTCTTCTGAGGATTAAACTGGACTAGATTTAGTCGCCCCCAATCCGAGACTTTGTCCAGCAAAGACTCGACTTCAGACACAAGTTTGTTCCGGTACTCGGCGACGTTTTCCCGAGAAATATTGGCCCGGCCGGTGTATAGAGCATCACCAGTGCTGTCATCCGCATAGCAATGAATGTTACCAGTTAGCAACATATCATTGATATGCAGAAGAAACAGCGTTGGTGATAGCACACAGCCTTGTGGAACACCAGCGTTAATAGGCTTGTAGTCAGAACATGCACCGTCTACAACGACCTTGATGCTCCGATCTGCAAGAAAGCTGGTGATCCAATTGCACAATTTCTCGGGAAGCCCATAGGAAGGCAGCTTCGAAAGAAGCGCTTTGTGCCAAACCCGATCAAAGGCCTTCGCTATGTCCAGACTAACGGCCAACGCCTCCCCCTTGGACTCTACTGCCTTCGCCCATCTATGGGTCAGGTAGACCAGAAGATCACCAGCTGATCGACCCCGACGAAAACCGTATTGGCGGTCACTAATCAGCTGGTGATCCTCAAGGTACCGGATGAGCTGGCAGTTAATAATGGATTCCATTATTTTGGAGAACAAGGAGGTGATCGCGATAGGCCTATAGTTGGACGGGTCTGAGCGGTCGCCTTTTTTAGGGATCGGGTGGACAAAAGCTGTCTTCCATGAATTCGGGACTACGCCTTGGGAGTAGGAGTACCGGAAAAGACGCGTTAGGACCGGTGCCAACTCCGGAGCACACGTCCTCAGCACAATTGGGGGGATTCCGTCAGGCCCACTCGACTTCTGGATGTCCAGGGAGAGAAGTGCTTTGCGAACTGAGCGCTGTGAGAATAGCACATCCGGCATGGAGCACTCACACCGCGGGATGGTCGGCGGTATTTTCCCCCCGTCATCAAGAGTCGAGTTGGACGCAAAAAGGGAGCCTAAAAGGTCGGCTTTGTCTTTTGCGTCTTGGGCCAGTGAGTCGTCCTCCCTGTGCAGAGATGGTAGTGATGGCTTACAGAAATTCCCTTGGACAGCCTTGGCGAGAGACCAGAATGCACGGGTTCCCGAAGGAAGGCGAACTAGTTTCTCGCCAATTCTGCCTATGTGCTCTGACTTTGCCTTGGCAATAACTCTTTTGAAGGACCTGGAGGCGAAGTTATACTTCTTTTTAAGTGTGCTGGTGTTTACATCCCGAGTCACCGAAGCCGCAGCCCAGGCTTGATAACACTCCTGCTTACTGCGCAATGCAGTCTTACAGGAGCGAGCAGGAGACTGAACACAATGCTGCTTTCATATGGAAAAAATATGTTATTTGCTAGGTATGTTTGTATATCTGCGCAAGCGAGCCTCAATAGGGCTGGAGTCTCAATTGATCTACCATGGTAAAGTCTCCCTGAATCATATGAAAAAATCCAACATCGTTATGTTAGTCTACCTATTAAAGTATTGGTCTACTAAAAACTTATCAATCAAACATGCATGACAATTGAAATTATCAATAATATCGATCGAGATCAAATACAATAACATGAGCGCAGCGTCCATACGTGATTTAGATTAACCAGCTATCTCAGCGAGAATCAGACTATTGAATCCCACACCGTCGCGCATCGTGTCTGGGAATGTAGAGCTGTTTAGTATAATATTGCGGCGAACTGCATTGCGAACGGACGAGTGATGCAGAAACCCCAATATTATTGGGGCGAACTGCATCGCGAACGGACGTGAGTGATGCAGCAGCCCCAATATTACCCTACTAACGTTTAATAAATATCAATAGGCTAATAAGTAATTGCGAGACTTGCGAGACTCTTGCTACAAGACCAAGACCAAGATCAAGACCAAGACTGGGAGCGCAATACCAAGACCAAGACCAATACCAGGTGTATTGGCGCAAGACCGACACTAAGACTGGCTAAGTCTCGTCTTGTTCTTGCATTTGGGCAACACTAATCGTAAACTATGAGCTTTAACGTGAATGTCCCT
Organism: Parnassius mnemosyne; assembly: GCA_963668995.1. Classification (NCBI taxonomy): domain Eukaryota; kingdom Metazoa; phylum Arthropoda; class Insecta; order Lepidoptera; family Papilionidae; genus Parnassius; species Parnassius mnemosyne. The sequence goes on from CAVLGL010000159.1 coordinate 25,587,605, forward strand.
GAGCTACCACGACTATTTATAATCGTGACACTTTATAACACTAATTATAAAACTAATTTTAATCGTGTTTACTTTTTAAATTTTTTTGCTCCCGATTTTTCGGGTCACCGAAATACTATATATTTTCCCCGTGATTGTGGATGCTTTATGAATAAAATAAATTTTAATTAAGTTAATTAGCAATGCAAATGCAAATCGTAAAACCAGTTTTATTAAAAACTTTATTAGGAATAAAACTTTTATTGAGCTATGTTGGTGTTACTTTTCATGATCTATAGTCTCCTATAGACTTGGGAAAAGCTTATATTAAATTTGTTCTTTACTAGCCAATGACTTTTGTGGGGCACAGTTCACATTGCTTATTAAATCAATTGATCTGTAAAATCTATCTCGTAACCTTCTTGTTTTTACCCTCATCACATACAGCCTCTAGAAGTTCAATGCCCAACATTGATGGAGACATGGGTATCCCCCGTTCTAGGCAAGATTTGCCTTAATTTTCACGCAAGGCAGGCAGATTGCTCATCACAGCTTCCACCATATATCGGAAGCCAAAAAAAAATTCTGGCAGTTTCCTTTCATGTATTCATGGGGAATGTCGAACCCAGTTACTCAAGCTAGCAGAGAGCAGTATCACCACGGTAAACTAATTTAGGCTCACCAATTCATACACCAACAGATTACAGAAAAGCAACATTTACGGCGCTTCCAGCTCAGCAGTTGCTTATTTCTCATTTAACATGAAGGCGTTTTACATACATAAATTGAACATGGGAAAACATCCAGAACTGAAACAGTTATTTGCCGGGACGGCTATCACAATACTGTAACAAACTTGAAGAGCTTATTTCTCTATTCCAGCTCTAGAATTTACGTTAAACTGACATAAGGTGGGGCAGAAGTTAAATCTAAAGTTCAAGTAAAAATCTAAGTTAAATCTAAATCACACAGTGGTGGATCGCCAATCATCCAGATGGTGTGGATGGTATCGAGAGTTCTGCCGCGATGGGCGTTCGTGAAATTTGGCGGCTGGGATTAATCCGAACAATTTCTCAGAGCACTCCCCGTGGTAGATGCGAAAGAAAATCCAAAGGGATGCAACATCTCTTCGCAGTGCCAATGAATCGAGCCGATCGAGAAAGGACTCGGTCGTCGACGATTCGAGCCGCTCTGCGCTGGATGCGGTCAAGTGGAAGGAGCTGGCACTGGGGAGCCCCTGCCCAGATATGGGAACAGTATTCCATGTGAGACCGAACCTGCGCCTTGTAAAGTTGCAGGCGGTGTGCCGGCATGAAATACTTTCCCGCTCTGCTGAGCACACCAAGCTTTTTAGAGGCCAATTTGGCCTTCTCTTCCAAGTGGCCACGAAACTGCACGTCACTCGATATGTCGACTCCGAGGATTCCGATACTGACTGAGGCAAGTAGGGGAGTGCCTTGAAACTGAGGAGATACGGCAAAGGGGTTCCTTTTAGCGGTAAATGCGCAAACTTGTGTCTTTTGAGGATTAAACTGGACTAAATTTAGTCGCCCCCAATCCGAGACTTTGTTCAGCAAAGACTCGACTTCAGACACAAGTTTGTTCTGGTACTCAGTGACGTTTTCCCGAGAAATATTGACACGGTCGGTGTATAGAGCATCATCAGTGATGTTATCCGCATAGGAATGAATGTTACCGGTTTGCAACATATCACTGATATGCAGAAAAAACAGCATTGGTGATAGCACACAGCCTTGTGGAACACCAGCGTTAATAGGCTTGTAGTCGGAGCATCCACCGTCTACAACGACGTTGATGCTCCGATCTGCAAGGAAGCTGGTGATCCAATTGCACAATTTCTCGGGAAGCCCATAGGAAGGGAGCTTCGAAAGAAGCGCTTTGTGCCAAACCCGATCGAAGGCCTTCGTAATGTCCAAACTAACGGCCAACGCCTCCCCCATGGACTCTACTGCCACCGCCCATCTATGGGTCAGGTAGACCAGAAGATCACCAGCTGATCGACCCCGACGAAAACCAAATTGGCGGTCACTAATCAGCTGGTGATCCTCAAGGTACCGCATGAGCTGGCAGTTAATAATGGATTCCATTATTTTGGAGAACAAGGAGGTGACGCCGATAGGCCTATAGTTGGCCGGTTTTGAGCGGTCGCCTTTTTTAGGGATCGGGTGGACAATAGCTGTCTTCCATGAATTCGGGACTACGCCTTGGGAGTAGGAGTACCGGAGAAGACGCGTTAGGACCGGTGCCAACTCCGGAGCACACGTCCTCAGCACAATTGGGGGGATTCCGTCAGGCCCATTCGACTTCTGAATGTCCAGGGAGAGGAGTGCTTTGCGAACCGAGCGCTGTGAGAACAGCACATCTGGCATGGAGCACTCGCACCGCGGCATGGTCGGCGGTGTTTTCTCCCCGTCATCAACAGTCGAGTTGGACGCAAAAAGGGAGCCTAAAATGTGGGCCTTCTCTTTTGCGGCGTGGGTCAGTGAGTCGTCCTCCTTGTGCAGATATGGTAGTGATGGCTTACAGAAATTCCCTTAGACACTTTTGCGAGAGACCAGAATGTACGGGTTCCCGAAGGAAGGCGAACTAGTTTCTCGCCAATTCTGCCAATGTGCTCTGACTTTGCCTTGGCTATAACTCTTTTGAAGGACCTGGAGGCGAAGTAATATTTCTTTTTAAGTGTGCTGGTGTTTACATCCCAAGTCGCTGAAGCCGCAGCCCAGGCTTGATAACACTCCTGCTTACTGCGTAATGCAGTCTTACAGGAGCAACCAAACCAAGGCTGAGATCTGCCTACGATGGGTACCACAGATGATGGAATAAATAGTTCCATTCCTTGTAGCACCACATCAGTGACAAAGTCAGCAACAGTGCTGGGATCATCTGGCGAGAAGCAAACCCGCCCCCATGGGTAGGATGCAAAGAAAGACCGCATTCCGTCTCAATCCGCCGACCTGTAATGCCAAACACGGCGGCAACCTGCAGAACGCAACCGTGAGGGAAGCGTGAGTGGCACCACACTCCGGATCAGACAATGGTCCGAAGAGCCGAGAGGGGCATCGACGGAAACCTGATATCCGTCCGGATGAGAGGTCAGCAGAAGGTCCAACAGGGAAGGTGTATGGTCCTCCACATCTGGAATCCGCGAAGGCGAAGTAACCAGTTGTGTCAGACCATATGCCAATGCAAAGTCATAAACAGATCTCCGCGCATGATCGGTTAAACGTGAACTGCTTTAACGCCCACCACGCCTAATGGCAAAATCGCCAAGGATCACGATCTCTGTGGATGGGAAAAAACCTGTATTATTTAAGGATTAAACTGGACTAGATGCAGGCAATATATTTTTAGCAGTGGACTTTGATTAATGTAATCAATAATATAAGTATATAAATGATATTTTATTGGTTAATAATAACTAAAACATAAAAAAAAATTGTGTTATAACTTTGAAACAAATACGCACTTACAACACAATTCATCTTTCATTATTCTCAGTTTCGTGTATTCAACATAGTGTATGATACGAGGATCAACCGTAATGAGATTTGTGCCCTTGACATAAACCTCGCCTTTTCACACACCAAATATTCGTATTCATGAATAGACTAGTCGCAAATTTCTAACACTTGCTATATTTTGTTACAAGCGGGGTAAATTAAATGTTTACATTTTTTTCCCATAATAACGTTGCTGTGGCCTACATTAAAAATGTAGTTATCGGTAAAAAAGTTCCCCAATTTATGTCACTCATCGTACGAAACACAGGTAGCATTATGCAACTATTGCACGTTGATATTCTGTGCGAGCGTGGGACTTCCCCGGCTGTGCCGACCCATTAGTGCTGCAGCCATATTACGCTGTAGCATAATGTGGCTACAGCCCGACAAAATATCGGTTTGTTTAGATAGCTATTTTATTAAATGCATCATTATTTTCCAAGATATAAAACGAGTTTTGTCTTGCAAAATAAATACATTAAAAAACATAAGGCCAGCGACATAAAATTCACTATGTATAAAAAGCTAACACCGATTTTAAAGAATTAAAAAGAAAAAAATAATTTTATATAAGTAAATTGCCAGTTACAAAAATTTTCAACGATGATGCAGCCTATCCCATCTCCAGTTTGTTTTCCTATGTCGCCTCTTACGACGGGACGATATGAGGTGGTGGATTTTCTTTCACCGCCACAACAGGGCGAACATTTTTCTACTCCCGTTCATGAGTTTAGTGCTCCTCACGTTCACTTTGAATAAAATTTATAAGGAATAAAACTAATTTTAAGGATTTTATCGCATTTCATTTTAACTTTTCAAAGTCCCGATGTTTTGGGCACTTTAGAGCACCCATGGTTACGGGAGGGACTGGAGAACTGGGGTGTTTGACGACCTGATGTCGTCGTTAAAATAGAATAGAATAAATTCAGTAGTAGTTTGAATTTAATTTTATTAATTATGGGGTCCTTAGCAGATGGTAGAACTCAGCCATCTTCGCTATTAAAATTAGGATATTTTTAATTACATTGCCTCGCCAATCATCATTGGTGGGATTCGGTGTTCTATTGCAAGGATTTGTTGTCTATCAGGTCCAATATAATGGTTGAGACGATACTAAACATGTTGACATACTTTAGACTTCCCGCAGCTTCGGTGCTTCACATCAACGATGTTTTTATCCATGTGTAGTATTCATTATTATAGTATATATATATATATATATTGAAGACATTGGAGTCCGTCTCAAAGGGGAATGCCCAATTCTGGCCATGAAACGCCCAACAATTTGCATTTGTTAAAAAAATACATCTTTTTTTATGGTAATTAATCGCAGTATGTATGTATCCAAAAAAGATTGCAATATTTTTCCACAAAAAAAAAAAGTACCGAAAAGATAAAAATGAAATTAGGTAAATCCGCAAGTCATTAGTTTGTGGGTAAAATAAAAAGTGTTGCCAATCACAAATCTCGTAAAAAAAGTCGATTTTGTTTTTTCAATCGATTTTTTATGTTGTCATTATTATAATGGTAATATTATTTTCGATAATTATTATGATGTAATGATAATTAAACAAGAGAATTGCTAGTTGATTTACCATGAACTCTTTAGAAAATAACAAAAACGTTACTGCACAATTTAACTGTTATTTTTATCTGTTCTTAAAAATACATTTAGAATGGAATTTAAATAAATAAAACAAAACATATTTTAAAAGGCGTGCAGAACTTAAAGCGAATCAAAGATTATTCTTTTAATGAAATTATAAATCGAATAAAAAAATCGCTATCTATTTATCGATTTTATGTCTGATAATTGGCAACATCGAATCTGATAGCTAGGCCCATGTCATAATTATCAAAACTAAATAGTCACAAGTCAAATGACTTTGCATTTGTGTTATTTTGTTTGTTTTCTCGCGGATTTGTTGTCTAAGCAACGAATAAGCTTTCTAAATGGACTCCGATAATTCTTCTCGCCATATTGACCACGGCCTGAAAATGGATCCCGCTCCCACTTCTTACGATAACCTCTGCACGAAATTGGCACTCTAGCTTCCTAGCACTCAGTAACTCTCTCAAGAGTACATTAACGCTGTGTCAATTGTGGTTTAAATGTCACGAAAATACGAAGTCATTTGTTATTAAAAACTGTTCTTGTGAAAATAAAAAACCTTTATATCTTAAAAATACGGACTTTTTTTAAACCAATTCCTTAACCATTTCATTCTTTTACTTGCATATTATCATTTCCACATGCTTTTATATGTGGGCACCTATGGCCGAAGTGTCTATGAACGGTGGGCATTCCCCTTTCTGTGGAATCATGCTCAAAATGCCAATGGTGTCCGTGTCTGGGCTAAGAGGTTTTGGCCCTCCACCAGTACATTTGATAGATGTCTTTACTTGTGACATGTTTTTTTTCATCAAGTTTCATAGTCTTGAATGGACAGTATTACTCAAACTTGAATGGACAATATTGACTTAGAAATAGATAAACTATCTGTCTCTGAATCCATGGTTTGTGATGTTGATAACTGTCATAAATTTATATCATACCCTTCAACAAGTCGCACTGTTATTACACAAAACATATGTAGCATCTCCGCTAACTTTGATAATCTACTCACTATGTTGAATAGACTTAAGAGAAGTGTGACATTGTTGTCTTGACGGAATGCTGGTTATCTTGTTGTCCTTTCGTTCCAAACCTAGACGGATACATATCATATTCAACTAAGAGGCTGTTTACACAAAATGATGGTGTAACCGCCTATATTAAATCCAAACTGAATGTTATTGTAAAAGAATTCAGTTTTCAGGACTCAAACTGCTTTATAATAAAAATTGATAAACATACAGCTATTCTTGACGCTTATAGATCCCCTTCATACAAAAATACGGATAACTTTCTTTTTGTTGAGAGACAACAATATTGTATAAGATTTATCTCTTTTTAAAAGTATTTTTATCATTGGCGATATTAACATTGATACGAGTATCTGTCATCAAATCTCTGTTCCTTTCACGGTATTCTACCAGCACATACATTCCCTACGAGACATGGCAGAACATGCCTTGATAATGTGATGTTAAAAACTAAAAACCTAGCTATTACCATTGTATTACAAGCTACTGTCACGGATCACCAGACAATCCTGCTGTGTCTTAAATATAAACAAAATAGAAATTTCGCCTACAATACGTATAATAAAGTCGATAAAGAAAAGTTATCCTCAGAATTAGCTAATATTAACTGGGACCCAATCTATAGTATAAACTCCGCCAATATTTTAATGGAATACTTTGTCACATCTATTCAACATGCCATGCCTATTTGCTTTTTCACTGTAAAATTATCTAGTAGAAATAGAATTATTAAACCGTGAATGACTCCTGGCTTATTGCGTTGTATGAAACATCGAGATAATCTCCATAAAAAAGTGAGACAGTCTCCTGACAATGAAATTATTAAGACACATTATTAAGCTACACAAGGTACAGAAACTACTGTAATAAGATAATTAAAAAACTTAAAATAGCGTACGCAACTAACCTTATAAAAACAGCAGATAACGACAATAAAAACCTTCACAAACACATCCAAAATAAAAAATACCGCTACGGAATTGATAAACAGGGCTTTTACAACAAAATCTGTGGATGATCTTAATGGGTATTTCGTTTCGGTTGGCAAGACTTTGGCGGACAAGACTGGCTTGTAAGAATCCATCACATATTAATGTTTTCTCAATGCAATCTCACACGTCTTTACAGTCTTTTGTTTTGTTGGACACTGATGAGGCTGAAGTGGAGCGCTTAATTTTGGAGCTTAAAAGTGTCTGTTCAGTAGGTTGGAATTTTATCCCTAATTACCTCTTAAAGGAGAACAGACACATCTTAGTCCCAGTGTTAACTTAAATTTCTAACCTCTGTTTGCATGAATGCACTTTTCCCACGGTCTTAAAGAAATCTGTAATATTACCTATATATAAAACTGGCGATAAAAATCATGTAACAAACTACAGACCGATCTCTATCCTGACTTTTGTCTCCAAGCACATGGAAAGTTTCATCAATAGTAGGATTATAAGATACTTAGAAGTAAATACCTAATTTTCAAATAACGAATTTGGCTTCAGAACTGGCAAATCAACTTGTGATGCGGTCCATGAACTTGTGGATCATGTGGTAAGGAATTTTGACGCTAGCAAAAAAACAATAGGCATATTCGTTGACCTAGCAAAGGCCTTTGACATAGTTTCGGTGCTAATGCTTCTAATAAACTAGACAGGCTGAGAGTTCGAGGTAATCATCTAAAATTAATTGAAGATTATCTTTCAAAATGCTATCAATGCACCAAGTATGATGACATTATTAGTGATGACCTACCTATTACTTATGGTGTGCCGCAAGGTAGTATATTAGGGCCAACTCTCTTTCTAGCCTATTTAAACGACCTTTGTGATCTTTGTCTAGAAGGTGGCAACAAAAATACCTGGCTCTTGGACAATCAATAGAGGGTTATGGCCTTAATGTATGGGGAGGTGCACCAAAAACGGACTATTAAACCACTTGAAGTACCTCAAAGAGCTATTCTTAAAGTAAGCACTTTTCGCCCCTATTTGTTTCCTACGTACCTCCTCTATCAATCTTGTGAAGTCCTCTCAGTTCGCCAACCTTTTCCCAATCCTGCTCACTATTATGAAGCAACACTCAAGCTCTTATACAATTGCCTTCTCCAAGCGCCGCAGAGATATGACTTTCCGCAATAGACCAACATTTAAACACCAATTCGCACATAATATTTTCCATTTTTGGGTCCATATCTATATTCTAAAATCAGCAAAATTGTGAACATACGAAGCTAAAACATTAGAGAATGCAAAAGGAAACTATTTGAATATATTCATAAACTAAACTATAACGAAACCGAACAATCACTTAATGTACCTCGTTAAATCTTATACTCAACCTCCTACACACATACACACACTGCCATTCTACACACAGGGAGTTCTAGTTCAGACACAGAAGTTCACTGAATTGTATTTATTGTTAAGCTGTATCTCAAAGTGTTTGGATCCTAGAAATTAAGATATTATTTGCTTGAAATAATAAATACTTATTAATTATTATTATTATTATGGATATTTGTATAGTTTTCTCATCTGGTTGGGCTGTATAAATATATAATTGCAAATGGAAATTTTAAAAATACATAAATATCAATAAAATAAAATAAATACTTAAAATAATACATAAATAAATAAAAACCCAACCAGATGGAAACCCTCGGCAGGGGAGACTAAACGGCCGTGGGTTAGGGGGAAAAGGAAAGAAACCGGCGGACGATGCGGGCGGTATCGAGGAGCACCGCCTTCTTCATTTGAGCTTGAAGCGGTCCGTCACGGAGTCCCAGTCGCCTCAGATGACCTGAGAAGCTGACTGGGATTAACTCGTTCGCAGAAACGACCACAAGAATAATTTCGGTCTGCAGACCACCCTACACGTCAGTCACCTCGTGAGCCTGGTCCAGATATTTTGTCAGCTTATCTGTTTCGGCTTTCACGAGGTTCTCGTCATAAGAAATGGTAATGTCGACCAAAAATATCCTTGACTGTGCCCGGTCCATCAACACAATATCAGACTTATTCGCAAGAATAGTCCTGTCTGTGATGATGGCCCGGTCCCAGTAGAGCCTGGCGCAGTCATTTTCGAGTACGGCCTCAGGCAAGTATTTATAATATGGCAGTTTCCGATCCACGAGACCGTATTTCAGAGCGAGCTCCTGGTGTAGAATCCTGGCTACTAGGTTGTGTCTGTGCATATACTCAAACTTAGAAAGCGCCAAACAACCGAAAATGACATTCCTAAGTGACTCACCGGGATGGCGACAAGCTCGACATATGTTGATGGCGCCATTCTTTAAGATGTATCTCCGATAATTGTTGGTCTTAATAACCTTATCATGTATCGCACAGACAAAACCTTCGGTTTCCCCAAAGAGGACACCGAAACGTAGCCAGTAGAGGGAGGCCATTGTGTCTACGAAAGGTTCATGTAAAACCTTGTAGAACCTCCCGTGGAGCTCCTTCTCCTTTGATACGGTCTCCCGGTCCGAAATGCTCTGTACTGCCGGGTCTTGCCATTGCTCGTTATCTAAGGATAGAGGGGTAAGTCCTTTATCACAAGAAATAACGTCCCTATAGAATGGATCATCCACTCTCGTCAGGAATTAATTACGGAGGCTGCACGCTTCGCAATTATGCATGGTAAGCGCGCTTAAAAAGTCGCGTCCACCATGCTTCCGCGGCAAGTACAGCCTCATTATTGACAAACTCGGATGATGCATCCTGTGTGACGTCATAATAGTGCGGACTTTTCTATCCAGAGCGTTCAGTTTGGTCTGATTCCACCTGAGTATGCCAAAGGTATACATGAGAACAGGCATGATCCAACCGTAATATGCGTGTGTCTTATTAACACCCGACAAAAGACTGTTAAGCACTTTTGTCAAGCGTGCATAAAACACATCGCAAACTGACAGTTTCATGACCGTCTCATCGATACCTATGTTCTGTGACATATCCAGGTATCGGTATATTTCAGCCTCGGATAGAGTCTTTATATTGATGGGCATAGATAAGTCTATGCCCTCAGAGTTAGCAACCCTATCCCTTTCAACATGGAGAACCGCACACTTTTCCGTTCCCAGCTCCATTCTAATAGAATTGCTAAAATCACGAATGATGTTTAGCAATTCCATAAGATGAGAGCAACTGGAGGCGAATATAGAAAAGTTGGGTCACATTTGTACCTCCTTTCCGAAGCTGAAATCCCCTTCCGGAACCCTCCAGTAAGGTACTGAGAGGGTTCAGAGAGAGGCAAAACCAGATTGGACTCAAACAATTGCCCTGGAAGATACCCCTTCTTATCCTTATGTGGTTCTCCACAGCCGCCATCCGCTCGCCTATATGACAAAGGATCGTACTCCACTGCCCCATACATGGCCCGAAGAAGTCTCGAACTGTACAGTCAACCTTGTACGGCTCGAGGACCCGCTTCATGTATTCTTTGTGTATTCATTCATGAGGCACCGAGTTGAATGCCTTTTTATAGTCTATCCAGGCGACGGAGAGGTTCCGACGGTTGCGTTTAACCACCTTGCCAATGACCGTGTCAATGAGGAGTGGTTCATTGGTTCCACGACCACCGCCCTGACATCCATTTTGAGTGCGTGATATCACCTGATTAGTGTTTAGGTGACGAGTAATTCTCGCGCTCAAAATAGTTTTTAGTGTCTTGTATATCGTAGGTAGACCCGTGATGGGGCGGTATTTGCTCGGGTCTGTGGTATCCCGGTCTTTAGGAACCAAATGAGTGATCCCAGTAGTGAAGAGGCTTGAGAGCGACTTCTGGTTGAGAGCCTCTTAAAACTGTCGGACGAGCACAGCAGCACACACGAACCCATTCAGCCAGTAGTGATCTAGTCCGTTGATCCCGGGAATTTTCCAGTTCGGGGCTCTTCGGACCGCCTCAGCTACGTCGTCCAGCGTTATAATGATGGTGTCCATGGGCGTAATATTCGCACACTGACTCGCCACAACTTCTGTCCAAGAGGGCTCTCTGTGGTTTACGGGCTCTGACCACAGGCTTCTCCAGAATGCGACAGTGTCGGCCTGATTCGGTGCTTGGCCCGTTCCACGTACCATCGGTCACTCCAATGATTTATAGAGCCTCTTCTGATCACTCTGGAAGAGACGGTTCTGGTTGAATCGTGTTGACCTCTCGGTATATCGCCAAATCCGCTTTCCCCAAGCAGCGATTCTCTGCTTCAGGTCGTCTATGCGCTCCCTCAGTTTTTGCGTAATATCCGGCTGGGTTAAAATGATATATGTCCCAGCCGACGGCATCCTGACGGTGCGCACGATACTCGGTCTATTATTACCCGACCTGAAGCTTGTCAGTCTGCCGATTAGGTCTCTTGCTTTTGCGATACGGTCCTTAATTCTTTTTCTCCGGGCTGGAATGGCGCTACTTTGTGTAATAGCACGTCTAGCCGTGGGGAACTTGGCGCCAATAATGCAGCATACTGCCAGTACGGCGCCAAAAACAATTGAGTCTATATCGCAAAGGTCCCGGCTGGTTTCCAAATAGGTCACCAGCATTGGCTTTAGAGCCCTCACGAGAGCCCGAATCCCCTTGCGTAGGGGTATACGGGGAAGTCGCGGTCGATTCTCGAGAGGCGTGCTGCGCGTTTCCCTAATTGCCTCTTCCAATATGCTCCTCATTTGCTCTTGTTTCGGGGCGACTATTCCATCGTCGTCTGAGTCTACCACAAGGAGATCTACGGCGGCATCTAAGTGTGCGGGTTGCTCTGCAACTCGTAGAGCCACATCTCCTGTCGTACTATTTTCATTCGACGAGTGAATAGCCTCACGTCGTAGCCGTTCGAGTTCGGCGTCATCAAATATTTTTGAGCGCATGATGTACCGAACTCGGTCTGACAGGTTTTGCTCGGTGACGGTAATAGACGGCTCCAGCTCAGCAAAAAGTCGATGCGTCCTAGCTCGCTACGCAAAACCTCCAATTTCTTCCCCTTTCGCCCTAAAATACGCCCGTAATACGTTTGTATTCATTTTCGTCCAACGCATGCGACGTGTTCCACCAGCGGCGGGTGCCGCTTGCTGAGTCCGAGAAGACCCAGCCGACACCAAGCCCTCTGGTGGGGATGATGAATGCGAGGGGCTGCTAGGCGGTCGTGCAGCACCTCGCAATCGGCTGGCGGTCCGCATGCTGTCGAATCCAGCGCCAGCTCCAGATGCGCCCCGGCGACCCCCAAGCAGCGGCCCTATATGCGGTCTAATTCCTGTAGGCGGTATAATTCCCGACGTTTCGGGTGCTTTCCAGCGCCCATGGTCACGGGGTCACCGAAATTACCGCTGCTGAACAAAACCTTCAAAACCTTGGACAACCTTGAAATAATGTAGAAGTTTTACGTTTGAACGAGATCAAGTTACTTATTTATTTTAATTTTAAGCTAAGTCTTATTATAATTTTTTACCTGTCTTCTTTTCTCATAATTCTTAATTTATTGTGACCACGGACACAGTTTTCACCTGGTGTTGTCGCTTGTTTATAAAAAGTGTAATATCCGGTCACAACCCGTACGCACAGTTTTTGTGATCCCCTCCATATGGTGCCGAAGACCTACAAACTAAGAAAACTTCTGGGGAAACCGCAGCCCTTTCCAAGCGTGCCACAGATTGTTATCGCATAGGTATTAAATCAGAGAAGGTTAGATAAGTGGGAGCTTTTGTGTTTGATATCTTTTTTTGTTTCATAATATTATGATGTGTTTTGAAATATCTACACAAGGGTTAGGTCCCTCCTAACCCTACATAATATAAATAGGTAATACAAATAATTACTTGTATTACCTATTGTAAATTTACCTATATATAAGTATAATGTCCTCTAGACCAAATTTCGGTCACCAAGACCAGTCTCAATGGAGACTACCAACATTGTTAAACAGAAAATGCTATTTTATTAGATTTATATGAAAAAAAAACTGGTAATTGATTTTTGTGTAAATTATAAACTTTCTGATATCTTATATTTACACGAATACTTGACATTAAAATAAAACAAGTTTTACGGATTTTATCGCATTTAATTTTAACTTATTTCAGTCGGCAGGTAGTTTACAGTGTGTAAACATGTAAAAGGTCGTCGTCACTAGTCCTTATTACACAAATCTACGCAAAAGAAAACCAATTTCTACTAAGAATGATTCGCGGGGTTATTGAAATTAAAAAAAAAAAACATCTGCTTTTAATAGAAAAAATTGCTGGATGCTACCATCTGCTTGGGATCCTATTATTAATTAAATTTAAACCCTACCCAAGCATACCACTGCAATACCCTCAAGATACTGTAAGCTAGTTCTGCGTAGAACAGACCAAAATGTAATATTCGAAGGCCATAACACCTTAAAGAGCTATTAATTATAAATTCTTTATTACTAAATAACACAGCAAGCTTATAAAATGTATCTATATCAAATTACAAGCCTAGCATTATGAGTTACGCTTTGTATAAATCTCTCAAGTCAAGAGTTGTAAATTATGTGTTGTTATTAATAAATGTAAATTCAAGGAAAACAACTTCCTTCTACGTGAATCCCATATCTCTGGTGCCCTTTGACCTACAGGACCCAAATTCAAACTCGACCGAGCTACTACCTCGGTATTACGGGCGTATTTTAGGGTGAAAGGGGAAGAAATTGGAGGTTTTGCGTACCGGGCTAGGATGCATCGACTTTTTGCTGAGCTGGAGCCGTCTATTACCGTCACCGAGCAAAACCTGGCAGACAGAGGTCGGTACATCATGCGCTTAAAAATATTTGATGACGCCGAACTCGAACGGCTACGACGTGAGGCTATTCCCTCGTCGAATGAAAATACTACGACAGGAGATACGGCTCTACGAGTTGCAGAGCAACCCGCACACGTAGATGCCGCCGTAGATCTCCTTGTGGTTGACTCAGACGACGATGGAATATTCGCCCCGAAACAAGAGCAAATGAGGAGCATATTGGAAGAGGCAATTAGGGAAACGCGCAGCACGCCTCTCGAGAATCGACCGCGACTTCCCCGTATACCCCTACGCAAGGGGATTCGGGCTCTCGTGAGGGCTCTAAAGCCAATGCTGGTGACCTATTTGGAAACCAGCCGGGACCTTTGCGATACAGACTCAATTGTTTTTGGCGCCGTACTGGCAGTATGCTGCATTATTGGCGCCAAGCTCCCCCCACGGCTAGACGTGCTATTACACAAGTAGCGCAAAAGAATTAAGGGCCGTATCGCAAAGCAAGAGCCCTAATCGGCAGACTGACAAGCTTCAGGTCGGGTAATAATAGACCGAGTATCGTGCGCACCGTCAGGATGGCGTCGGCTGGGACATATATAAGTTTAACCCAGCCGGATATTTTTGGCTTTATTTTCGACTTTTTTGGCTAAAAGCTCTGTGGCCTGTGCCCAGTAGTGACTTGTATATAGGCTGTTACTTTTTTTAGTTTTAACGGGGCAATTATGCTGATTTTATTTCATTCATATTTTCGGAGATGTTACTTTTGATTTTCACACTTCCGTAAATATTAACGGTAGCAAAGATTCCAAAGAATAGAACTCATCATCGTTATCATTACAACCTATCAAAAATCCACTGAACTGAACATAGTCTACCCCATGAATAGTCAAATAGGCTGGATATTTGCTATAGTTGCCATGCTTGGCCGGCGGGTTTGCAACCGCAGCCTTTATAATTTTGAACTGTTGTCAGGAAGATTATGTTACCATCTTCTGTATGCTTTCCTCTATCGCCTCTTAGGACACAAACGGAACGATATGTGGTGGCGGATTCCCTTTCGCCGTCACAACAAGGCAAACATTTTTCTGCTTCCGATCAAGAGTGTAGTTCTACCCACGTTCACTGCGAATAGAACATCGTTTGCAATAAAAGTAATCTAAAGGAATTTGTCGTGTTTAATTATAACTTTTTAATTTCTGAAGTTTCGGGTACTTTAGAAAACCTATGGAGACGGGGAGAGGGGGCTGAGTTGTTTCACGTCCTGATGTCATAGTTTACGAAGACTACAATCAACTTTTAACTAATAATATTTGGTCCGATCTACGCAGGACGAGCTTACAGTATCTTGATGTCTTGCAGTAGTATGATTGGGCTTGGATTTAATTTTATTAATTTTGGGATCCCAAGTAGATGGTAGCACCCAGCCGACTTTTCTATTGAGTCGTGGAGCAGAAGTGCGGTGGTCTTATTCTTCAAGAAAGGCGACAACACTCTCTTGAAGAACTACATACCGATTTCTCTTCTGAGCCGCGTCTACATGCTGTTTTCGAGAGTCATTACGAATCGTCTCGCACGCAGATTTGACGACTTCCAGCCTCCTGAACAAGCCGGTTTCCGAAAAGGCTTTAGTCATGGACCTTATACATACCCTTCGGCAAATTGTACAGAAGACAAAGGAGTATAATCTGCCACTTCGCCTTGCGTATAAGACAGGGTGACGTTATCCCCGAAACTCTTCACCGCTGCATTAGAAGACGTTTTTAAGCTGCTGGACTGGAAAGGATGCGGTATTAACATCAATGGCGAGTACAACACTCACCTTCGATTTGCCGACGGTATAGTCCTTATGGCAGAATTGCTGGAGGACCTAAGCACTATGCTCAATGATCTCAATAGGGTCTCTCAACATATAGTTCTTAAGATGAACATGGACAAAACAAATATCATGTTTAACGTCCAAGTACATCTATGCCGGTAGTTGTTGGAAGCACTAAGCTCGAAGTTGTTGACGAGTATTTTTACCTGGGACAAATAATCCGACTTGGTAAGTCCAACTTCGACCGAGAGGTCAATTGACGGATTCAACTCGGCTGGGCAGCGTTCGGGAAACTACGACACATCTTGTCGTTAGACATACCTCAAAACCATAAAACGAAATTGTACAACCACGCACAGGTTGTACAATTTCGTTGCCAGTGATGACTTACGGATCTGAGACGTGACGTCCTTTACTGCTGGCCGTATGAGGAAGATCAAGGTCGCTCAGCGAGCTATGGAGAGGGCTATGCTCGGGGTTTCTCTGCGTGATAAACTTAGAAATGAGTATATCCGCAGTAGAACCAGAGTAACCGACATAGCTCAACGGATTTGTAGATCGGTTTAGATGAAGTGGCAGTGGGCCGACCATATAGTTCGAAGAACCGACAACCGATGGGGAAGAAAGGTTATTGAGTGGCAGCCTCGTACCGGTAGGCGAAGTGTAGGGCGTCCCCCCACGAGATGGAGTGACGACCTGGTAAGACATGCAGGAAGTCGATGGATGCAGGTGGCTCAGGACCGTGCTTTGTGGCATTCTTTGGGGGAGGCCTATGTTCAGCAGTGGACTTATGAAAGACTGTAATGATGATGATGAATCATAATCACACTTTCACACATTTGTAATATTGCGTAGAGTATGATAATAGCCTATGATTTAAGTAAGTGCTATATGAAACAATAATTTCAACGACGAAAATCGTTTCATAAATTGCAATCGAAATGAAATATAAAATATGAAATATTGATTTTATCCGATATTGTGGTGTCTAATAATAATATTATATCAAATTGATACTATTTGATAAGTCTAATTTATGAGAAAGTTCATTACATTCATTTATTCAAATTTTATTACTTTCATTGAGTTATAAACGTTTTGTTAGTAAATTAGCCGGAGCAATAAAACAAATTGGAAAATATGGCATAAGCTGTGTCTATTCAAGTTTTGAAGACGTTGAAACTGTTAAAACTTGAAAATCCATTGTTTGTGTTCATTTTTTAACAACCAAATAAATTAATAAATAATAAATAAAATAGTTCAAACACATTTGAAATAGTTATGTATACTGAAAAATAACTGTCCTGTCTGCTTGCTTTTTATATGTACTTATTAAACCGAGTTCAATCCAGGTCAGAAAAAATGACATTGTTAATTACAATTTTTAGTGCTAATTTACCATTTAATCGACGGTAACGAAAACATTGTGATAAAAGCTATATGAAAAATTATCAAAAAATTTCAGTATGTAGATTCCGCCAACAAACACTGATCCAGCCTTTTTGTGGTGGACTCATGCTCTTTCTTTGCACTAAACAGATTAGGTAAAATTACTGTAAGAACTTTAATAATGGCAAAGAGTTCTTTACTAATACTTTGTATTAATTTAGTAAATTGTGTAAATAATTTATTATTGAGCTTCTTTGAAACTCACTCCTATTAAAGAAATTATTTAGAAAAAAATATTACTTATATATACGCAATATTCTGTTATCATTTCATTCATCTTAAATACTACTTATATACTCTTCAAAATCGAACACAGCTGCGCAAACGCTGCTATTTGGCGTCAGAAATAGGTAAAAGGGTTTTACATACCTAGACGGAATTCTAAAAAGTAGTATGGTGAAGGATCACTCCATTCGTATTGTGAGGGCGCATTATAATTATTATTATTAACTAAATTCATATAAGCCATTTAGAAACATCATTCATAGATACGAGTATAATAATTTGAACAAATGATACATTTCCAATACATTCATTTCGAACATTAAGTATTATAAATAGTATAGTAATTGCTCCATATTGTCTTTAAAAACCTTTAAATTTATTAAAACTCTGCTTAAAATAATCGCAATGTATTAAATAATAGAAATACAAGTCGATTATATTACAATAATAAAGATGAATAAACTTTTGTAATATAATTGAAAAATGGGTAAAAATAATTATGAAAAAATATAAAGAATAAAGCGAATGAGAGTGTTCTTGCATTACTGGAGGGTGTTCATGTAGTAATTGTTTGATATATATAGGATGGTCCGATGACTGACTAGTACTGTTGCACAATGTATAGTCCTATATTAGGGACTTATGATACTCGTAGTAAGGTCTATGATACAAAAGCATTAATATAGAAAGTCTCTATGATTCATAAGCATTATGATAGCAGTGTTATGACTTGAAGTCCCATATATACAAGAGATAATATATATAATAGTTAGATCTATGAAATAAAGCAAATATGTGGATAGGCTCAAATATGTAAAAGCATTATATTGATATAAATGGGACTTAAAACGAATTATTATAGTAGCGTGTAGATTGCTTCACAGCGTCCGAGACCGAGGTAAACTTGGACTCGCTAACCGATGTGTCCAAGACATATCATCTTAGTGCCGGTGGTAAGCGGGTTTGGCTTAGGATGGTGTAAGCTGACTATAGTCGTATTGATGCTTGTTGCGTTTCCCAGCATTGCGCCCCTGCGATTGTTGTTTGGCGGGTTGCTATTCTCAATGGCGTCACTGCATCTTGGTTTGATTCATGCCTAAGTAGCTTTGCCAAAGTCGGGTCCCTTCACTACGGGACTGCCGACTTTCTGACCTCCATGATGTTTTATATAACAACATAATAATATATCATTAACGCATTGGTCACGTTAATACTCGGACTTTCTGAGAACACACAAGCGCAAACATAAATTTATTTGTAAAATTGTTTCGTACCATTTTACAAATAAAAGAATCGAGGTCTTCCATATCTTGTTTCTTTTATTCCGCTATAACAGTACAAATACAATAAATAACTATAATAAATAACATCAATAGTCATTTTATTATCAATGGATTTTTGTTCTTAAAACTAGAAATTCAAATAGGCAGTCACTTGCAAGAACAGCGATTAAATTTAAATTCCCTTAAACAATGAGCGCTAAGGGAACGCGCTCAACTGACGCGTGAAGACTGAATGATAATAAATCTCCGGGAGGAAAATTCTAAGGTTTAGTATTTTCATGCTCTAATTCATTAATTTAAGCTCGTTACTTGTTCAGTGCAGATAACAGTTACAAGAAAAATATATTTATTTATATATTAACTAAAACAAGGTTCATACATACGTGGTAGAGCTGCAGCTATGTTATGGTTGTGGCATGAATGGGTCGGCTCGTCCAAGTAAGGTCCTCATAGGTAAAATAGCGGCTCAATGCTGCTGTGTTTCGTACGGTGAGTGTAGAGAACCGGATACCCTTTTACTGGAAACGAGGTATTTCATCTTAGTCCTCAGGGCAACGCATCTGCACTTTTATTCTTAACTAGCTGTTCCCCGCGACTTCGCTCGCGTGTTAGGGTTTTTCTGATTTTCGCGGAGCCCTAACAATTTTTTCTATAATAAAAATAACCTAAGTTACTCCTTGTGAAATCAGCTATCTGTCAGTGAAAGTCCCGTCAAAGTCGGTCCAGCCGTTTCGGAGATTACCCGGAACAAACAGACAGACAGACGGACAAAAATTTTAAAAATTGTATTTTAGTTATAGGTACCATATTTACTTTCATATGCATTAAGTAAAAAAACTGTAATTTTGACATTACAAACAGACACTTCAATTTTATTTATTTGTATAGATTGTGGATATATGTAGAATAGAATAGAATAATTTTTTATTCAATAAGAATTACATGTGTAATTCTTGTTGAATAAAAAATTATCTTGAAATTGACATGTTTTGTACTTGTAACACATTTCGGTGAATAAGTAATTACGTTTAGTTTAGATTTTGTACAGGTTTTCATAAACACACTAGTGTGTTCAACTAGGTGAATATAAATGTAGCCTAAAAATGTTAAGCCTCTATTGTGAAGTGCGATGTCTAATAGTTGGGCAAATATTGATATCTTGTGTTCATACGAATTCTGTACAAAGCAGTCATGTCGGCAATGTAGACGCCGCCCATATGAGTGTTGTACACTTTTATTACATTTGGACAGTTTACAGGTACTCTCTTTTTTACTTTTTGTCGTACCGTTCTATAGTATCAACTGGATTTTGGGCACAAAATTTACTTGCTATATAAATGCAGCGACTATCCAACTACTTTGTCACGGCTACTCTTTTGGAATTATCAGATACTACCTCAAATGTTCCTCGTTCCTTTTTTATCATAGCTTCGTCAGTCATCAGCTTGCAATTTCGCAATCTATCTTTTCGAGTAGTTTGACAATTGAAAATTGACATCGTGAAAATTTTTGGCGCCATCGTAAGCAATAATAAAATACCACTCATCATCATCATGATTACAGCCTTTCATAAGTCCACTGCTGAACATAGGCCTCCCCCAAGGAATGCCACAAAGCACGGTCCTGAGCCACCTGCATCCATCGACTTCCTGCATGTCTTACCAGGTCGTTACTCCATCTCGTGGGGGGTCGCCTTACACTTTGCCTACCGGTACGAGGCTGCCACTCGAGAACCTTTCTTCCCCATCAGTTGTCGGTTCTTCGAGCTATATTGCCGGTCTACTGCCACTTCAGCTTACTAATCCGTTGGGTTATGTCGGTTACTCTGGTTCTACTGCGGATATACTCATTTCTAAGTTTATCACGCAGAGAAACCTCGAGCAAAGCCCGCTCCATAGCTCGCTGAGCGACCTTGAGCTTCCTCATAAGGCCAGCAGTGAAGGACCACGTCTCAGATCCGTAAGTCATCACTGGCAACACGCAATGGTTGTACAATTTCGTTTTAAGGTTTTGAGGTATGTCTGACGGGAAGATGTGTCGTAGTTTCCCGAACGCTGCCCAGCCGAATTGAATCCGTCGATTGACCTCTCGGTCGAAGTTGGACTTACCTAGTCGGACTATTTGTCCTAGGTAAATATACTCGTCAACAACTTCGAGCTTCGAGCGGAACCAAGGCTCCAAAGTCTTTGCCAGAGATCTGTCTGCCAGAAAGAGCCAACTGTCGAAGCTGAAGACCGAGTATAGCAGCATCGTTTCCGGGGCACCTGAGATTTTGAGTGAGGTTGATAGATTCTATGGGCAGCTTTACACGTCATCGTTGGAGCTACACGCAAGTGTGAGTAACGATCCAAGAGCGAGTCTTATCCGACACTATTCCGAAGATATTCCGGACGTCAGTCTGAGCGAGATTAGAATGGCTCTCCAGCTCCTTAAAAACGACAAAGCCCCAGGCGATGATGGAAACACAGCGGAGCTTCTGAAAGCGGGTGGAAGACCGGTACTTGAAGTCCTTCAGAAGCTCTTTAATTCCGTCCTCCATGGTGGCATTACACCGGAGGCGTGGAGCAGAAGTGCGGTGGTCTTGTTCTTCAAGAAAGGTGACAACGCTCTCTTGAAGAACTGCAGACCGATTTCCCTTCTGAGCCGCGTCTACGTGCTGTTTTCAAGAGTCATTACGAACCGTCTCGCGCGCAGACTTGACGACTTCCAGCCTCCCGAACAAGCCGGTTTTTCGAAAGGGCTTTAGCACCATAGACCACATACATACGCTTCGGCAAATTGTACAGAAGTCCGAAGAGTACAATTTGCCACTATATCTGGCGTATGTAGAATATGAAAAAGCCTTTGATTCCGTCGAAATTTGGGCGGTGCTGCAGTCCCTTCAGCGGTGCCAAGTTGACTGTCAGTATATCGAAGTGTTGAAGTGTTTATACAGTAGAGCTACGATGGCTATTCGAGTACAGAACCAGAGTATGTAACCTATCCAATTGCAGAGACGTGTAAGACAGGGTGATGTTATATCCCCGAAACTCTTCACCGCTGCATTGGAAGACGTTTTCAAGCTTCTGGACTGGAAAGGATACGGTATTAACATCAATGGCGAGTACATCACTCACCTTCGATTTGCCAACGATATAGTCCTTATGGCAGAATCGCTGGAGGACCTAAGCACCATGATCAATGACCTCAATAGTGTCTCCCAACGAATAGGTCTTAGGATGAACAAGTACAAAACAAAGATCGTGTTTAATGTTCATGTCACCCCTATGCCAGTAGTTGTTGGGAGCATTAAGCTCGAAGCTCGAAACATCACTACGATTTTGAAATTTATACCCCCATATATTTGGTTTCTTTGGCATGTGTTACTTTCTGCTGCCGGCCTTTTTACCTTTGTAAGGTATAATAGAATAGAATAGAATAGAATAGAAAAAACATTTATTCAGCACAGGCAGTTCATACACATGAAAGTAAAAGCACATATTGATATAATTGATATATATAAAAAAAAATCGTTTCATCGATTGCAAATGACCGTTCTTCTTCTATCATGACGAACATAATCCATGACAGGAGTAATTTTGTGGTAACAATCTGTTTTTCTACATTTGTATTATCACAAAATTGCAAGTAGCGTTTGATAGATCTATATTGTTTAAGTGACATAGCGGATGCAATTTGGTCATACTTCAAATCAGCACTCCAGTAATCTTCAATTGCCGGCTAGTCTACAATACCCATTATGATTTCTATTCTATTCTAATTTCAATTTATATAATTAGTCATTTCAATTATTAAATCTAACAAGTCATCGCTGAAGAATTTTTTGAAAATATTGCTTAGGAGTAAGGATGTCATGACATTTTTTGAAGCTGGTGGAGTCTGTTGTATTCACAGTTCCGGTATATTTCCTTTTTTTAATTACAAAGTGCTTCGTATTACGCTTTTTAACTACAGGTTTCGTACGTTGCTGCTGGCAGAAGCATAGGTGACGTGTCTATAAGTTTAGTTTGTCTGCTTCGACGTGTTGCCGTGTTTGACATTAGTGTAGGTCTAGAAAAACTTGAGGATAGTGTTACAGAAACTATTAGTGAAAGTGTTTCTGGTATATAACATGATACTAGGGCTGGATACTTAGTGGGGAGTGAAGAGGATTCATCTTGAACTGTCTCTAGTAGATTTTCTTCAGTAATATAATGTTCGATATCGGTATATTTCTGATAATTATTGTCTTCACTTCCACTGAAATCATCTAATAAGTCATATAGTAGTAACTCACGTCGCTCAAGGTTGGCTTCTAAATCGCCATCAGACTCAATATCTGACTTTTCAGAATCTGATATAGGTATGAGTAATAAGATTTTCTTTGATCTCCGAGCTATGTTACTGTAAAATAAAATAAAAATAATTCAAAATATAATTTTTGTCATGACGACATTGCGAGTGACAACTTATTGGCGACGTCCGTTCCATAGG
Organism: Parnassius mnemosyne; assembly: GCA_963668995.1. Taxonomy (NCBI): domain Eukaryota; kingdom Metazoa; phylum Arthropoda; class Insecta; order Lepidoptera; family Papilionidae; genus Parnassius; species Parnassius mnemosyne. The sequence continues at coordinate 25,610,725 of CAVLGL010000159.1, forward strand.
ACAATCAAAAGATATACTAACAAGTGGGCCCAAATGGTAATGTCCATTACATGGGATACACAAACAATACCCTAGTTGATAGTTTATGCTGGCAATGTCCGTTTTATGGGATGTTATAAATAAACCAAATATTTGGCAATAATAAAAGTAATGTTTATAAAAAAATATCACAGTACAATACCTTTATTCATATTCTAACTAAGAAAACATCACCATAGACAAAACAATCAAAATACTCACCGTTATTATTAATTTTATCAGGAATGTAAATAAGTTCGACCGTTGCACTTTTTAAATGATTATTGCTCGCGACCGTTCCCTACTGCATCATCGCAACATGCACGTGCGCGAAAAAGATAGCTATTTCGAGGCCTTAACGTATTTTTAAAGCACATATGTGTCTTAAAATAGTCAACGTATTTGTGTAAAATCAATTTAAGGGTTAGCCAACAATTTTATTTAGTTTCCCCAGCAACGAAGCCTCTCGAAATCATTCATCTAGACCTACTTAGAATTCAAGGCGAAAAATATTTAATAATCGTTGATGTATTTTCTAAGTATGCGCAAGCATACCATATTCGCGACGGAACTGCGATCAGCATTTTACAAGCTTTCGCGGACTTGCTTTAACAATAATTTCGGATAACGGCACGAAATTTACAAACCAATTATTTAACGAATTTACTAAATTACACAAAATACCGGACATTGCCACACAGCCCTAACGATAACGAAAGGTCCACACCACACTATTGGAACATCTTCTTATTTTAAAATTAAGTTACAAAGCACCTGGAAACTTTACAGCCAACACGCGTAAAAAGAGGTCTCATAAATGGATTAGGTACAATTGTTAAGACTATCACCGGAAACTTAGACAACTCTGCTGACAATAATAATATACTTACCAGTCAATTTAATACCCATATATGGTTAAACAACGAGTGGGTAACCCAGAATTCTAAAACAATGATTAAATTAATTGAAAATCAAATAAAATAAATGAAACTTTAAAAATTATTTTAGATTCAGATGCTTACAGGGATTTGAGTCTCATAAAATTCGCTAAGTTCGCTCAATATTTAGCTATTATAACGGAAAACATAAACGACATATTAGACTAGCTGACTCTCATTTGTTTTCCAAGTACTCACCACCCAACGTTAAGTGCCGGGGTACTTAGTAGCATGGTTCATAAATTAGTCCCTATATACAGTAAATTATTATTCAGGAAATAAAATAATAATTGTATATTCACCCTAGATACTTACGACTTATATAAATTATGTGTAGCTCCTAATAAATACCGGCAGGCTCTCATCCCTCCTTATCCATTGATAGCAACAAACAGGAAAGGTTATGTATACATAGAGGCTGAATGCCCGAAGTACAGTCACTGGTACCTCTGTAGTAAGAGGATGAACCACCAGCTATGACAGCATTCAGATTGCACCCTAGAACTCATCATCAATCAATCCCTTAGCAAGACCTGCCAGATGACCACTGTCACCCTGTTCAGAAAAGCTTTAGAGGAACTTGATGAGAAACATTACGTCTTGTCATTCCCTAACGCCACGAAGATACATACTCGGTGCGGGCGAGTGGATTACAGCATCTTAAATGGTACTTACCTGGTTACCTCGCAATGAACTGCTTTCTGTATACGACGAAGTTTATCATCATTAACATCAACGATCGAGTGAAAGGGCAGCCTTTGAAGATCACGAAGCTTACCTATAACCAACTACTCATCCGAATAACTCGTCTCACATACATCTCAAATCTATTGACTTAAAGAGATTCCATGAAATTCAACATAATCTGATGTACAACTAATACACTTAAAACAACTACTGATTTAATAAAGAAATACTCCGAAAAATTAAATCTCGACGTGAATTCGACAATACCATCATGTGCCAAACCACCGAGGTTGTATGGGTTACCGAAAATATACAAACTAAACGCTCCACTACGTCCTATAGTAAGCCAGATCGATTCACCAACTTATAAGTTTGCTCAACACTTGGCTAAAATACTGTCACCACTAAAAGGACATACCAGAGCACACACAAAGGATTCATACCATTTTGTTAGTGAGATTAAAGACCTACATCTCGCTGACAATGAAACTATGGTGTGTTTTGATGTTCAGTCACTATTCACATGCCTACCTATTGAAGACTGCATCTCAATTGTTAATAGAAAGCTAGAAGATAACAACATGCCTACAGAATACGCAGTATTACTCAAACACTGCCTCACATCTGGTTATTTATTGTGGAAAGAAGAGTTCTACGTGCAAGTAGACGGAGCGGCAATGGGCTCACCTGTATCTCCCGTAGTCGCCGACATATTCATGGAGGACTTTGAGGAGAAAACCTTCTTACTGCTCCTGTAAATCCAAGATTAATTAATTATATATATATTATATTATATATATAATAAATTAGACAAAACAAAAATCGTGTTTAACGTCCATGTCACACCTATGCCGGTAGTTGTTGGGAGCACTAGGCTCGAAGTTGTTGACGAGTATGTTTACCTGGGACAAATAGGCCGACTAGGTAAGTCTACTTCGACCGAGAGGTCAATCGACGGATTCAACTCGACTTTTTTTTTATAGGATAAGGATGAAAAACGAGCACACAGTCCACCTGATGGTAAGTGGTTGCTGCGGCCCATAGACATCTACATCTATCCTCTGTTACAAATCAAAATGTAGATGCGTTGTCACCCGTGAGGACTAAGATGGAATTCTTCATTTCCAGTAAAAAGGGCCTCCGGCCACCTGCACTCACCAAACGAAATGCAGAGGTAAATCTCTACTTCACGCTAGTTTTCTGTGAGGTCGTGGTACTATCCCGGTTCGAGCCGGCCCATCCGTGCGACAGCAAAAGCTGCCGCGTGGCTCTACCACTGGTAAACTGGCCAGCGTTTAGGAAACTACGACACATCTTCTCGTAAGACATACCTCAAAACCTGAAAACGTAATTGTACAACCAGTGCGTGTTGCCAGTAATGACTTACGGATCTGAGACGTGGTCCTTCACTGCTGGCCGTATGAGAAAGCTCAAGGTCGCTCAGCGAGCTATGGAGAGGGCTATGCTCGGGGTTTCTCTGCGTGATAAACTTAGAAATGAGGATATCCGCAGTAGAACCAGAGTATTATATATTGGGGGTCATTGTAGAAGCGTGCTGCGACCCCTGCCAGCCCTTTTCAGGGCTGCAATTCTACTCAGCTGCGCACCCATGCCAACGAGGGTTAGGGCGTCCCCCCAAGGCGGCGCACACTAGCTCGTCCCCGTTGGTGTAGAATGCAGCGCGCAAAGCAGCGATGGGGACCGCCACCCGTCACGCACAGCCCGACACGGCGGAAGGTGGAGGACAGAGTGCAGAGTTGGCACGTGGAATGTTAGAGGAGGCATGAGAGATAAGGCGAATGAGTTGATCGAAATAATGAAAGAAAGAGAATTAGATGTCGTGTGTATGTCGGAGACCAAACGGAAGGGCAGTGGTACTGAAGAGCTCCCTAGCGGGGCGTTAGCTCTATGGTCCGGACTCCCGGAGAGCGAGAGCGCATGCTAGGGAGTGGGGGTGATGCTGTCGTCTCGGTTGGTCGATGTTATGACTGAATATAAGGTTGTGGACTCAAGACTTCTCTGGGTTCGCTTTAAATTGGGACTGACGAAGTTATTCCTTTTGGCTGTTTATGCGCCGGTAGCTTCGTCGTCCAGGGCTGAGCTGGAGGAGTTTTGGGAGAATGTAAGAGAAGTTCTAGATTTGGCTAGGGGAAACGAAAGAATTGTTGTATGTGGTGATTTGAATGGATGGGTTGGTACCGCTCGACCAGGGTACGAGTCGGTACTTCGAAAGTTTGGCGATAAAAGGGTTAATGGTGCTGGCAAGCTTATACTGGCGGTATGCAAGGAAAAGGGTCTTCTTGTGACAAACACTATGTTTAATCTCAAGAAAATCCATATGTATACTAGAGAACGAAAGAATGAGTGAAGTGTGATCGATTTGTTCCTGGTGGATGGCCGACTGCGAAAACAGGTGATGGATACGCGAGTGTTCAGGGGTGCTGACCTGGGAACGGATCACTATCTAGTGATTACTAGATTTAGGGGTCTGTTCGCGGGTTGGCGCTACCGGACGGCAGTAACAGAACCACAGTTGGTCTGTCGCATCCGAAGCTGGAAGCTTCAGGAAGCGGATACTAGGGACAAATATCATGCGAGGGTAGCCGAAAAGCTAGACACCATCGATGGCAGAAAAGAATGTGTAGAAAGAACATGGCAGAACCTTAGGGATGGAATGATAAGTGCAGCGGAAGAAGTTTGTACATATAAACATAAACACTCACGCCTGTCACCCAGAGGGGTAGGCAGAGATTATGGACTTCCATTTGGCACGATCCTGACACACCTCTCTCGCTTCCTCCACATCCATATACCTACGCATACACGCTCGTCGGTTAAAGGTACTCTTGATTTGGCCCATTTTTAATATATCGCCAATTTGGTCGATAAACTTTCGCCTAGGGCGACCCTTCCCGACTATGCCGTTCACCTCTGCAACATAAATTTGCTTTGTCACTCTTTCCTCATTCATTCTTTCTACATGGCCAAACCACCGAAGCATTCCTTTCTTAATCCTGGTCACAACATCATCTTGCAAACCACACTCTTCTCTTATTAAACAATTTCTCACTCTGTCATTCAGCTTCATCCCTAACATACTCCTTAATGACCGCATTTCTACAGCATTTATTCTACTCTCATGCTTCTTCTGCCACACCCAACTTTCACTACCATACATTAAAGTAGGTACTAACACAGCAAGAAGTTTGTGGAACAATAAAAAGAGGCAGTAGTAAAAGAAGAGATGCATGGTGGAATGATGAAGTGAAAGAAGCTGTAAAGAAGAAGAAGAAAGCATGGTTAGACTACTTGGCCTCTAGTAATGATAAGGATATGAGAGAGAAGATGAAAGAAAGATATAGGCTACAGAAAGTTCACACGAAAGCACTGATTGAAAGTGAAAGGTGGAAGCGGACGAAAGGTTGTCGCACAACTTTAAGGAGAACTCCAAACTCTTGCAGAAGTGGTGCGACGGCCTTAAGAATGAACAAAGTGCTTTCCAGAACTAATGACGTCCTCTCAGAAAAAGCGGACGTCATGCAGCGATGGAGCGAATTTTATAGAGAAATGTATGCGTGTGATTATCTTAGTGAGGGATCCGGGGATTACGCCGTGACTGGTACGCCAGACCCGGACCTCGATGACACTGAGGTCATCAGTATGAAAGAGATTGAACGTGCGATTTGAAGTTTGAAATGTGGTAAGGCTGCGGGACTAGACAGAGTTACTGCTGAAATGGTCAAGTATGGTGGGCCTCGCGTCTAGGACAGCTTTTATCTGCTGTGCAATTTGTGCTGGCGGACGGGAGATGTCCCAGATGATTGGCGATCCGCAGTCATTGTGCCTTTATATAAAGGTAAAGGTTCACATTTTGACTGCGGGTGCTATCGGGCGATCAGCTTGACCAGTTTAGCAAGTAAAGTTTACTCGAAGGTTTTGACACGTAGGATGCAAGAGAAATCGGAAAGATTTCTATGGGAGGCACAATGCAGATTTAGACCTGGAAGAGGATGCACGGATCAAATGTTTTCTCTCCGCATGATCACGGAAAAGCTTCTGGCTGCTAACCAGAAGATTTTCTGTGCTTTTGTGGATCTTGAGAAAGCATTTGATAAGGTTGTAAGGAAGAAAATGTGGGAACTGTTGCCGGGGTATGGTGTGGATGGTCGATTGCTAAGGGCTGTGCAGTCACTTTACTGTGACTGTAAAGCCTGTGTGCGGGTAGGGCATGACCTGTCACCAATGTTTAACGTCCAAACGGGCGTAAAGCAGGGTTGTGTCATGTCGTCCTGGCTGTTCATACTGTATCTCGACAGCTGTTTACAAAACCTATAAGATAGCTATTTGGGTGTGAAATTGGGTGACATAAAAGTAAATTGTTTGCTGTATGCTGATGATGCAGTGCTTATTGCACCATCAGAGGCAAAACTGCAGGCATTAGTCACGTGTATGAAAGAGGAATGTTAAATTAAAGGTCTCCGTTTGAATGCTAATAAAACTAAGGTTCTGGTACTTGAAAGGGACGAAGAGAGAACGAAGTGTGAAATATGGGTAAATCAGGAATGTCTAGAACAGGTAAATGAAATTGTATACTTGGGGAGTGCTTTTAGCCGGGATAGAAGATGTGATTTAGATGTGGACAGGCGTGTCGCTGCCGGGAACAAAGTCAATGGTACCCTGACTGCGTTAGTCAAAAGGCAAGGCGTAGCGAAGTGTGCACGCCTTGCAATACATAACGCAGTGTTGGTACCGACTTTGTTTTATGGCAGCGAAACCTGGGTATGCCAGAAGAAGCATAAAAGTAAATTGAATGCAGTGGAGATGCGATCTCTTCGTAAAATGTGCGGCGTTACCATGGCCGACCGAAAGCGAAACGAAGAGATTCGCAATATGGCAGGATTGAGAGATGACCTTATCACAAAAATTGATAAGGGCGTGCTTCGGTGGTTTGGGCACGTTGAGCGAATGAATGAAGACCGAATGGTGAAGAAAATATATAGCGCGAAACTTAATATTAAAAGGTGTCGAGGTAGACCGAGACTAACTTTCGAAGACCAGACCATTTCGAATTTTAGCCAAGAGTTTGCCAATTGGTCAAGAGTACTCGGATACCTAGACGTGCATGCATGAAGAAGATAATGAATCTGAAAGAAGCGAAATAGGTTTGTAAGGATCGTGACACTTGGCGATCTGTTCTCTCTGGCTACCCCGCCGGGGATTTTGCGTGAAGATAATTAAGTAAGTAAGAACCAGAGTAACCGACATAGCCCAACGGATTAGTAAGCTGAAGTGGCGGTTGGCCGGCAATATAGCTCAAAGAACCGACAACCGATGGGGAAGGAAGGTTCTCAAGTGGCAGCCTCGTACCGGTAGGCGAAGTGTAGGACGACACCACACTAGATGGAGTGACGACCTGTTAAGACATGCAGGAAGTCGATGGATGCAGGTGGCTCAGAACCGTGATTTGTGGCATTCCTTTGGGGGGGGGGGATGTTTAGCAGTGCACTTATGAAGGGCTTTAATGATGATGATGATGAAAACCTTCTCAGAAATGAGAGAAGGCCTGTGCCCAGCAGTAGGACAATTTTGATATTAGAATTAAACTAAGACTTAAATTAAGGCCATTAAATGAACTTCGTTTTTGAAATTTGCTGTGAAGGGTCAGATTTTTCCAATTAAAATTTTTGACACTCCTTGTTTCAAGTCTCTAGCGTCCGGCTCCATCGTTTTATTCATTATCCATTGTTTTGTAGTACTACATTCGTGCGTTTGCATGTTCGTGTCATGTCATCAAATAAAAATATCAACTCTCAACCAGTTCTACTCGACGCGTTACTGCGTAATAAAGAACTGATTAAGTTTTTATTATTTTTTATTGTATATTATCCTTATTCTACGACACACAATGGGCATAATTACAATTATTACAGACTCTGAGACAATTTAGTCCTCAGAAGTGACAATTTAGTACCAATAGTGCGTATTTGTAGCTTTCTTTATTTGATGTTGGCTGCAGGTGTCCGTATATGCTACTTAATACTCGTATTAGGTGAACTGTGAATTCGTTTGTCTTTTTAGTTTAAATAAAAGGTCCACCTTATGATAAGTGCATTACGTAACCCGTAGTATATTTACATCTTCCTGATAGTGTTTCGTTTGGTGAGTGCTTAAACTTGATGCAGAGAATGTTTGTGCAAAAAATCTGCAAAAAGGATAATATAAATATAAGTGAATTTTTTTCATCTCGTGTGTCAAAAGAACAAATAAATATATTTACTCCAACAGGTTCAATCCAGCGAGTAATTGTGTAATGATGAGCTTATAGGTTTGCATTAAATTTGAGAAAGTGGATATTATTGAACAAAAATATTAAAACAAAAAAACACAAAAAGAACCTAAATAGATGACATAAATATTTATATGTCACTTTATTAATTTCAATACGGTATATTTATAAATAACTGCTAGTCTTTAAGGGTACCAAATTGGAAGCTTGCATTTGGGTAGACATGTTGAACCCAGCTTCTATTTAAATATGTTAGTATGGATGTATTACATTTAATATCTAAGAAACTAAAAAAAACGTAAGATATTTTCGAAAAGATTGAAATTTGTCAAACACCCAAGTAAAATAGACTAGCAGGACTATGTTTCTATTAGTACAATATTCAAGATTTATCTATTTGAAACGTGTACCCAACGCTATTAACCCGGCTTTGGTCTTCTCTATTCGACGCAATAGGGATTCATTAAGCTAAGAGTGAGCATGCCTTTATGCGATTAATACACTCACAGTTTGGTCCTTTCTGTTACAACACGTTAAGGGATATTGGTAGGAACCATAACTTTGAGTTAATGTGTTGATGAGAGTTAGAGAAATGCTTGTTATTATTAAAACAAGCTCTACAATCTACATGAAATATTTTTGTAATATCCTTATGTATTACTTATCCTTACCATTATATTAAACTTTGTTTATTTGGGTGTTTGGTTTTTCATAACGCTCATGTCGTTGAAGGGATTTTAATGAAATTTGTCAGAGACCCCATGTCCCCATGGTGAGACTGCTATGGATGCGAGCTATTGGACGTCGGAGAAAGAGGTCATTACCCATTGCCCGTCGCAGCCGAGTTAGAGAGGCAGGGGAAGAGTATTAGAATGGCACCACCACTGACACAACGTTGCAGCGGGGTGAGAATAAAGGAGGTATTACGGTATGCGCCCCTCTTTCTACTCTCCGCGGCTGAAACCTGATCAACGGTAAAGCTCAAAAACATGATCCAGCGATGGTACCGCAGATCTATATATATTTTCACCCGATTACAATGTGTAACTTTTCTCTAGCTAAAGTAGCGCTTTACCATGTTCGGCTCCATCAACACGTACGATTAGTTGAGATAGCAGTCAAACACTGGCATAAATAGAAAAAAGAAGGCATCACGACCACTGAGTAAAAACATAATAGAAAAATGTCGTCGTATTTATTAGAAATAAAATTTTGCCCCTATAATAGACAACCTTTAATATACATTATATGGACTTCAATTTTCTGCTGACTTCCAAAAAGGAGACGGTACTCAATTCGACTATATGTTTTTTTATGTGTGTTACCTCTATAACTTTTTACTGGGTGAACCGATTTCTATGATTCTTTTTTTATATGAAACCTGATACTTCTCGTGTGGTTCCATATGTGAGCAAGGTCAGACCAATAGTTTTTGAGTTATTTTTAATAACTGATATTGAAGTCGGCTGTACAAAATTTTAAATTTTAAATTATACAATACATAAAAAATATAACTTAACGAACTTAAATGCAACTGGTTATTGATTAATATTAAATTGTAACAGTTTGAGTCAAATCAAGCGAAAACTCTGCGATGTTCAATTTGCAGAACAACGTAAAACTTTAATGGTGGGAGGCGAAAGATAACAAGAAAAGGCAAAATTCGTTTATGTTTTAGGTCTAATATCACGCGATAGCTTTTCTTTATGAATTATGAAAGAAAAGTAATTTAGATTTTGAAAATTTTAATACGATTTACAACAAAAACTGAATACTTAAATAATGTTAGTTGTCAATTTACATCAATAAGTGTATAATTTATAGGTTTGTACAGAAAACTCGAATTTTGTAAGAAAAATTAAAGTTGTAAATATAATTATTTTAATGCGTTGTATGTGACCTCCACGGCTAAGACCTACGTAGTCCTTATCAAAAAATTATTAAAATATTTAATTAATTCGACCTTTTTATGAAAAAAGTCTTATTTTTCTCTAATTCAAACAAAGAACTTACCTGAATGACCCCAATCGCATATAATTAGCTTATCATAATCATAATACAAAACAAATAAATATTGTTTCTGCCCCTTCTAGAAGTTTGTCTGCTCTTTCGGATCTGTGACGCGATGAGTTTCACTCCGGAATTTTTACAATATTAAACTGTATGAATGGTACTTCTTTACCATTAAGTTTTGGTTTGAGTAATTTGTTCAACCGTCTCTTTTTGGTAAAGGATATTATTACAGTTTTATGACATTAACTGATAAACTGTCATCCCTGTACCAGTTGTTTATGGTGTTTAAGGCTCTTTGTATGATTAATGATAAAGTATTTTGGAAAAAGCCCCTCGCAATGATCACAAGGTCATCAGCATAACTTAGTGTATCAATGCGAAGGTCTACCACCTTGTACGATAATTGGTCAACCGCAAGAGTCCAAAGGAGGGGTGATAAAACACCACCTTATGGACAGCTTCTTGTAGTTCAGCTCTCTTTGAGCTCTCTTTGAGCTAGAACAGCTTTCTTTTTTCCTTTCTGTTTGAGAGCATCGACTTCTTATGGTTGTGGGGTCAACATTTTTAGACGTTAGGCCCCCAACCAGCAGTGATGTAAGGCTACTGTAGAAGGTGCTCTCAATGTCTAGAGCCACAAAGAGCTATTTCTTTATCCTCCAGGTCTTTTTCGACCCTGTCAATAACAGCCCTGATCAGTGATCAGGGCTGTTTGCGTACATTTGCCTCTGCGGTAAGCATGCTGGTTGTAGTGTAGAAGTCTCGTAGCTAGAGCTACATCCCTAATATATCTATTTATAACCTTTTTCAATGTCTTAAGAAGAAGCGTAGTCCTTTCTACTAGCCTTAGGTATAAATAGAACTTTGACAACTGAAGGGTTAAGTGGACATAGGTGTTAACTAACAAAGTTCTAAACACGTGATGAGCGTTTGAAAATAATTAATAATCAAATGAACTTAGTAATTAAATCTTATACTTTTACAATACAACAGTACCAATACTTAGATAACATTCAATATTATATGCATTATCTTAAAAATAGGTTATTCTATGCACATTTAATAATAAACAATGAAAATATGAACATACCACCATTGTTTACTATAAAACATATTAAGTTTTGTTCAGAAGAACTTACAAAGGCTCTATGTGGTAAAAATAAAATACCATTATTTATATGAAATATTATAATTTTTATAAACAATTTATAATGAATTTTATAATTTTTATAAAACTATTTATTAATTATTGAGAATTTAGAATATTTATGTAAAACCACTGAGAATCCTGCTCAATATTTTCAAGTTGTGTTCTTATATCACCAAGTTTTTCTTTTGAAATTTTAACGTTGTGATTCATGTTACATCTAATGAACATTGTTGGGATAACATCACATTTTTTTACAAGGGTGACTACCATAAATGGTGTGTAGGGGTCAAAGTTTGTCTTATTAAAATATCTGCCAAAGTCGTCAATGTGAATCCACTTGACATTAATTTTAAATTTGATTTTTTGTTTTAATGTATTTGTGTTAGGCATTACTATCCTCAAATCATCCTTTAATTTGTTAAAATCATAAAACTGGTGATTCATATCTTCAATAACATAATCTACTTTACGTGGTAGAGCCATGCTGCAGCTATATTATGGTTGTAGCACGAATGGATCGGCTCGAACAGGGAAGGACCACGCTCTCACAGAAAACCAGCGTAAAATAGCAGTTTAACGCTGCTGTGTTTCGTATCGTAAGCGTAGAGAACTGGAGACCCTTTTTACTGGCAAAGAGGCATTCCATCTTAGTCCTTACGGCTGACAACGCATCTGCATATTGAGTCTTTATTGAGGATAGATGTAGATGTCTATGGGTCACAGTAACCACTTACCATCAGTTTGGACTGTGTGCTCGTTTGTCACCCGATCCTATAAAAAAAAATTATTTTGATGCCATTCTAATTACATAAGGAGTATATATTTTTTCATTTCTTCTTAAAAGTTTTTCTATGCGGCCAAAATCTCTGTCACAACCTAAAAATGTGTGACCTACTTCTGGAAATTTGTGTTCAATAGACGCAAACATTTTATGTGAAATCGTGTACTGATATAATTCAATTAGAAATTGATTTTTATTTTGTCAACTGAATGAATCTGACCATATTAACAAGTATTTAGAATTTTCCAAACTAGTTAGATTATTTAAACAGTAAAAAAGTGAACTAAGAACTTCTACACTAGCCTTTACACCACAGTCTTCTGTCCAAGTGCAAAAATAAGAGCTATGCCCATCTCTATTAATGATATGGATACCCCAATTATAAAACCATATTTGCCTCAAATAAAATACGTTTGATATGGGAATTTTATGTAGAGGCTGAGTCTGTTGCATGTTAAAACTAATATATGTTTTATCTTGCCCACTACACATCTCTCTTTCTTGCTTTTGCAACTCAAATCTTCTTTTATAATTATCAATATGCTCTTCAGTGTGTGAATTTGAATCATATTTGTTACACACATCAGTTCTAGACGGTTTAAAAGATAGATTAAATTTTGTATTGACTATATTTCTTTAAGTGCAATCCTTGATGTAATATTTGGTAGGTTTACTTTCATCCCTACATTTTTGAATATACATTGAATACATTTTTCTTTTACAGAAAGTAATGGATTTAAATACTGTTTGTGGATATTTTGAGTACGAAAATAATGAGAACTTTCAGATGGAAAGCTTCTAATGTGATTGCATATGTAATTTTCTACATAAACATCTAATCTGTGTTTGTAAGTATGAGTTTTACCCCTTTGATCTTTGAGTGCTGTCACATCATTTAATTAAATTTTTGATTGAATGACTGCTATTTTTCTATAACCAATTTGAAACATATTGCAAAATGCAGTCTTACAAACTTTTATGTTTGTTCGGAAATATGTTAACGTGTTTAAAATGCTATAACATAAAATACAAAAACAATACTTCGATTAATAACACATTTTATCACAGTAGTGCTTAAAGATAATACAATCGTTGTAAAAGAGGATTTGAAAAAAAATGAAGCTATATATATAAGCTAATTAGCAAACGTAAACTATTGTTTATAACACCTTTGTTTATTTTTTTCATATTAAATCATGTTATCATTGCTGTTGAATATTTCTTGTTGTAAACATGTATTATAATAAAACCAGTTTGTTTGTCACTTTATATCACTTTATATGTTTATTTTATTATAACAGATATATGCTTTTATAATATATTATAACTATATGTAGGCAACACATTAGCAGGCATTGAGCCTGCTAATGTGTTGACTGAAGAGTGTGTCAATAAAACAGAAGCGAGAAAAAGAAGACTATTTTGGGTTCGTAATTTAAATTTAATATTTTAAGTTTTTAGTTTAAATATAATATTAAACAATTGCGAAGATGCAGAAGATTTGTTGATTGATAATCACCTTATATTATTCCAAAAGTAGCAATGATAATCGTTCTCTGAAAATATTTCTGCTGATAACACATTTGCAAATCTGAAATATACACTTGATTGGCACTTAACATCTTTGGCGTGGTTTAAGTTCATGAAGTGATTTATCACCAGTTAAATCTATATTCATGCAAAAAAGTCGGATTTTTTAATTTTGTCAGATAACACCTTTGTCCACTTAGCCCTTCAATTGTCCATCATTCTGGAATATATCCCCATGCAAAACTTGCTCTGAAGATTTAAACCAGATAAAAAAGAAAGATACCGATACCCCTCTGTAGATGTATGGGCATTATTCCATCCTCCTCACTTGTCTTATATAGTTTAAAGGTGCCAACAGCCCTTTGCACCAGGTTTGGCCTTATTATCATTCTAGCCTTACACCGGTCCTCATTACAAGGCCTTCGTACGGCTCTGAAAGAGTTCGAGGCCTGTCATATGTGACCCTGGTAAATGGATTGACGCTAGTAACACCAGGGTTCCCGTTTCACTATTAGTGAAGTTACTATTAGGCTTTTTAAGGAGCCCGAACTGATTAGGTTTTTCTTTAGATAGCATTTTGTGTAGTCTTGCACTGCGAGGCAAAGACTAAACTTTCTCCCATAGCTTTCTCCAAGATACTCTCTTAGCTTTCCTAATTTCTTTATTATAATCGGTTAGGGCTGCACTATAAATATCCCATTTTTTATTTTTTCAGTCATATTGAATAGTTTCTAGTCGTTTCCCTAAGCTGCTTTAGCTTAGTGTTCCACCAAGGAACTTTTCATGTTGAGGTCTTGGTTTTGACAGGACAACTATTTTCGAAGTCTTCACTGATACCTGCTGTTATCGTCTCCGCCGCTAATTCTAGACCTTCAATCGTTTTTATGCATTTAGGAAACGTTTCCTAATTCCTCCTTAGGCAATCTCTATAGACATTCCAGGAGGTCGAATTGAATCCCTAAAAGCAACAGTTTCATAAGTTGGTGATGCTCTAATCACTAACTTAATATATCTGTGATCAGAAATTGACTTTTCACTACTAACATGCTAGTTAGTATACCACCTGGATATATAATTGGTAGCAAAGATCATATCTAAAACTTCCTGCCTAGCACGTGTTACAAAGGTTGGTGTACACCCTAAGTTTAGGCATACCAGGCGAATGGATGCGAGAAAGTCAAAAAGTAACTCACCTCTTTCGTTGATGTTAGCGCTTTACCATGTTGTGTGGTGAGCATTAGCCTCACATCCCAGCACAAGCTCGGCGTGCTGCTTAAGGGTGAATTTCGCCACTTGCTCTAAGTCGATGGCAGGATATGGGTTCTCTCCGGGAAGATAGGCTGAGAAAATTATTACTCCGGCCCCTGTGCATCTCTTAAGATGTGTAAAGGCTGTAACCAACGGTCGTCATTGCAATACTCTGGAACAGCTAAAAGTTCAATATTTTTATTGTAGATTATACAAGCTCTGAGTCTACTGCCTTTAGTATCTATTGACTAAGATCTTACCGGCAGCCGAAATTCCCAGAACTTGACCATTGGCCACCCAAGGCGAGGTTGGTGTTGTCCTCCACGAAGCAAATCTCCACCACGGCAGAAGCAGCTACTGCATGGTTAAGATTTGCCTTGAGTACCCTCGTCTTACCCTTGGGGTTCGCCATTTATAGCCGTGGGGGCAGGGGCTGTTTTCGCCTGCTTAGGACGAAGACGTCCTTTCTGGCGCTCTTGACCCACCGCCGTACATTTTGGTGAATCGCTCCCACCTACATTCCCCTTACCCATGGCCGACACCTGCGGAGGCCCTTGGACCGTGGTGAGATCAGCGCCTTGGGGTCAAAGTTACTCTTGCTGATGTCGTTCCCATCTCACCTTTCGAGGTGGAGGACTGGGGGGATTATAGGGCTGTTCAGGCTCCATTGCCGCGTCAAAGCCTCCCCTGACCTTAAAAGTTATAATTCTAAAGCCAAGGACGACTCTGCCGCCTACCGCTTGTAGAGCCTCCGCCGATGGGTCGCCAGAGAAAAGGTTACTACGAACCCATTCTCCTCGCCCCTACGGTGGAGGCTTTTCCAGAGCTTGGTATGGAGCCCTCTTTTTCGTGCCCTCAACAGCACAGCCGCCTCCTCTGGAGAGTCAGCTTCAGAAAGGTAATGCCCAGTTGAAGCCTATGCAGTTCGCTCTCGGGTATTATCGAGAGCTCTGCCTTCGGCCAGGGTTTCAGTTTTCCGATCTCACCCACAATCCAGTCCTGACTTGCCTTATTCAGGCACGTTACCAGAATCCAACCTGATCTGTGGGTAAAACCCGAAAATTTTGGTCCTATTCCCGGCGGTCTTACCAATAGCCTGCGTTAGTGCCCAGTGAACCAGCCACGTGAGCTCCACGTTCATAGGATTTGAATTGCGAATTCCTATACGCGCGGAGCCAGCTATGGCAATGAATCTGAGCTTCTTCTCCCCCGTTGCCAGCTTCACAGATTTCATGGGCTAGTCTTTGGGGGACTCCTCCTCAGATCAACTGCTTTTTTTCGCCTTCGGAACTGGGCAAGGTTTGTGCAGAGGAATTTCGTCACAGAATGGGCCTCTTCAACTCCTATCTCAGCTACTTTCAGCCTTCGGTACCTCTTCCGTGCTGCCCCACTAAGCTTATAAAGCCGAGTGAACTTTTTATTTTCCCCTCTCTGTTTCGTTTCCGACTGTGGTTCGGCTGCAGACGTGCCCTCCACTTCTCGGCTCGTCCCAGTTTGGGGCGTAGGGTTGCAGGGTGTTGGTGAGGCTAAAAGATCCCCTTCCAGAGCTACATTCAGTTTCATTAAAGGAGAGTTTATTTTTTTTAAATATCTATCTTCGTCCATTTTGGTCCCATGAGTAGCTAGGGAGAAATTCGGTCACCCCCGGTAGAGTCCCGCATGCCGGAGGAAGGGCTAAAATACCACCCGAATCGCTCTGGTCTCGGGTAGGTACCGTTTGCGACTGGACTCCCCCTCAGTCACGCATCCATCGGCACGGTACACCTTGGATTGGGTTGAAATAGGAAAAAAGGAGGTGGGATAAAAAGAAAAGAAAATGAGGATCGTCGAATGTCGAGTGTTTCTGTCTGTCTGTTTCCTATCGAACCAGACCAAATAACAGGCGGCAACCACGTGAAAGAAGAACTCCTCAGACTTGGCTTGGGGATCAACACAACCTGCGCTGTCCCCCAGAGCCATTCGCCAAACTGCTCGCCGGACAGGAGAGCAGAATAGGTGTTAATCTAGTCCTACTGATAATGTATAAATGTGAGAATTGGGAGTAGACCAACCCCCGCCTTGATCTTGGTCACTATGGAAATTGTGAAACAAATCTTTCTGCATACTCCATACCAACGGACTATTCCACTGTTTTTTTTTTGTTAACTTCCAGTGGACCATTTTCGCTGGACGGAGCGTTAGCCATGTATTTATTGAATATATTCTAGTATATATTTCAATCTATTTTATTTATTTTAATAGCATGTTATATTTGCATATATTTATAAGTATTTATCTATTCCAACCAGTTGAGAAAATAATATAAATACCCCAATAATAAATTGCAAATACTGTCGTACTTCCGTTGCATTGTCAAAATTTTAAGTGGCTTTCAAAACTCGAAAATTTCGTATTTCGTAATTATACACAAACATAATTACTATTAAAGATTTGCTCTTAGTTTTGGTTGTAGTTCTTTGTTTTCTGGTATTTAAGTTCAAGGGGAGAGTTTAGGAAACTCAATTTCAGTATGAATTGATTAAGATCGCCTTTAGGTAACTCGCAAATGAAGGGCACCATTTATGCGGTTTCTCTATCTCGTGTTAAATGTAATTCATATAGAGCACTTAGTTTATTTCATAATTTTACGTGGTATAGCCCCGCTGCAGTTATACTAGCTATACATAGCTGCAGCACGGTTGGCTCAATCGGGTAAGAACCGGGTATGCTACTGTGTTTCGTATGTTGAGAACAAAGGACCCGAGACCCCTATTACTGGTAATGAGTCCATCGTAGTCCTTGGGAATGACAATGCATCTGCATTTTGATTCCTAATTGCATAATACTAAATTAATGATAGATGTAGATGTATATGGGTCATAGCATCCACTTACTAACAGATGGATTATGTGCTCCTTGTTTGTAAAGTTTCATCACAATCAGTTTAGCCACTCCGAAGATTAGCTCGGACAGACAGCTGTCTGTCTGTCCGTGTTAATATTGTACTTGTAACCACAAAACAACACGACAAGACAACGTTTTTTTTATGTTTTAATAGCATGCAAATAACCCCTTGGACATAACAGAAGACAGTTATACATTAATAAAAAGACGACAAAATGACGATCACCATATGTTCGGAACGACCCTTAACTAATAATTTATATTTGACGCAAAGGTGGAATTAGTATTAAAATAAAAATGGAATTAGTATGAAAATGGAAACCAGGACTATGCCTTACTTGACGATCATCTGTGTTGCCTCAGATTCATACGCCCATTTAAGAATCTATAACAAAATAGCTTAAATACAAAGAAAATAAAAGGAATAGCAGCTGCCTTTTAATGTTTATATTTTCTACTGCTGAGCGTATGCGTTCCTGGTTTATTAATTGTCGTGGTTGTTGACTCAAAAATTGTAATGCCAATTAAATATTATTTTCAAAATTTGTCATACCATTTATTATCGATATCATTATCAATAACAACAACATCATCAGTCCGCAGCAGTCCACTAATGATTTAGGCCTCTTGCAAGGCGCGTCACATACTAGTAAATTAACTTGATCTTTGGCTACACGTTTCAAGGTATTATCAATCAACGCAGATTATAATGAAGCATTGGCATAACAAGATGGTTTGAATTACCCTTAATTATTTACATAATATATACACATATATAAATAACACTATAGTATGCATACCTACCTCAAATCGACCGCTAATTGCTTTGTGTGAATTCTGTAAACAGTGAATGAAGTTGTTTTAATATAAAGTTGATTAATATTCTATAGCCCATCTGTTGTAAATGAAGCACATGATGAATAAATAACAGCGAGCTAAGTTATCCCGTATGTGAGCTTTATATATATTAGAACTAGCTGTGCCCGCGATTTTATATGCGTAATCATGTGTTATGTACGCGTTCTACTAGTTTAATACAAATAAATCTCTGTTGTATAATATGTAATAATTACTTATTAATCTTACATATCGCATCATTACGCACTGAAGCAGAGCTGCAGTCATAATGCTCCACATCTCTTTCAATACTAAGAGGAGGCCTTTACTCAGCAGTATGTAATATTGTTTTGTTTTTTTAATATACTTGTAGTCGTCTTAAAAATAATATTTTTTTTATTTTTTTATGATATATCCACTTATTACGATCATTACTGTATTGTCCAAATACGATAGATAAGTCATACTTTAGTTATGTTAGATATAATAATTTTATAAACTAAAACAGAAATAACAAGGTAGCCTTTGTGAACTTGTTCAGAGAACATCCGAATAAATCAATTCGCTCAGCCACGACATTGAGTGAACGTAGCGCGCGGGTGAGTGTCAATTTAATAATTCGCTTAATCAACCTATTAAGCGAGAGCGCCTCGCTTAATAGGTTGATTCACGCACGCGGCAGTTCCTCCTCGCCGCCGTTCGGCACTTCGATCTGGCACGCACAACTTCATCTCCTCCAGGATAGTTGGGTTGTTAACAACACCCGGTAACACCTTATTTAATTAAGGTTTATAACTAAAAACAGTTCTGTATCGAGAATAAAGTTATGACTACTCCAATCCGGTCCGCCGGTGGCCCGTGTTGCTCTATGTTTTTAGGTGGTTTTAGTTTGGAAATTTTCTTTGTTGTTTGGAGTGATTGATATTGAGTCAAAATCTTCGGTGGTCTATCTCTCTTTATAAATTATGTTTACAAACAATAAACAAATGATTATTAAATACTTTAAACCCAGAAATCCTTTCTTTTGAGTTAGGTTCGCGGTTATTTTTTTTTACCGCCCGGAAATACTTGACTTAGTAATCCCTACAGTTGTGGAAGGGGACACCCCCCGCTCCCACTCCCCTTCCCCTTTCCTGCCGGTGTGAGATAAATGTTATCATTTTGAGGTTAGGTCTATAGGATTTTCTTTTAATTTTTTCTGAAGAACGGTGTATTACCTTTTCATGGGAGTGGTGTCGGGGTGTAGAAGACACTCCCCTCTCCCCTCTTCCCCCACTCTCCCTCCCCCTCCTGCCAAGCGATTCTAAATTTTTACCCATATACTTTATGAAATATCAATATGTATGATCCAAATATGTTAGGTTCAAATGTCAGAAATTTTTACTGAAAAAAGAAAATCAATCACGTTTTATGGCTTTTTAGGTTTATCCAAAATATAAAATATGTACCGCGGCATTGTTTTCTCCAGAAATAAGCACAGTGCATTCTATCGAATTCTGATTAATGGCATTACTGAAATATTTGGGTACAGATTCTTAAAATATTTGGTTACAATACTTTTTGGTAATAAAAATACCGCAAGGCTTTCCGAACTATTGTAAAAGCAAGCATTATTCAATATAACAAGAAATAATCGACATTAATCCAAATTCTTAAAAATATTACAAATTATTTCTTTTTGACACAACAGAACCGTAATCTTAGCTGATATTTATAATTTTTTATAAATACTAATTTCTTTTATTATGTTAATGATAAGTTGATGTGGCTAATACAGGATGGGCTATCTGTTGGTTCTTTTTCAATGGATGATTTTTAGTATTTCACGTTATCTATTCTATAAAATTATTTGACATGTAAAAAGTAAAAAATATGCTATTTATAATCATGAGGTCACTAACATCATAACAGCGCAATTGATCTCGAAACTGGTCGTTCAAAAAGAACAACATTTCGTAAATTACATGAGAGTTTTGGTCGACATGAAGTCCTACTGAGCGTGCAATTGGCAAAATTATTTTTTTTAAGAAACCAATTCAATGGAAGGTCGTAGACCGTATCTACATGTACATTTAGTTCATACTCCTGATGCAGTGGTGGCTGTTAGTGAAAGTGTTCGTAATGAACCAAGCACATCAACCAGGCATCGACCACTGGAACCACATTACGACGCATTTTGCATGTTGACCTTCATTTGCATTCATACAAAATTCAACTAACTCAACAATTGAAGCCACCAGACCATTACCAACGTTGTCGTTTTGTTTATTGGATGCTTGAACGAAATGGTTTTTCATCAAAAATCATCTTTAACGATGAAGCCATTTTAACCTTAATGGGTACGTAAATAAACAAAATTTTCAAATTTGGAGAGCGGAAAATCCTCATGCTATTCACGAAGCAGAACATCATTCTCCAAAAGTCACGGTTTGGTGTTGTTTATGGGCTGGTGGCATCATTGGGCTGTTTTTCTTTGAAAACGAACAGAAAAATGCCCTTACGTTGAAAATGGAACGTCATCGCAACATGTTAACTATTTTTTTGTGGCCCAAATTGAATGAATTGGGTGTCAATGACCTCTGGTTTCTACAAGATAGAGCAACATACCACACAAGTCGTGCAATACTCCATTTATTGTCAACTAAATTTACTGATTGCATAATTTTAAGAAATGCTGAAGTTCCTTGGCCACAAAGAAGCCTGGATTTAACACCACTTGATTATTTTTTTGTGGGGTCATTTGAAAAATAAGTGTATATTTATTACCCACAGACAATTAAACAATTTAAAAACAATAATCAAGCTGATATTGAGGTCATTGATCCGATTTTATTGGAAAAAACATCGGAAATTTTGATGTTTGTATGCAGGCCTGTAGAAAAAAAAAGGCGTGGTGGACATATGAACGATATTGTTTTTCATGCATGCAAATGGCATAGAACCACCTTTCTTTGTCAATAAAATTGACTTTTCATCTGAAAATGTAAATTTTAATTACAAATGAAAAAAGAACTAAGAGATGGCCCACCATTTATAATCAGTGGCTTAGAAAAGGTGCCAGAGACCTATACCCCGGGTGGCCACTTTGGAACTTTTAGTAAACTCCTCTTATCTTTTTAAATAAGGATAGTTAAAATCTCAAAAAGTCTGTAATTTACGGGTTTGATATACTTTTCATTTAAATATGAAGTTGCAGAATTGCAACTTCTGAAAATAGGGATATTCTGCACAAAAGCACTCGCCTAGGGTAGGCATAAGTATGTATAAAAATACATTTGTTTTAGTCATTGTTAAATTATAAAATAGTTAATTTTAAATAAGAGTTTCTAATGCCGGGTTTCCATGCTTGCCAAGCCTCGGCAAACATCTTCAAGCCCCAAGCGTCCACAAATCTCGTTTGGCGTTTGGAAGTCGTTTTCATGCTTGTGAATGCGTCAGTGTGCTACGTAAACCCAAGCATGGCGGACACCGAACTTGTGTCGGCAATTGCGTTTGGTTTAACATACTTTTATTTGAAATACAATCAAAGTAATACAAAAACAAGGAATTTTTGGCTTTTAATTCTTTTACTGGCTTTCCCGTTAACTCGGCAAGACGACTCCAAGCATTTGCAACTTTCTTTTTATTTTTATGATTAACGTCTTTGGAGTTCCAGATAGACGATTCGGTCTGATAATATTCCAGAAACGATAAACTCTCTTCGTTCGACCAGTCACTCATTTTAAACAAAGAACTAAACATGCGCTCGTCGCGAAATCACAATTTCTACTAAACGCGCACCAACGTGTGAATGCGTTGCAAGCGCTTGCCGCAAGCGCCCTTTGATCTGTGTCCAAAAACCGACACTAGCCCGGATCGGGGACAAGCGTCCACAAGCTCACGCAAGCCAAGCCAAACGCCCTCTTTACACACTTGTGCTTGTGGATGCTTGCCGAGACTTGGCAAGGGTGGAAACCCGGCATAAGACTTCTAACAACTATGAAACTTTTACCAATAAATAATAGCATATAAATCATCTCGTTTATGCCAGACTAAGAGACCTAACATACCCAGACCGGCGATGGGGACAGCGTCACTACTGATATCATAGGTCTACTATTGCGATTTCAGTACTTTTAGCTTTGAATTTTTTGGTTTGTTGTAGAAGAAGATGTTTTGTGAAAAAATGGAATTCCCTAAGACCAAGTGTCAAACTGACCTGAACAGTATCAAAACGGTCAAAGAAAATATATCTAAAGGGCCACACCAAAATTTTCATATTCACGCGCTTTTGACCAGCTTTGTAAGATTTTACAATTGCCCCTATAAATTTTTTACCGTGGTTTAATCGGAGAAGCCAAAAGAAGTATTGAACTATTTTAGCCCACAAACCATAAATAAATTTTAAATTATTTTTTGGATCTTAAAGGACATTAAAAGGATTAAATTTGCATTTAATTGAATTTTTATGAATAATCTTTAAAGACTTTTCCAATCTAAGATGCAAAACCAGAATAACTGAAATCAAAGCTGATTTAAAGAATAAGTGAAGTTTAATTAATATTTTATTCCAATCTCATTTTAGTTATTTTTCAGTTTGCTAACTCTTACTGTGAAATATATTATTCTGTGCATATTGATTATTTATTTTGATTATTACTATCCCACAGTAACACAATCGAAATATCGTACAAATTATGATACTCCGGCTACAACATTTCAACACTTTTAAGTAATGTTGTTAACTGCATTTCAATCTTCTAGGCACTGAAAACGGTTTTGTAACTCGAGCTGAAAGGTTTCGCACCTTTGTATTAGAGCACGATGGGGACGGAGTTTTGACCTCATTAGACGACACCTCTCTTACTTTATGTTTGGGTTCAGTGTGCCTCTAACCATTCGGTTTTCACCCTCGCAAACACTGAGTCGTTGCCACACATCACTGAAAGGTTGCCTTCTAGTCGTCGTAATGAAGTCAATCTCATTTTTTGTCGAACCGTCGGGGCCCGACCAGGTCCACTTCCTGTGCCGCTGCTGGAAGAAAGAGTTCATCATGAAGAGTCCCTCTTTCTCCATGAATTCGACCAGCTGCTGGCCTCTTGGATACCATTGCCCTATTCCAAATTTCCCTGCCCTGAGGTCGCCGTTCTGTCTTGTGCCTAGTTTTGCGTTAAAGTCTCCCATTAACACCGTATAGTGGTTTTGGAGGAATGCATGGCTCTAGAAATATCCTCATACATTTCCTTAACATCCTTATGACCTTCAACGAAAACCGTTAATGATTCTGAGTATAAGATACATAACCCTTGTAGACACACTCACAATCTTTACTAGTTGTTAACAAGAGACGTGTGGATGATAAATCCGACACCTCCTTTGGACAGATGGTCGCCCTTCCGGTGATAGAACAAGTTGCCGAAGTTGCCGATTCGAAGATTACCGTGTCCTCCCCTTCTCTTCGGACCTCAGATAATGGTATAATATCCCACCGCATCTTGTTTCTCTCTCTTTATCGAGATCTTCTCGTCAATCCTCAGGGTGCGTGCGTTGTTTGTTGCCAGGTCGATTCACCTTAGGTGGCAACCGAATCTCTACCGGAGATTCATAGCACACCCTGCCCTGCAATTACCATTATCGCCATCTTAGCCAGGAATAGCGGGGCCGTCGGGCACTGGGAGCTGTCTAATTGTAACTTTTGTCATGGGGGGTATTGTCATGTTTGCCACGCTTGGTGAGCGGTTTGGCAAAGGTAGTTTTTTTATTGTTGTTTTGCTGTTATTAGAAAGATGCTGCTGACCATCTTCTGTCTCAGTTTCACTCTGTTGCTTCTTACGACATCCACGGGAAGATATGGAGTATTTGGGTATATTTACCCGCCACTACACAGGGCGTTCACAAGTCCACTGCTGAAAATAGGCCTTCCCCAAAGAATGTAACAAAGCACGGTCCTGTGTCACCTGCATCCATCGACTTCCTGTATGTCTTACCAGGTTGTCACTCCATCTAGTGTGAAGCCGCCCCACACTTAGCTACCTGTACAAAGCTGCCACTCGAAAAGCTTGCTTCCCCTTAGGTTCTCGGTTTCAGAGCTACATAGCCGGCCCATTGCCACTTCAGCTTACTAATACGTGTGTGTATAAGTATTTGGCCATGTTTTGGCAGCAAAAAAAATGTTTTTTACCCCAAGTCAACCCGTAGGAAAACCGGAATGGAGATGGACAGCAGCACTTTCTTAATAATAACTTTATTATTTTTAAAAAATGGCAGCTATAGCAAATATCCCCCTTATGAGACAATCTATGAGGAAGGCTTATATTCAGCAAAACACTTTGATTTTCATTTTGCCATATACAAATATTTTTTGCTTGTGACGTAATATCTATTACTTTCAATGAAGTGGGATGTGACTGTGTCAGTAGTAACATGATTCTTCCCATTCTCGATATTACTCTTCCTATTATTTTTCATATCCTTAACTTCTTCAATTCTACAAGTAGTTTTCCATCATCTTAGAGAAATGATGAAATTATTCCTATTCGAAAGAAAAGTAATTCTGAGTCCTTTTCTGAATGTTATCCTATCTCTTTACTGCCCTTCTTATCTAAAGTTCTTAAATGCCTTGTTTACACCCAGTTCAACAATTTTCTTTGTGTAATATTCTTAATACTTTACAGTCAGGATTTCGACCTGGACATAGTACTACCACAGCATTGGTGAACATCAACGACAATATCCGATTAGGAATGGAACACGGTGAAGTGACTGTTCTTTGTTTATTATATTTCAGTAATGCTTTTAATACCGTTGACCATAATTTCCTACTTGGCAAAATGCTCTCTCTTAACGTATCTCCAACAGCGATTGTTTGGTTGCGGAGTTACCTGTCTGGCCGCTAGCAACGTATACGTATCGACGATATATTATCATCTTGGTGTAACGTATGTGTTGGTTTACCGCATGCAGGCGTTTTATCTCCTTTAATTTTTGCAGTTTTTATAAACTCAATGTCCATTAATTTAACTTTTACCTAACATATATATATGTGTGTGTGTGTATGTGTGTGTTTATTATTTTTTACATATTTTTTTTCTATTACACCAATTTGGCCTACTCCTCTCATATTCGTGCAATCCTGTCCATTCATTGGTTGTCTGGGAGAAATTGCTGTCAGCAATAATACCGCCCATTGCATACTTCATTTTTTTTTATAGGAGAGGGGGCAAACGAGCATGCGGCTCACCTGATGGTAAGTGACTACCGCCGCCCATGAACAACTGCAACACCAGGGGAATCGCAGATGCGTTGCCGGCCTTTTAAAAAGGAGTACGCTCTTTTCTTGAAGGTCCCTAAGTCGTATCGGTCCGGAAAAATCGCTGATGGTAATCTATTCCACAAGGAAGTCGTGCGAGGAAGAAAACATCTTCTAAATCGCACAGTGAAGGACCGCCAATCATCCAGATGGTGTGGATGGTATCGGGAGTTCTGCCGCGATGTACGTTCGCGAAATTTGGCGGCTGGGATTAATCCGAACAATTCCTCAGAGCACTCCCCATGGTAGATGCGAAAGAAAATGCAAAGGGATGCAACATCTCTTCGTAGTGCCAATGAATCGAGCCGATCGGAAAGGGCTCGGTCGTCGACGATTCGAGCCGTTCTGCGTTGGATGCGGTCAAGTGAAAGGAGCTGGCATTGGGGAGCCCCTGCCCAGAGATGGGAACAGTATTCCATGTGAGGCCGAACCTGCGCCTTGTAAAGTTGCAGGCGGTGTGCCAGCATGAAATACTGTCCCGCTCTGCTGAGCACGCCAAGCTTTTTAGAGGCCAATTTGGCCTTGTCTTCCAAGTGACCACGAAACTGCACGTCACTTGATATGTCGACTCCGAGTATACCGATACTGGCTGAGGCAAGAAGGGGAGTGCCTTGAAACTGAGGAGATACGACAAAGGGGTTCTTTTAAGCGGTAAACGTGCAAACTTGTGTCTTCTGAGGATTAAACTGGACTAGATTTAGTCGCCCCCAATCCGAGACTTTGTTAAGCAAAGACTCGACTTCAGACACAAGTTTTTTCCGGTACTCGGCGACGTTTTCCCGAGAAATATTGGCACGGCCGGTGTATAGAGCATCACCAGTGCTGTTATCCGCATAGCAATGAATGTTACCAGTTAGCAACATGTCATTGATATGCAGAAGAAACAGCGTTGGTGATAGCACACAGCCTTGTGGAACACCAGCGTTAATAGGCTTGTAGTCAGAACATGCACCGTCTACAACGACCTTGATGCTCCGATCTGCAAGGAAGCTGGTGATCCAATTGCACAATTTCTCGGAAAGCCCATAGGAAGGGAGCTTCGAAAGAAGCGCTTTGTGCCAAACCCGATCGAAGGCCTTCGCAATGTCCAGACTAACGGCCAACGCCTCCCCCTTGGACTCTACTGCCTCCGCCCATCTATGGGTCAGGTAGACCAGAAGATCACCAGCTGATCGACCCCGACGGAAACCGTATTGGCGGTCACTAATCAGCTGGTGATACTCAAGGTACCGGATGAGCTGGCAGTTAATAATGGATTCCATTATTTCGGAGAACAAGGAGGTGATCGCGATAGGCCTATAGTTGGACGGGTCTGAGCGGTCGCCTTTTTTAGGGATCGGGTGGACAAAAGCTGTCTTCCATGAATTCGGGACTACGCCTTGGAAGTAGGAGTACTGGAAAAGACGCGTTAGGACCGGTGCCAACTCCGGAGCACACGTCCTCAGCACAATTGGGGGGATTCCGTCAGGCCCACTCGACTTCTGGATGTCCAGGGAGAGAAGTGCTTTGCGAACCGAGCGCTGTGAGAACAGCACATCCGGCATGGAGCACTCACACCGCGGGATGGTCGGCGGTGTTTTCCCCCCGTCATCAAGAGTCGAGTTGGACGCAAAAAGGGAGCCTAAAAGGTCAGCTTTGTCTTTTGCGACTTGAGCCAGTGAGTCGTCCTCCCTGTGCAGAGATGGTAGTGATGGCTTACAGAAGTTCCCTTGGACAGCCTTGGCGAGAGACCAGAATACACGGGTCCCCGAAGGAAGGCGAACTAGTTTCTCGACAATTCTGCCTATGTGCTCTGACTTTGCCTTGGCAATAACTCTTTTGAAGGACCTGGAGGCGAAGTTATACTTCTTTTTAAGTGCTGGTGTTTACATCCCGAGTCGCCGAAGCCGCAGCCCAGGCTTGATAACACTCCTGCTTACTGCGTAATGCAGTCTTACAGGAGCGACCAAACCAAGGCTGAGATCTGCCTCCGATGGGTACCACAGATGATGGAATAAATAGTTCCATTCCCTGTAGCACCACATCAGTGACAGAGTCAGCAACAGCGCTGGGATCATCCGGCGAGAAGCAAACCCGCCCCCATGGGTAGGATGCAAAGAAAGACCGCATTCCATCCCAATCCGCCGATCTGTAATGCCAAACACGGCGGCAACCTGCAGAACGCAACCGCGGAGGGAGCGTGAGTGGCACCACACTCCGGATCAGACAATGGTCCGAAGAGCCGAGAGGGGCATCGACGGAAACCTGATATCCGTCCGGATGAGAGGACAGCAGAAGGTCCAACAGGGAAGGTGTATGATCCTCCACATCTGGAATCCGCGTAGGCGAAGTAACCAGTTGTGTCAGACCATATGCCAAGGCAAAATCATAAACAGATCTCCCCGCATGATCGGTTAAACGTGAACCGAGCCATTCGGCATGGTGGGCGTTAAAATCGCCAAGGATCACGATCTCTGCGGATGGGACCTGTTGTAGCAAGGAATCTGTAGCCATTTGGACGTGGTCGATGAGTCGGTCTGTTTCGGCATTTCCGCTATGGGACCTATAGAGGCACCCGTAGACGCGCGGATGGTCTTCGCTGTCTACGCGTAGCCAAAGGATGGACAGGTCCGAACCTTCAAGACTGCCGAGGCGTCGAGAACAGATATCCTCTCTGACATACACGCAAACTCCAGCCCGAGGCACAAAGGAGTGCTCCAGTTTGTACCCCGGGTAGGAGAGATACGAAATATCAGCCGGAGAGGAAACCTGCGTCTCGGTCAGAAAGAGCAAGGCCGGCTTCGCCGTCTCGAGATGGTAGTGGACGGCGTTTAGGTTAGAGTGAAGTCCCCTGATGTTGCAGAAATTCACGGATAGCGTGGCAGGGGTCGCCTTGGTATTGTTGCTCAGTTTGCCCCGAGCAGTTATGTTTTTGAGCGGAATTTTGCCCCCCCCCCCAGAATACGCGGGGCAGCCTGAGCACCCACGCTCAGGATTGGAATAACATGGTCGTGGATGCTCAGCGAGGGATTCTCCAGGGGTGCTGGTACCCTCCTGGGGTACCAGCACCCCTGGTACCCCAGGGGGGGGGAATTGGATTTGAATTTGAATTATATATATAATTTCTGTAATTTTTGTAAGGTGTACAATAAATAATATTAAATAAATAAGTAAGTTCAAATATTTTTGCCAGCCCTGAGGACTAAGATGGAATGCCTCATTACCAGTTAAAGGATATCCGGTTCTCTACACTCACCATACGAAACAAAGCAGCATTAAGTTGCTATTACATGTTGGTATTCTGTGCGAGCGTGGTCCTTCTCCGATCGAGCCGACCCATTCGTGCTATAATCATAATATAGCTGCAGCGTGGCTCTACCACGTAAAGATATGCCATCATATTCTGGTATCCCTCTGTTGCTTCGATATGGGGTTGTAAATTCATACACCACTACTATACGGCCAACACAAATAAAAGTTTACAATTTAACAAAAACAAAATTAATTTGACACATTTTATTTTTACAACATAGTCTATGATATTATACAGACAAAACATTACACAATGAGAGCCTATGAATGAAAACTTTCGATTTTACAATTGTCATGCCTGAAGCCACATATATTTATCCAGCCAATTCATTATACTTCCCGAGAGACTGTTATATTACCAAGTCTTTTTGAATAAAAATATAAGAGTACTATATCCTCCTACTTACGTTATTTTTCAAACACTTTATTTACTTTGCATGTAATATTATTTACAAGAAATGTCGATATTATTTGACATATACAGAGACTCCAGTATACACGATTATATTCGTGTTCAATGGAGCAGGTCTTAATTTCAACATCTTCCTTATATTTATCATCACATCAAACTTTTCAATTTCACTGCTGTACTTAAGGTCAAGCATTCCTCGAAAGGCTTACCCAAATTCACCAGGCTAAGCAGACGGTTTGGTGAGCACTGATTCGCACTGGTAAGTGGTAATCCTGTTGTTTAATACCAGTATTAGGGTAGAGCGCGGTTATTTAAATTTTTAATGAAAAAAAAATAGTATGTTCGGGTTAAGGTAAATAATAAATAAGGGTTAACTAGAGATTATAAATGAAACTCAATAATATAATTATAATACTAATAATGTAATTTAATAAAAAACTGAAACAAAATTCAACCATATGTTTTAAAAACAAATCGTCAAAATGCCTTAAAATCTCTTTTCGTCTCGAATTTTGGCATTTTCTTACGGGATTCCAATTTATCTTTTATGACCCTAATCGTGATGAATCCTTACATTGAGAAACCACCGCTTCTGTCATCAACTTTACAGCTCATTCAAAATCCTGGGTATGACCTGGGAAATGTAAAAACAAAAGTTCACCCTCACCACCGTAACAGTGGTAGAGCCACGCGGCAGCTTTTGCTGTCGGCCGGCTCGAACCGGGGTGGTACCACGACCTCACAGAAAACCAGGCTGAAGTAGAGATTTACCTCTGCGTTTCGCTTGGTGAGTGCAGGTGGCCGGAGGCCCTTTTTACTGGAAATGAGGCATTCCATCTTAGTCCTCACGGGTGACAACGCATCTACATTTTGATTTGTAATAGAGGATAGATGTAGATGTCTATGGGCCGCAGCAATCACTTACTATCAGGTGGACTGTGTGCTCGTTTGTCACCCTTATCCTATAAAAAAAAAACCACCAGATTGGAAAATTTGCTAAATTTCTTGGTCACATACATAAGTGTTTTAAGATCGGCGGTTCAATAATGATGTGATGCCAATTTATCATATCAATGTAGGTTGTTGTGCTCAAGCTAACATCAGGTATATCGAATAGCCTTGGTGCAGGGGATTGCGATATATTGCGTGCTTTTACTATACGGGCTGCCAATTCACGAATGTGCTTTTTATCATCTGTAATCATTGCAAGTAGTATCATCATCATCATTACAGCCTTTCATAAGTCCACTGCTGTACATAGGACTCCCCCAAGGAATGTCATAAAGCACGGTCCTGAGCCACCTGCATCCATCGACTTCTTACATGTCCTACCAGGTCATCACTCCATCTCGTGGGGGGTTGCCCTACACTTCGCCTACCGGTACGAGGCTGCCACTCGAGAACATTTCTTCCTCATCGGTTGTCGGTTCTTCGAGCTATATGGCCAGCCCATTGCCACTTCCGCTTACTAATCCGTTGGGCTATGTCAGTTACTCTGATTCTACTGCGGATATCCTCATTTATAAGTTTCTCACGCAGAGAAACCACGAGCATAGCCCTCTTCATAGCTCACTGAGTGACGTTGAGCTTCCTTATACGGCCAGCAGTGAAGGACCACGTCTCAGATCCGTAAGTCATCACTGGCAACACGCACTGGTTGTACAATTTCGTTTTAAGGTTTTGAGGTATGTCTAACGAGACGATGTGTCGTAGTTTCCCAAACGCTGCCAAGCCGAGTTGAATCCGTCGATTGACCTCTGGGTCGAAGTTGGACTTAACTAGTCGCCAACGAGCATGTGATCGTTTACCTGGAGACCTGTTTGCTAGATTTTGTGGAAAAGAACCTGATTGTACCGCAGAGATGATCTCCTGCTAGTACTTTCGGTCTGTGCTCAAGCCTGGGGCCATTTCTGGGAGCGATTCTGCTTCGATTGGTTGGAATTTCGTAATCAGCATTTTTTCACAAGTTTTCAGTATCTTTCCTAACTGACCAGTGTAAGACTTATGTCCCGAAGTGCCTCCGTCAATATATAAAAACAAACGCCTTAGTGGCAGCTCGTTCATATGCACTAAACTAATTATCCGTTGGAGGGACCTTTGTAGCCTTTTATCAAGGAGTCGTATAATACCACCGTACTTTCCAGAATTTACATTAGTCCCATCACAACATATTACCACAAAATGTTTGAGAGAAATGCCTTCCTTAGCCAAGAACCCTGTGATTGCTGATTCTACTGCTTTCACCGAACCAGTGCTAGGTACTACATAACCCATGTACATAGAACCTGGCTGCTGAATTAGGGAAATTTGCTCTTCAACAGTCATTACTCTGTAATATTTATTACATTTTTAATCTTTTAAGTTTTGTTTTTCTTGCCATCAAAATACAAAGCGGAAAGCTCCGTATTAGTTCCATTATTCATTTGTGACGATTTTTCGATCTCTCGCGTCATAATTTATGTCTGTTAATAACATCCACATTCTGATCTAATATCGTACATAACAGATGAAGCGATTGATGCTGCTGCCCTGTCTAAGACTTCATATATGTCACACGTATTCGTTAAGGTAGATAAAGACAACTTTTTCTTCTTCTTGTCAGAAACTTCTTTATTTGTGGTAGTTGCGAAATCACCTGTACTATAGCTCTGCTTGGATGGCGACGATAACATAGAAACGTCTATTTCTGAATCAATAGAAGTAGAACTAAGTTTTGAGGATGTACCTGACCGATTTTCCCGATCTTGTTTCCTCTGTAGGGTCTTTTGTAGCTTCTTCGTAGTTATAACGTCGACTCCGCGTATTATCATTTTGCGAGAAGTTCGCTGATTAATCAAAAATGAATTTTGACGTTTGGGAACATTTCATCCATGCAATCCGTGAGTTTGTTGCATTTTCATGTTCAGATATTAAACAGCCGCTTACTATGTTCTCGAAAATTATCATTTTTTTCTGAAGAGACTTGAGTAAATTTTTACATTTTAATTGGTAGGCTTTCAACATTTGTTTAACTCGTGTTCTAGTTACGGTCGGAATAGACGCAGTTTGCCAGATATGTTCAACTCTAGGTAACACAATATATGTTATTTGTGAAAATGTTGGTTCTTTCGCAGTTTTCAGTTACAATTTTAGTTGATGTCTGGTCCACTCGTAGTACTCCATCACATCTTCATACGTAGGTAAAGTGTTCTCTTTAATATCTTAAATATCACCAAAAAGGGGACAATTGAATGTACTACGAGTTCTCTCCATGCTTCAAAAAACCAAGAAAATATTTTAAAATAGATAAAAACGCGAGCTTTCACATTTCTTTTTTAGCATATGTGCAGTGAGACTACAACAAATACGTGACAAATTACCGCCAGCGCGTGCGCCAAAATCACTTACCGTGCGCGCCATCATGACCTTGCTATGAAGTATGTTTATATAAAATCTTGGATTTTTATTGATTTATAATGAAAATAAGCTATATTTTAAATTAAAAAATAAAACAAAATGTTATTTTTTTTTAATAATAGCATATTTACAAAGCGTAAATCCTGGGTCTAAAATCGTCTTTTTATAAAATTTCAATGACCTGGCGGAGGCAGTTGCTCTGAATCAATCCAAATAATATTTAGCGTGAGTTAATTTGATTTCTAAAGGCACCTTTTGGGCACTATTATATTATCATAAGGTGAAAAAATTCGTTCCACCGTAACCAGTATGTGCAGTTTGTGTTAAGTTAATAATTTGCACAGTCATATTCTGATTCTTTGATAAATAATAACAACAACGACAACAACAATCGATGGGGAAGAAAGGTTCTTGAGTGGCAGCCTCTTGTCGGTAGGTGAAGTATAGGGCAGCCAACTACTAGATGTAGTGTCTACCCGGTAAGCCAAACAGGAAGTCGATGGATGTAGGTGGCTCAGGACCGTGCCTTGTAGCAATCCTTGGTGGAGGTCTATGTTCTGTAGTGGACTTGTGAAGGGCTTTAATGATGATGGTGATGATAATATTGATAAATAAATAATAAAGAAACAACTACTTTCGTAAATTATACTAATTTATAGTAGAATTTTTATAACCGTAATCACAGAACAAATAATGGCATCCGTAATGGTAATATACATTTACATTTAATTTTTGAAAATAATACATATATTTACAAAACTCGCACAAATAAATAAATTACAAACCTCACAAAATTAAAAAAAAAAACAACTTGCAAAGAAAAAGAGATACTAAGATTAATTCTATACTAAATCTTGCAAAACATCGCGCTAAAACCAAAGTTTACTCCTCCGACCCTTGGAATGGTTTTCTGAAATATTTATAGCGCAATATTCTAAAAACAAACTGATCCTGAGATCGCAATAAATCGTGTGGATAGTAACATTCATCATTTGATTACGGTGTTAGTTGACGGCTGATTTGCCTACAAGCCAGCCAGACTATCTGCAACGCCATCCTTTAGATTAATAGTTTTAGCTAATCTTATTAGCCATAACATAGTACATTCAATACGTGTTCCTTCAACATAAAGCTACAAAGCTCTGGGTCCTGTTTCAATTTGTTGGATCATAACTAACCGGATTACTAAAAGGTTAATAATATTTTCATCTAGCTAGCATAACTAAAATTAATTCGCATTCCTTCTCCTTCCTTCCTTTCAATTCGTAGATTTTGTTTTAATATATCTCTTTTCCCTTTTTAAATTATAAATAAACGACTATATGAACACATTACTACAATCATGCGTCTCAATGTTTAATTTTAAAATTATTAAAAACTTAATATAAAAAAGTAAATGAATATGATGTTCAGGCCAAAATTATAGACAATTGCAACATTTAAACTATACAGCATTACTTTGATCTATAACAATTCTATGGTTTCTGACCGTGGTTACTTTGAGATCTTTTGTAAAAAAATCCCTGTTGATTGTATCAAGAATATTTATTTGTGATTTCGCGTAGATAATAATTTAAAATAGATTTTCAATCGAGAAGAAATGTGCCTATGGTCCGCAGCATCCACTTACAATCACTTTGACTATATGTGCGTTTGTTACCCTAAATCCTTTTAAAAAAGTTGGTAAAACGATCTTATTCCAACTTTTTAAAAACATTTTTAAAACCTATGTAATACAGTAAAAAATGTTGAAATAATTCAACAATCTACAACAATCTAGCATCATAAACGTATTCAGAAAGCTGCTGAGGAATTATTTTGATTTCAGTTCGTATATAATTGATTTTAATTACAAGTTATGGATATATTTTGTGAAACACGTGGTTCAAAAATACGGTCTCCGACCAATAAAGAAAACTAAACGGAGCACTGCGTACATTTCAAGCGATGCGGAAACTGAGCTCAATATCTTAAAATGCACTCGCATTATCTTTCTTATTTCCTTCTTTACCTGCCCGTATAAGTTTACTGCTGAACGCACGAACACCAAAGTGAAATAGCAAAATAATACTGAATTATGTATAGTGAGTCCAGGGAACCGGTAACCCTATTTACCGGAAACGAGGCATTCCATTTTAGTCCTTAGGGATGATGACGCATCTGTATTATGATTCTTAATCGCGAATAGATTTAGATGTCTATGAGCCCTAGCATCCACTGAACATCAGGTGGGATGTGCCCTCGTTTGACACCCCTATGTTATAAAGAAATGTTATGGTTGCAAAAAAAATTTGATGCATATGGGTACCTGAACGCGTGTTCTTAGAAGAAGTAGAACATGGTCTTCAACAAATCAGGTGATCTGTGTGGACACGTTATCGCACCGTTACGGTTTTTTTGTTCCTCCAGAATATATAACTGCTGCACTACCTACATAAGCCATAAAAGATGCATTTACCAAGTAAATCTTTAGCTTGTATTAAGGACTCTTACTCTGATTATTTAAAACAAACAAATCATCACGTAAAACTCCACTGCTAGACACGGTTGCAATAATTGTAGGAAGTGTTCGTCTTAACCTGTGTATTGATTATGCGCTCCAACAAGTCGAACATTGGCGCGCGTTTCAGCCGCGCCAAATGGAAACCACCTTGGAACGCGCCAAATTGTTCGCTAGAACGCTTAAACGTGGAGCGGGCCGTTCTCTCTGGTGTTGGATTTTTACCGCGTATCAAAGTAGTTAAATTTTAGCGCGCGTCCCAGTTGAACGGTTGTTTTCATCATTCGTGTGTTCGTTGCATTCCGAGCTATGGATAACCAGAGTATAACCATGATAAAATTATACATATGGTTCAACATAACTGCTGTGGAATAGCAAAAGTCGTTTATATCATAATAAAGCGCTCAGAGAAGATGTAATGAAATGGAACTATGAAAGCGGTAGCTGTTCGTACACGAACAACATCCATGTTGAACGGTCAAACACTGGAACGGGTGCCACGCACGCCAGGCGCGCTTTGTCGATACACTTCGAACAATTGGAACCATTCCGCGGAACGCACTGGTCAGCGCGGTCATTTATGGCGCGTAATCGATACGCGGCTTTGCCGCGCTTAGCAATGGGATTGATTATCGCAGTACATTTCACACCTTTCAGCCATTGATGCTGTTTAATTTCTGGGTACTTCAAGTCTAGTGCTACAAACGAGATGGTTATACCTCCATCAATCAGAAGCCATGAGTGTGATACTTATGAAATAATTAAGGTTTAGCATTTTATCTCATAATATTTAGACCTACTTTACCAAGCTAGTTCCGTGTATATATTTGGACAGAAGTAAAATTAGTAATTACTCAGACGGACTTCTAAACGAAAAAGCAGTCCTATCACCTGGTAAATATAAAAACGAATAAGAATGACTATAATTTTAATGTAAGAGAAAAATAGTATTTGCATGACACGAATAAATTTCGAAGGGAATTCATTTGTTTAGGAATTACGAGAAACCTAGTATGTCAGCAGAATTAAGTTTTTCTTCAGGTTCGCAAGTTTGTAGATGATTTATTTTAAAAGTTTTTCGTTCCAGTGAAAGAATTACTCGATCAGCGAAACTCGCTATTTGCACTAAAGACGCATACATTTAGTGTATACATTAAATTTTGGAGATTACTTCCGAGCATTAGTAGACCTGTTAGACGAATATTTACGTTGTTGCTTTACTTTCACACGTATAAATAGGAATTTTCATGTAGGCCTACATGTGGTTCGAGTTGACTATGACGACAACTTTGGCATGGACGGTTTGAATTATTTGTTCGTCGTAAATATATGGGTGGACTTTAACTTTAGGCGTTCTCTGGCTCTGACTTGAATTGTATTCAGGTAAATTAAATTAAATTCCTGTTGTAAATATATGAATTCATATAAACGTAATAGCGTTTAAATTGAACGTGAACGCCTAAATGAGCGACATAAGGCTTATTTGGTTCACTGAAGTGTTAAAAAACATTATTTGGCAATTATTTAGTTTCGCTTGTTGGTTTTTTTTTATATGATAGGGTGACAAACGAGCACACAGTCCACCTGATGGTAAGTGGTTGCTGTGGCCCATAGACACCTACATTTATCCTCGTTTACGAATCAAAATGCAGATGCGTTGTCACCCGTGAGGACTAAGATGGAATGCCTCTTTTCCAGTAAAAAGGGTCTCCGGTTTTCTACACTCACCATACGAAACACAGCAAGATTAAGCTGCTATTTTACGTTGGTATTCTGTGAGAGCGTGGTCTTTCCCCGGTCAAGCCGACCCGTTCGTGCTACAACCATAATATAGCTGCAGCATGGCTCTACCACGTATAAAATATGATTATAAATTGGGTAAGTACACTCTGGGAAATTTTATTAATTTTGTTTGTAATTATGAATAAATGATAAATTATGTCATTTTATTGTATTATATAATTCTTCTGTCCCTGTGTATGTGAGTGAACTCCTCCTAAACGGCTGGACCGATTTTGATGAAATTTTATGTGTGTGATTAAAGTTGATTCGATAATGATTTAGATTCACAATTGGACCCGGTATTTGGCGGGAAAGCTGCAATTTATTTATAACTAGCTGGCACCCGGCGCGTTACTGCCAGAGAAGAAATAATTGTGGAAATATCGTTTAAAATTTGGAAGAGTTGTATTGTTTAATTAGAAATCATACATAATACATTCCTTGAAATTGAACTTTCAAATAAATTTGTCGGTACGATAGGCGCGCCACATACTGTAAGTAAATTTTATTAGCTTATAACCATCGCGCAGGTGCAAGCAATAAGTTGACAAAGTTTTAGCGCTATCTGATAAACGGTATGGCAGTGCATAAAATACGAACAAACGAAAATGAATTTTTATATATTATTAGATAGGTGTTACAAATCCATTCCTTTAAATAAATTAACCGACCGAATGCGACCACTTTATGTAGATATAATTATATGGTAATAATATAAAATAGAAATATTTACAATGTTTTAGTGGTAAGCTTTTGTATTTATAGTTGGAGGTTGAATTATTTTTTGATTATAATAATATAGGTAATTACATTACATTTTCCTTTCGTTTGAAGTTTAAATTGCAAGTTTTTAAATGTTTTTAAATGATACCTGCAATACTTATTTCATGACATCTTTTTTAGTCTACCTTATGAAGTTTATCATTTTTTTTGAATTTCGCAATTTTTTGCAATTCTGTCGTTCTGAATGAATTTTGACCTTGATTATACTATCGAAGCCCTGTACTATTATGTATGATGTGATGTTAAAATAGAAAATGAGAAGTGTGATAGATCGTCGCCTCCTGGGATATCTACTACGTAGATCACTTAATAAGTTTTGAGATGCTCGAAATTTAAAAATGGAACACACCCGTGTTATATGTTTCTAAAATGCAAATTTATTTAAAAATAGAACTCCATAAGCCAATTGCTCAATATTAAAAAAAAACAAAGTTTCATTAATTTCCTGCAACGCTTCCCACGCTTTTCATTTCAAACGATGGATCTTAACCGTAAACATTTGCGGGCTATGGTATATTATGATTTTAAATTTGTTTTAACCGAACAATTAACTTTACAACGGTTACAATCAGCATTAGGGGACTCAGCTCCATCACGCGCAACAATTTTTAGGTGATTTGCTGAATTCAAAAGAAGTAAAATTAATCTTAAAGATTACCAAAGAATCGGGGCCCCGCAAACAGCAGTAACGGCAGAAAATGTATGGACTACTGAAATGTTGGTGCGAGGAAACCCACGGATCACATATACGGACATCGGAAAGGTTGTAGGCATTAGTTCTGGGAGCATTCATACCATTTGTGTGTAATTCTTAATGAAAGTCATTTTTTACTTTACCACTGGTTCGAAAAAAACCCTTTGTCCTGAGAAGAACCAACAAGAAACCCAGCGGGTCTTATTTTTAAATAAATTTTACAATATAAATGATTACAAACTATTTACCAAACTTATTTTAGAAACTGCTTCGAAGGGACCACCTCATTCCCAAGGGTTATTATCAACCATGTATTCATTTATACTATAATAACCCTTTTTATACAGTTACTTTTATACAGTACAAACGAGTTTAATATTAAAATAAGTTCTTAATAATATTAAGAATAACTCAAAGTCTAATAGTCAGACCTTGATCAAATTTATAAACTGTATGTAACACACTTATAAAAACATACAGTCGAATTGAGTACGTCACCTTTTTGAAGTCAGTAGAAAACATATTTTTTTTACTTAATTTTATATCATGACAAAATTAAATAGTAGTAATTTATTTTCTAGAGCAACTTGTAGAACTAATGCTGTCAAATATTAAAAGTTGTAAAAATAATAGAAATAGATTTAAACTTTTATATATTTCGAAGGTTTTAACTTTAATCTAATTTAATTTTAATTTAATTATAACCATGGTGGTTGCATCAGCTAATCCTCAGATGCAATCTTAAGGCTTTTCTGGATGAACACAATGCATAGTGGATCTTTTTCTTCGCTTGATGAGTGTTTTCGTTTTTAAAATCTATATTACGTATATGTACTCGTGATAGGTATGCCTTTCACATGATTTAAAAATATTAATTCATAATCTTAGTAATATGACAGCTTTGCTTGCTTAAAAATTCAAAGCGTGACATGCATAAACAACCTATATTTGCGTCCGCTAACCAGGTCATATGAAAGGCGTCTTATTTGGCAGCCTAGTTGACACATTTTGATATGATTGTGTTTTTAAGTTATAATCTATGTAAAACTTACTCAGAAGAAAATTTTTAAACCTCTATTATTACGAGGAAGATACTATTATGTACCTTCATTGTTAAAGCTCCTGCTTCTGCTTAACATGTTTACATAAGACGTGAATGGCTGAGAATGAGTGCTTTGTGGGATTACGGTACCACCACAGCACAAGCTTAGCACTTTGTATTTGCTTTCTTTGTTCTTTTATGTTTACCTCTTTTTTGAGATATGATTTTAACAGTGGTAGAGCCACGCGGCAGCTTTTGCTGTCGCATGGATGGGCCGGCTCGAACCGGGGTGGTACCACGACCTCACAGAAAACCAGCGTGAAGTAGAGGTTTACCTCTGCGTTTCGCTTGGTGAGTGCAGGTGGCCGGAGGCCCTTTTTACTGGAAATGAGGCATTCCATCTTAGTCCTCACGGGTGACAACGCATCTGCATATTGATTTGTAATAGAGGATAGATGTAGATGTCTATGGGCCGCAGCAACCACTTACCATCAGGTGGACTGTGTGCTCGTTTGTCACCCTTATCCTATAAAAAAAATTAACATCAATTAATAACTATAATGTTATGAAATGTTTTTAAATATGTTTCTAAATTCAGTCTACTCTTTTACCATAAATAACTGTGTGAACAATACATAACAATAAAAATGTAAGCTAAATTATCTAACTGGATCCAAGCTCGGGTGATTTTTGATTTAAGATATATTTTAATGATTTTTGACACCATTTACCCCAGCTACCTTCTATAATATAGCATTCATATTCGTATAAATATTTTGAACATGTGAATATCGAATTTTGCTGTTAGTAGGCAAAATCCCAGAAAAATATATGACGACTTCCGTCATTTTTGCCTCCGGTAACTTTATAGCATATCTTTAGACAATTTAATGTTATACTTTTTTAGATACATCTTTTTTGAAGTCAGTTTTTTTTAAAATTTCCTGCTGTAAATGGCCAAACTATACTTTTAGTCACTGTGAGTAAAACATTTATTGCAAAGTATGACCAGTAGTCAAAAAAACTATTGTTCTCAAATTGGCGACATTATCTATTGCTACGGAGGCTTGATTTTTTTCGTATTATGTAGAATTTTTTGGCACCAAAGCTAAAACAAAACTTTCATTTGTCTACATACAGTAATATTGCTTTTCCACATCGATACTGACTCAATGAATTTGCTGTTAAATAAAAGCAAAACTAGTCAAGTTATGCAGGTGCCGGAGGACGTTTTAAAAATACCAATTTGATTAATTAAAAGATGTTTAATCACTACAAGAACTCGCTTAAAACTAACTTAATACCCTATGCTTAAAAACTAATGCATGAGATCCTAGACAGAAGCTCGGCAGTTTCCGTTTGTCTACTCAACACATGCCTGTGGTCTACAATCAGAATATTGTGCTGATGCGGACATCTTGGTGGGTCTCGCCACCCGTAACACCTTTCTCCTCAAGTTCGAAGTTCACGTTTACAGGAGAACTTCGGATACAAAAATGAAACAAGTTTAAATGATACTTATGAACTAAGACACAGGTTACAATAATGAAGAATAGTCCATACAATAAAATGGTCCATAGGCTAATACTTTTTATCACCACAATTGCCTTTTCACTTTCACTGTTTTTAATTTCACCTTTTCTTATTGCAACTGACAGAAGTTTGAGGTCCATAAGATCTATACCTTCTAGGTTTAGCTACACCGGGGATGACATCTCGAGGGATAAGGTTATTGTAGGTAGGTTAATCAAAAATTGAAAGCATTTCACCCCTATATTACCTATAATATAGGGGTGAAATGCTTTCAATTTCCATAGGGTTACTTGTTAGGTTAATATCATTGATTTTGGCTGCACAGTTATCGAACAATGTTAAGATAAATGTGCCATGAATTTTCCGCCTTGTTATTTCATTATTACAAATCTCGCAGAGTAAAGTAGACTCCTTGGTGTAGATAATCCATTGGTTAGGTTGTATAAGCTGCACCCTTACAGCTTCCAAAATGACTGGAACTTGGATACATGAGGATATATTTTCAGCATAACTCGTCAGTTCTGTGACACAATCGTCCTTAATTAGTTGGGATGTGTCATCCTCAGGACAGAGGTAACTGCATTCATCGGCTTCCTGACAGGGATGAGTAAGTAGTCTAATCTACGACCCTTTCACTAAAAGGTACGGGAATTTTGGTAAAATGACAGTGGTTATGGGATAGTACAGGTAAGGGATAGAGCTTATAATAAATATAAGTGTTCTTATTGAATAGAGCTATTTCCAAAAGATAAGTTATGCTATTTCCTTTTAAATAAGCATTTACCATTATAGTTCGCTCTATTTTAACTAAATTTTCTAATGTAGGAGTGTATAATAGATTCACTAATCTGCCAATTTTTTTAAGTAAAAATAACTATCTTTTAGACTCTATTACAGACTGATGTAAGATTCCTAATCTACTCAAAGCTAAAGTAGTTTCTATCTCGTTCAGTTTTATAAGGATACCCTGAAAGTTATGAATCAATAGATTGTATGTACTTATATTCCGTGTCTCAATATGATTAGAGTGTTCTCTTTCGACTATAATACTTAAGTTATGTGATAATGTTATATCTTTATTAATTTTTATTAGATTTTCATTAAATTTTAATGTAGAATTTATCAGAGATTGTATTATTTCTGTGATCAACTTCATTCTGTTGTCATTACTATTTTGTTTGACTTTTACTTCTTTGATTAATTTATCGTATTTAACGGCATCATCATTATCGAGATTTCCAGTGACTATCTTAATTAATGAACCTAGTGGGTTAAGTATACCGTGTCTTGTTCTAAAAGAAGGGGTTATTTGTTCAAGCTTATTAATAGTTAAATTCTTAATATATTCTACTTGTGTATAAACATCTACAAAGTTATATGAAAAATTCTTATTTAAATTATTAACAATCTTATTTAATTCGGGAAACCTTATTACATTAAATTTTACATCCTGTATGAATGGTTTGAGGTCTGTTATTTTGGCAATGATCCATTTATCGTTACTGATGACGGCAGTTCCTTGCTTCATGGGTAGTATTCCAGGATTGCTATTTAATTCCTGAAGTTGAAGGGCCTGGAGACGTGTCACCATGGCTACTACCAGGACGAGCAGGAGGTGCCTGTGAAGGGCGTTTTACATTCTTTAGAGAAACTTTACTATCACGTCCTTTAATGTTTACGGGAATAATATTTCTACTAATGGTGTCGGTTACTAGGGCCTTTTGAAAACGTGGCTTATCTTTACTACACCTTTTATTAGTACCTTTTGCATAAATAGTGTCTCTGTTTCTTTTGTATGGCTTGTTCTATTAGATGTTTATAGAGATATTTAGTACGCTTTATGTGTTCTTTAACTAACTGTTGTAAATACTATTTTTCAAAATCTACGTCAAATGCATGTCGTGAGTCTGTATGTCCTAATAAAACTTCAAAAGGTGTTAAGCCTGTCGCAGAGTGTATGCTATGATTGTATGCCATTATTGCGTGTGTCATTATGGAAGGGGCGTCTGTATATTTGTGTTCATACTTTGCTAATCTATATATTTCCAAGATGGTTGAATGGAATCTTTCAACCAATCCCAT
This sequence comes from Parnassius mnemosyne, assembly GCA_963668995.1. Lineage (NCBI taxonomy): Eukaryota > Metazoa > Arthropoda > Insecta > Lepidoptera > Papilionidae > Parnassius > Parnassius mnemosyne. The sequence continues at coordinate 25,653,896 of CAVLGL010000159.1, forward strand.
AGAGTTAGGGTTGTTAGGGGTACCAATATGAAGTTGTATTTTATAAAAGGAAAGTAATTCTTTAAGTAACGCATTGTTAAACTCAGATCCAGGATCTGAACTTATTTTGTGGGGGACACCGTAAAAAGATTATTTGTTTTTCTATTAATTGTTTCAAAGGCCTGTCCTAATTTGCTAAAGGCGTTTACAATTAAGTAATAGTGACCTTCGATTTTAAAGAGATGTATGAAAATTTATTCAAGAGGTTTATTTTGGGTTTGCGTCAGTTGGAGTTAAGGTTTCATGGGGTTGCGATCATATTTCATACTTTTACATGCGTCACATGAATTTATTACATTGGCTATGATTTGGGCCATATTATGCCAAAAGTATGACCGTTTGATATGAGCTAGGGTTTCTGTGATACCACGATGGCAAGTATTTCCGACGTGATATTTCTGAAATTTGTCTCTTTGTTCTTTTTCATTATATACGTATACAACTCTTTTAGTGCATTCGAAAAATTGTAAAAGTTCCCTTTTAAACAAGAAAATTACTTATTCCGAGAATTGTTTACGATGTTCTTCATTTTCGAAGTAAATGAAGTATTTAGTTTTATTCCTAATGTAGTCTTTCAGAAATTGTTTTATTAAATCCGGTCGATTTAAAGGTAAGTGTACTTCTAAGATTCTTTGTTTTTCCCTAGACAAGTTTTTTACAAATAATTTGTCTATGTTCCAGCTGAACACTAAAATTTGATTGGCTTTGATGTCGATCGCTTCCTGTAAGATTGGAATTCCCTGTGATTCAGTGTCTAGTCCTGAATGTGCGGTTTCTATACTAGAGAAAATGTTTTTAAATTATCAACTAAAGGTTTTCTCATGATACCTTCCCGACAATTCCCCATCCCAGATGCACTCATGATAGATGGCGCGAATATGCGTGCGTTATAACATAAAGTACAAGAAATTATAATAAACAGATCGTTGCTAGAAATTCGTTGCAAATATATGGTTTACTTTCCCGGTGATGTTAATTTCCAAAAGTCCTCTAAGCAACAACGGTTGACACGTTACCACAGACACAACGCTTCGCTAGAGAAAAAGCTTTACACATTGTCATTTCGACCAGCTTCACATAAAGCCAACCCTCAACATCAAACAGCAATTCTGTCGAACACACAATATTCAGAGCAAAACTACTACACACATAAGAACACAAAAAGGCCACTCATTATCTCAATTCATAGCATGTTAAATTTAAACATTTCACGGGTACATCGCTAAATATTTCGAACTTTCGAATTTCGCATGAACATAAAAATGAGATAACAAATCCAGTAATAACTTCATATTTCATGATTGTTTTAGGAATTTACTCCATGAAGTAGCATAAGCGAAGACCAGTTTTTTTTTTATAGGAGAGGGGGCAAACGAGCATGCGGCTCACCTGATGGTAAGTGACTACCGCCGCCCATGAACAACCGCAACAACAGGGGAATTGCAGATGCGTTGCCGGCCTTTTAAAAGGAGTACGCTCTTTTCTTGAAGGTCCCTAAGTCGTATCGGTCTGAAAAAATCGCTGATGGTAAACTATTCCACAAGGAAGTTGTGCGAGGAAGAAAACATCTTCTAAATCGCACAGTGGTGGACCGCCAATCATCCAGGTGATGTGGATGGTATCGGGAGTTCTGCCGCGATGTGCGTTCGTGAAATTTGGCGGCTGGGATTAATCCGAACAATTCCTCAGAGCACTCCCCATGGTAAATGCGAAAGAAAATGCAAAGAGATGCAACATCTCTTCGCAGTACCAATGAGTCGGGCCGATCAGAAAGGACTCGGTTGTCGACGATTCGAGCCGCTCTGCGCTGGATGCGGTCAAGTGGAAGGAGCTGGCACTGGGGAGCCCCAGCCCAGAGATGGGAACAGTATTCCATGTGAGGCCGAACCTGCGCCTTGTAAAGTTGCAGGGGTTGAGCTGGCATGAAATACTGTTCCGCTCTGCTGAGCACGCCAAGCTTTTTAGAGGCCAATTTGGCCTTCTCTTCTAAGTGACCACGAAACTGCACGTCACTCGATATGTCGACGCCGAGGATTCCGATACTGGCTGAGGCAACAAGGGGAGTACCTTAAAACTGAGGAGTTACGACAAAGGGGTTCTTTTTAGCGGTAAACGCGCAAACTTGTGTCTTCTGAGGATTAAACTGGACTAGATTTGGTCGCCCCCAATCCGATTCTTTGTCCAGCAAAGACTCGACTTCAGACACAAGTTTGTTCCGGTACTCGGTGACTTTTTCCCGAGCAATATTGGCACGTCCGGTGTATAGAACATCAGCAGTGCTGTCATCCGCATAGCAATGAATGCTACCGGCTTGCAACATATCATTGATATGCAGAAGAAACAGCGTTGGTGATAGCACGCAGCCTTGTGGAACACCAGCGTTAATAGGCTTGTAGTCGGAGCATGCACCGTCTACAACGACCTTGATGCTCCGATCTGCAAGAAAGCTAGTGATCCAATTGCATAATTTCTCGGGAAGCCCTTAGGAAGGGAGTTCGAAAGAAGCGCTTTGTGCCAAACCCGATCGAAGGCCTTCGCAATGTCCAGACTATCGGCCAACGCCTCCCCCTTGGACTCTACTGCCTCCGCCCATCTATGGGTCAGGTAGACCAGAAGATCACCAGCTGATCGACCCCGACGAAAACCGTACAGGCGGTTACTAATCAGCTGGTGATCCTCAAGGTACCGCATGAGGTGGCAGTTTATAACGGATTCCATTATTTTGGAGAACAAGGGGCTGATGGCGATAGGCCTGTAGTTGGACGGGTCTGAGCGGTCGCCTTTTTTAGGGATTGGGTGGACAAAAGATGTCTTCCATGATTTTGGAACTACGCCTAGGGAGTAGGAGTACCAGAAAAGACGCGTTAGAACCGGTGCCAACTCCGGAACATACGTCCTCAGCACAATTGGGGGGATTCCGTCAGGCCCACTCGACTTGTGGATGTCAAGGTAGAGGAGTGCTCTGCGAACCGAGCGCTGTGAGAACCACACATCCGGCATGGAGCACTCACACCGCGGGATGGTCGGCGGTGTGTTCCCCCCGTCATCAACAGTCGAGTTGGACGCAAAAAAGGAGCCTAAAAGGTCGGCTTTCTCTTTTGCGTCTCTTTGCGTTTCTCCCTGTGCAGAGATGGTAATGATGGCTTACAGAAATTCCCTTGGACAGCCTTGGTGAGAGACCAGAATGCACGGGTTGCCGAAGGAAGGTAAACTAGTTTCTCGCCAATTCTGCCTATGTGCTCTGACTTTGCCTTGGCAATAACTCTTTTGAAGGACCTGGAGGCGAAGTTTTACTTCTTTTTAAGTGTGCTGGTGTTTACATCCCGAATCGCCGAAGCCGCAGCCCAGGCTTGATAACACTCCTGCTTACTGCGTAATGCAGTCTTACAGGAGTGACCAAACCAAGGCTGAGATCTGCCTCCGATGGGTACCACAGATGATGGAATAAATAGTTCCATTCCCTGTAGCACCACATCAGTGACAGAGTCAGCAACAGCACTGGGATCATCCGGCGAGAAGCAAACCCGCCCCAATGGGTAGGAAGCAAAGAAAGACCGCATTCCGTCCCAATCCGCCGACTGCAGAACGAAACCGCGAGGGGAGCGTGAGTGGCACCACACTCCGGATCAGACAATGGTCCGAAGAGCCAAGTGGGGCATCGACGGAAACCTGATATCCGTCCGGATGAGAGGTCAGTAGAAGGTCCAACAGGGAAGGTGTATGATCCTCAACATCTGGAATCCGCGTAGGCGATGTAACCAGTTGTGTCAGACCATATGCCAAGGCAAAGTCATAAACAGATCTCCCCGCATGATCAGTTAAACGTGAACCGAGCCATTCGGCGTGGTGGGCGTTAAAATCGTCAAGGGTCACGATCTCTGCGGATGGACCAGTTGTAGCAAGGAATCTGTAGCCATTTGGACGTGGTCGATGAGTCGGTCTGTTTCGGCATTACCGCTATGGGACCTATAGAGGCCCATGTAGACGCGTGGATGGTCGTCGCTGTCTACGCGTAGCCAAAGGATGGACAGGTCGGAACCTTCAAGACTGCCGAGGCGTCGAGAACAAATGTCCTCTTTGACATACACGCAAACTCCAGCCCGAGGCACAAAGGAGTGCTCCAATTTGTGCCCCGGGTAGGAGAGATACGAAGTATCAGCCGGAGAGGACACCTGCGTCTCGGTCAGAAAGAGCAAGGCCGGCTTCGCCGTCTCGAGATGGTAGTGGACGGCGTTTAGGTTCGAGTGAAGTCCCCTGTTGTTGCAGAAATTCACGGATAGCGTGGCAGAGGTCGCCTTGGTCTTGTTGCTCAGTTTGCCCCGAGCAGTTATTGTGTTGAGCGGAATTTTGCCCCCCCCCCCCCCCCAGAATAGCGGCAGCCTGAGCACCCACGCTCAGGAGTGGAATAGCATGGTAGTGGATGCTCAGCGAGGAATTCTCCAGGGGTACTGGTACCATCCTGGGGTAGTTTATGATGTAATTCCGCTACCATGTTGATGGGGGGGGGGGGGGGAATCGGGCCTCCGGTCACCTGCACTCCCCAGACGAAACGCGGAAGCAGAGCTTCCACTTCACGCCGGTATTCTGTGAGGTCGTGGTACTAACCGGGCTCGAGCCGGCCCATACGTGCAACAGCAAAAGCTGCTGCGTGGCTCTACCACCGTCATTTACTACTTATTATTCGTTCTGTTGATTTTTAACGTCTTAATTATGAGTTTAAAGTAAGAGCTCGTTTATCTTATACATAAATTCATATTATTTATCAGTATTAAATTTTATATGTAAATTATTCTTAATGTTGTATTAAAGTGTGTATTTAGTATTATTTGTAAAGCAAACCCTAGTGTCGGATTGTTTTACAAATAATACTGAAAAATCTTTACGAAAAAGGCTTTTCTTTTACTAAAGCTGACACTCGGTAACAACAGAAGTTATAGACTGAAGCTAAGTGTTAACAAGTGTGCAACAATTGCCAACCCAATTCCAGTTCAGTTCAGTTACAGTAGTATATTGTTACAATATTTAAGTTTATTGTTCAGGGTCCAGAAAAATCTTTTTTTTTAAAATAGCGTAAAATAATAAAACGTTGCATTTATATTTATTATACAAATGCTTCTAAAGACGTAATAATATTATAAAAAAAATATCGTCGTTAGCCTGGCTCGGCAGTCAGCATAGACTTGATATTTGAGGTGTGCATTAATCAAAGGTACTCGTCTCTAGGAGTATTTTTACCGCTTGTTTTTTCAAGATAATTCAGCTTTTTAAAATGCAACCATAGGAAGCCGTAAAAGCCCAATGCTTTTGACTCCAAGAAAAACGTGGAGAAAATGTCGCTGGGCATTCCGAAATAAAAAAGATGCTGCTTTGGGAAGAGTGTACAGTGTCCATCCTTCTCAGAATGTTTCTATCTGAGAATTTTGCTTCACCATGTCCTTGTTCCTACATCATTTCAATTAAAAACTGAACTTGAATGGAGTTTTAAAAGAAACGCACCAAACTGTTTGCCGAGACAGAGGTTTGTTAGAAAACAATAGCCAATTTTCGGCAAACACTACCTGAAATAACAAAAGGAACATGCGTCGATGTCATCAGAACATGATTAAAATCATCTCCCTTATAGAATTCCGTTGAAACTCTCAATTTACGAACAAATATAAGAGTCCATTTGAGCGACAACTATGACAACGACTTTCCAAAACGACTACTTACTACTTTCCAAAACTTGGAGAAGAAAAAATTACCTCTCCTAGCACTAACAGTAGTAGCGCTAAAATTGTACTTGACGATATATTGAGCCACATAGTCCATAGTCTTGAAAATTTATTTGGAATAAATTATCAATTGCTTTGTTAAAGGGCAATAGTGTCACCCAGAAACGATACATTGAATGAAACAAATAAATTGATTTTACAGAAAATTCCCGGTCAAGTCAATCAGTATAAGGCAGTTGAAACGGTATGTATTATTGAAGATACAGTGCACTATTGTCAAGAATATTTAAATTCTTTGAGCCCTTCTGGCCTACCACCTCACGAACTTATTTTTGAAAGTCGGCATTCTTATCATGCTGTTATGAAACTTGAGACCTCCCAACATGTGTAATGGTATAAGTCTACTGATAATAGATTTGTAGGACAATATAATCGTGGTGATCATCCTCACGGGGCCAGCAGTGGGACAACTTGCTTATATTCCGCGGATACCCATGATTCCGACGGATTTGGCAATATCGTTCAAAGGCTGCAGTTTCCAGTTAAAGTTTCATTTGCCCTCACGATAAATAAGTCTCAGGGTAAAACATACTCTCTGGTAGGTATTGACTTGAAAAGGGAGTATTTTTTCCATGACCAGTTATATCTTGGCTTACCTCGCGTAAAAATTCCAGAAAACCAATACATTTTGATCAGACAATAGCACAACATCAAAGTCTACAGAGAAGTTTTACATAATTGATATACTCACCCAATACATACTAACAGTTGTGACGCCTCATAATTATTATTAATAAATAATAATTATATTTAATAAAAACACATTTTAAAATGTCTTAGAAATCATATTTTAAACAACTAAAATGCAATAATAAGCACAAAGTTCATATATATCGTTTGGTACATTGAATATTATAGTATAGTAAACGCATAAAATTGTGTTTAAAAATTTCTAAATTTATTAAAATTCTATTTAAAATATTCAAAATGTTTGAAAATTGAAATACAAGTACAAGTCGTTTATATTGCAATAATAAAGATAAATAACATTTGTAATATAATTGATAGAAATGGGTCAAACATTTTCTTAAGTTAATAAAGGTGTACTTGTATTACTCAGAAATTTTTTATAAGAAGGGCGTTGCCAGAGATGATAGAACCCAAGGTTGTGCATATATATGGGGTGGTCGGCTGACCGACTACTACTAGTATTGTTGCACAATGACTAGTCTTATATTAGGGATTTATGATAGTAAGGTCTATGATACAAAAGCATTAACATAGAAGGTATAGAAACAGAAACTTTTTATTCAATATAGATTATTAATAATACTTATTGAAAGTCACTCTTTTTTATAATTACCACTGGTTCGAGAGAAAAACCTCTGTACTGGGAAGAACCAGCAAGAAACCCAGCGAGACTTTTTTTTAAATAACAGCTCACAATCATGTATATTACACAAATTAACAACACAACAAGTTAGAAATAGCGATCACCTCATTTCCTATTTCCATAATAACCCTTTTTATACAAACTTAGTTTAATAAAGTTTTTGAAATTTGAGCAGGTCAAATTTTGTATATTTTCTTGATATTTTGTTGTAAAAGCGTATACATCTCCCCAAGAATGAATTACTGACTCGATGGAGTCGAGTAACTGGTCCTACTAGCTTGTGTCTGTTACTAGTATTTTACAAAATGAATATCACTTATTTTTGTAAAACTACTTTTATTTTTGTGTACGTACATTAAATTATCATAAATGTATTGAGGGGCCAAAGTTAAAATATTAATTTCCTTAAATTTTTGTCGCAGCGGCTCTTTAGGTTTTAAATCATAAATTGCTTTTATGGCCCTCTTCTGTAAAACAAATATAATTTCAGTGTCAATTGCGTGTCCCCATATCAAAATACCATACGACATTATGCTATGGAAATAGCTAAAGTAAACTAGTCTAGCTGTTTCAACACTAGTTAGACTTCTAATCTTTTTTACCGCATATGCTGCAGAACTAAGTCTGCTTGCTAGTTTTGGTATATGGGGGCTCCATTGAAGCTTCGCGTCTAGTATGATTCCAAGAAAAATAGTGGTATCTACAAGAGTCAGTTTCTCCCCATTTAAAATTACATTAGTATTTAATTGTTCGACATTTGGAGTCAGGAATTTCATACATTTCGTTTTAGTGCCATTAAAATGCAAATTATTAACATTGAACCAATTTACTAATTTAGATATAGAATTCTTTACTTCCTCATATTTTAGCAATTGTCGAATTAATTTGAAAATTAAAGAAGTGTCATCTGCAAATAGTACTATATCATGATTATCTCCTACTATGTAAGGTAAGTCATTAATGTATACAAGAAACAGAAAGGGGCCCAGAATGGAGCCTTGAGGCACGCCCATTTGTACCATCAACCTGGAAGAACTCATACTGTTAATGACAACTTTTTGCTTTCTCTTACTTAAATATGAAATAATTAATTTAAGAGCATCACTTTTTACGCCGTAGTGTTGAAGTTTCCTGATCAATGTTTCATGGTGATCACAATCGAAGGCTTTGGATAATTCACAAAATATACCCAAAGCATTCTGTGAATTTTTCCATGCATTAAAGACATATTTAATCATTTCAAAACCGGTATCAGTTGTCGAGCGCCTTGTGAAACCAAATAGATTTTTATGAAGTAAATTATTTATATTAAATAAATTTTACATTTGATCAAGAATATTTTTTTCAAAAATCTTACTAAGTGTTGGTAGTACAGAAATAGGTCTAAAATTGGCGGGGTCTAATGTACTACCAGATTTAAATAAAGGTATTACTTTACTATACTCCATTAAATCAAGAAACACACCAGATTCGATACTAGTATTAAAAATAATAGCTAAATGAGGTTGGTTGTATCTATTATAGACGCAATAAAATTTAACGGAAATCCCCCACAGATCCGCAGTTTTCTTCACATCAATAGTTTTAAAATATTTTACAATATCTTTTGATGATACTTTATGAAATGTAAAATTCTTTGTACACGCATTTAGATTTTGTTTAAGTAATGATATGTTGACGGCTGAAAAAGAATTCAGTGTCTTAGTGGTTAATATCGGAATATCAGTAAAATATTTCTCAAAAACCATTGCAACGTCCTGATCTGATTCGGTTAATTTGTTATTAACACTTAACTGGTAGTTTGAATTCCGAGAGTTGATTTTACCAGTTTCGCTATTAATTATACTCCATGTCGTTTGAATTTTATTAGAAGCCGTCTTAATTTTGTTGCACAAATGCAAAGACTTGGATGTGGAGCACACTCTTTTAAATATTTTTGAATATTTTTTACATATTCCCTAAATTCGACGCTATGATTATATGACCTTTCATGGTAAAGATCATATAACCTATGTCTGCTTTTATGGACTCCTGCCGTCGCCCATTCATTAAATGACTTCCGACTGTTCAAGGAGAATGTTTTAGAAGTAAAAGTATTATTAAATTCATTGCAAATAAGCTTAAATAATGTTCCATACAAAAAATTTGGATCATTTTGGTATGAAAGTGATGGAAGTTTTTTCACTATGTTACTTCTAAACTTCTCCAAGCGACGTGTATTTACTGGAACAAACACAACTTTCTCATCTACTTGCTTTTTGTGAACATAAGATAACGAAACAACTAGTCTACAGAGAACTTAATTTTTGAATTATACATTTATGCAACGGCTTCACATTTGTAAAAATATTATCTATACATGTTGCACTAGATTGAGCAATACGCCTTGGCTATAAAAATAAATTAAAAAGACCATATGATTAAAACAATGATCTAAATTTAATATTGATTGAGGAAGCTTGTAGGAGATTGATATTAAAGTCTCCAAATATTACAACAGATTTATTATGTTTATTAAACTTAGCAAAAACTTCCTCCATAATGTTTTCAAAAGTATCATATGTACAACATGGGGCTCTGTAGACGCTCACAACAATGAGGTGCTCAAACTCAACACATGCTCAGCAGAGAGGCTCACAATATCTTTACGTTCTTTACATTATTAATTTACTAGCTAATATTAAGGAGCCACCTCTTAAAACCGCTTCTCCATTGAAAGAACTAACCACCTGGTGATTACTGAAGTTAAACATTAAGTTATAAGCTTTTAACCAATGTTCAGTAATACATAAAATATGAATATCGTTGCTATTTAAGAACAACTCAATTTCTAACTCTTTGCCTATCATGCGTTGTATATTTTGTTGCACCAGGTGTAAACAATTTTCATTATCACTCTGTGGAGTCACACAATTAAACATTTGTAAGTTACATTCTAAATTATTTAAATTATTACAACTGCTACAGATTACCTCTATTGTCTCATTATCGAATTTAAATTACCTGGAACTGATTACAAATTACATATTAAGTCATTGTACTGCTCAAAAGAAGCACATGTCTGTGTAGCCAAGTCCTTGGCTGAGTTAATATATAAACAATAAGATAGCACATTTGCTATCTGTCTTAAAATATATTTAGATAGGTAATACCTATCTCTAGTCAAAAATTTCTTAATTAAATTATTTATGTCTATTAAATTAAAGGAGATGTTCGATTTTGGGCTACCACTATGTACACTACATAGATAAATAGGAAAAAAATTAAGGAATTTCATAAAAATACTAACAAATTAATTTGAAAAAGGGTATAGCCGTACAAAAATGATCATTTAAAAATATTTTTGTTATGATAACCCTATTTTAAGGGCAGCCATGACAGTTGTGTTAGATAAGAGATATGACGTTTGACGACTTTGACAGTTTTAAGAATAAGAAGTGACTATAGTGCCACCAACTTATCTGTTCAGGTGGACAAAATTGGAACTAAAGCCGCCATTTTGTAAATGACATTTCGCTGTCAGTTATTATTTATTCTGAGCTATCAGGTGAGTGTTTTTAAAAAGTGCAAATAAAATGCCTAAAGATCTTAAAAGTGATGCGCGACAGATTATCCTGAAAGTTTTATCTTTTATGAAACGTGTACAAGCCCCAACTATACAATTTGAAAAGCTGTATGAACGCGTTGCTGCCGCGACAGGTTTGTATTGCCAGATATGGAAAATTAAAATCACCAAATATTGTACTTGTGAAACATAGTAAAAATTTTATTTCAATCTACTGTAAAACTGTTGGTAAATCTTATGTTCCAACGCCCCAATTAATTGAAGATGCATTCCATAAAATTACACAGGTGTAGTGGAAAAACATTTGTAATCATATAAAAAACTTGAAAATGAATACAGACTAAAATACGCGTATTTAGATGAACCCTTTATTATAGCGAGTCAGAGCGAGAAGATGAATTATTGGAACCAGTAGCTAGCGCGGGTACATCTTTCAAAACACAAATTCCTGGAGTTCAGCCGCTTGAACACCGAGGTCACGACCACAATTATTTTTATAAAATATAAATAATATATATAATAACCCTAATTCTCACTGATTTTAATATATTAACAAGAAATTTGTTTTATTTTATATTATGTATAATGAATATGTAGTCACCTATTTCCTCGGTGAATTTCTTAAATGGCAATAGTAAGCGCTCCACTAGCGGACGCTGTCAACTGAACAGATAAGTTGGTGGCACTATAGACGTCTTTGAGTGTCTTTGAGTCTTTCTTTATTCTTTAGGGTTATAATATATGTTCTGTTATTGGCCGAAAGGCAATATATTGCTGAAACAATTACTCTCAAGAGAGGTAAGCACCCGTTTTGTTTTCTTTTTTATTCATACAATGGTATGCAAATGTAGATGTCTCTTAATTATAGTCAAAGACTTCGTTTCAAGAAGAAAAAGAACAGTCACAATTTCATTTTTGGAAATGTGTGTAGACATGTGATTTATATATAACATCACCTCGGATGAGTCTATAAAAGTGATATTGAAATAACTAAATCTTGATTAATTTAAATTATTTAGAATTATTGTGATATAAATAAATAAATCTTAATTTCATAGAATATAATAGAATGATTTTTTATTCAATATTGATTATTACATAATACTTATTGAAAGTCATTTTTTATTTACAAATTTTGTTTTAGATACCTGAAGGTGCTTTAATATGTTTTGCTTGTTGGGTACATACCTGGCGTACAATACAACAACAAGGAATCATAGCAGCTTCTACTGTTGTTATGAATATGAATGTATGTGTATGGTGCCGATGGTCTCTTGCCCAGACACACAGTCACTCCATACATGAAGGACCTGAACAGACCATAATAACAGAAACAATATATCCAAGAGAGGTAACATTAACAACTTACTTAATTACCTAGTGTTGGAATTAAATAATTGTGTGAATAGCCAATACATATTGTATTCTTTTCTTTTATTCAGATTCCACCACGAGGACTGGTTTTCTATGCTTGTTGGGTAGCAACATGTAAAAATGTGGAGCATGCTATAAGGATTGAGGATAATCGGCAAACTCCAACCCCATCTAGCCTTCACCAAGACTAATGTATGCATGGTGTAGAATGTCTCTACACCGAAGGCTAACACACATGGCTCATGGTCCTGTAAGAGATAAACTTGCAGCAAGAATTTACCCAAATCAGGTTAGATTATTTTAATTTACCAAACCACCATACACAAGTAATGTTACTGTACATTCAACTATAAGTGTAACCTTATCTGTTGCCCCTATAAATAAATTGTTTCTTGTATTGTTTCAGTTACCAGAATGTGCTTATTTATTCCAACTGTTGGACACGTGCACAGGAAAATATAGGAATAGAGCAAGAAGTTGTGCAACAAATTGGTATGCAGCCACCAAGTGCTACAACAACTTCCTTGCTACAACAGGTCCCATCCGCAGAGATCGTGATCCTTGGCGATTTTAACGCCCACCACGCCGAATGGCTCGGTTCACGTTTAACCGATCATGCGGGGAGATCTGTTTATGACTTTGCCTTGGCATATGGTCTGACACAACTGGTTACATCGCCTACGCGGATTCCAGATGTTGAGGATCATACACCTTCCCTGTTGGACCTTCTGCTGACCTCTCATCCGGACGGATATCAGGTTTCCGTCGATGCCCCTCTTGGCTCTTCGGACCATTGTCTGATCCGGAGTGTGGTGCTACTCACGCTCCCCTCGCGGTTGCGTTCTGCAGGTTGCCGCCGTGTTTGGCATTACAGGTCGGCGGATTGGGACGGAATGCGGTCTTTCTTTGCTTCCTACCCATGGGGGCGGGTTTGCTTCTCGCCGGATGATCCCAGCGCTGTTGCTGACTCTGTCACTGATGTAGTGCTACAGGGAATGGAACTATTTATTCCATCATCTGTGGTACCCATCGGAGGCAGATCTCAGCCTTGGTTTGGTCGCTCCTGTAAGACTGCATTACGCAGTAAGCAGGAGTGTTATCAAGCCTGGGCTGCGGCTTCGGTGACTCGGGATGTAAACACCAGCACACTCAAAAAGAAGTATAACTTCGCCTCCAGGTCCTTCAAAAGAGTTATTGCCAAGGCAAAGTCAGAGCACATAGGCAGAATTGGCGAGAAACTAGTTCGCCTTCCTTCGGGAACCCGTGCATTCTGGTCTCTCGCCAAGGCTGTCCAAGGGAATTTCTGTAAGCCATCACTACCATCTCTGCACAAGGAGGACGACTCACTGGCCCACGACGCAAAAGAGAAGGCCGACCTTTTAGGCTCCCTTTTTGCGTCCAACTCGACTGTTGATGACGGGGGGAACACACCGCCGACCATCCCGCAGTGTGAGTGCTCCATGCCGGATGTGCTATTCTCACAGCGCTCGGTTCGCAGAGCACTCCTCTCCCTTGACATCCACAAGTCGAGTGGGCCTGACGGAATCCCCCCAATTGTGCTGAGGACGTGTGCTCCGGAGTTGGCACCGGTTCTAACGCGTCTTTTCCGGTACTCTTACTCCTTAGGCGTAGTCCCGAAATCATGGAAGACAGCTTTTGTCCACCCGATCCCTAAAAAAGGCGACCGCTCAGATCCGTCCAACTACAGGCCTATCGCCATCACCCCCTTGTTCTCCAAAATAATGGAATCCGTTGTAAACTGCCACCTCATGCGGTACCTTGAGGATCACCAGCTGATTAGTGACCGCCAGTACGGTTTTCGTCGGGGTCGATCAGCTGGTGATCTTCTGGTCTACTTAACTCATAGATGGGCGTTGGCAGTAGAGTCCAAGGGGGAGGCATTGGCCGTTAGTTTGGACATTGCGAAGGCCTTCGATCGGGTTTGGCACAAAGCGCTTCTTTCGAAGCTCCCTTCCTATGGGCTTCCCGAGAAATTATGCAATTGGATCACCAGCTTTCTTGCAGATCGGAGCATCAAGGTCGTTGTAGACGGTGCATGCTCCGACTACAAGCCTATTAACGCTGGTGTTCCACAAGGCTGCGTGCTATCACCAACGCTGTTTCTTCTGCATATCAATGATATGTTGCAAGCTGGTAGCATTCATTGCTATGCAGATGACAGCACTGGTGATGCTCTATACACCGGCCGTGCCAATATTTCTCGGGAAAACGTCACCGAGTACCGGAACAAACTTGTGTCTGAAGTCGAGTCTTTGCTGGACAAAGTCTCGGATTGGGGGCGACTAAATCTAGTCCAGTTTAATCCTCAGAAGACACAAGTTTGCGCGTTTACCGCTAAAAAGAACCCCTTTGTCGTATCTCCTCAGTTTCAAGGTACTCCCCTTGTTGCCTCAGCCAGTATCGGAATCCTCGGCGTCGACATATCGAGTAGCGTGCAGTTTCGTGGTCACTTGGAAGAGAAGGCCAAATTGGCCTCTAAAAAGCTTGGCGTGCTCAGCAGAGCGGGACAGTATTTCATGCCGGCTCAACGCCTGCAACTTTACAAGGCGCAGGTTCGGCCTCACATGGAATACTGTTCCCATCTCTGGGCTGGGGCTCCCCAGTGCCAGCTTCTTCCACTTGACCGCATCCAGCGCAGAGCGGCTCGAATCGTCGACGACCGAGTCCTTTCCGATCGGCTCGACTCATTGGCACTGCGAAGAGATGTTGCATCTCTTAGCATTTTCTTTCGCATTTACCATGGGGAGTGCTCTGAGGAATTGTTCGGATTAATCCCAGCCGCCAAATTTCACGAACGCACATCGCGGCAGAACTCCCGATACCATCCACACCATCTGGATGATTGGCGGTCCACCACTGTGCGATTTAGAAGATGTTTTCTTCCTCGCACAACTTCCTTGTGGAATAGTTTACCACCAGCGATTTTTCCGGACCGATACGACTTAGGGACCTTCAAGAAAAGAGCCTACTCCTTTTTAAAAGGCCGGCAACGCATCTGCAATTCCCCTGGTGTTGCGGTTGTTCATGGGCGGCGGTAGTCACTTTCCATCAGGTGAGCCGCATGCTCGTTTGCCCCCTCTCCTATAAAAAAAAAAAAAAAAAAAAAAAAAAAAAAAATAACACTTGATGGTTTTACAGACAAGTGCTCATTGTTTTGTGCCGGCTTGTAATAATGTAGAACGAAATAGAGTGCCGGAATACTTAAGAAAAATTATATATATTTTATTATTATTATATATAATCAATCACACAATAAATGATTTAATTAATAGGAATTTATTAATACCCGAGGGCTTGTTTGGAAACAGAGAGGCAAGAGTACCAATAATAATATGTGATGGTACCTATATATATCTTCAAACATCATCCAACTACTTGTTTCAAAAACAAACTTATAGCTTGCACAAATATAGAAACCTTGTTAAACTTTTCTCATTGTTGCCACTGATGGTTACATTATTGATATTTTGGGGCCCTATCCAACAACCAAATCAGATTATGACATCATGAAAACTTTGTTCCAAAATGAAAATGAGGATCTAAGGGCTTTTTTTTCAGCCCAATGATGTTTTCATTTTGTATCGAGGCTTTAGTGATTCCATTCCAATGCTAGAGGGGTTGGGCTTCAAAGTATTTAAACATGAATCCTTAGAACAAGGAGAGACTCAGTTATCGACCATCAATATGAACAAGACAAGGTGTGTGACACTATGCAGATGGGTGGTAGAGGTAGTTAATGGTCGATTTAAAAGAGACTAAGCAACTGGGACATGAATATTTTGATTTGGCTGCCACCCATTTGATGGACAATGTTATAATTAATGCCTTCCATCCAGTGATTGAAAATAGATCAAATGCTGTAGCTATACTTGAGCAATACAGAGTGAAAATATGCCCAACTGGTTAGCAGAATTTATAATTGCTAGCCGGATCAACCGCTTTAGACCCCAATTCACACGAATTGATGGTCAACTTCCAGAGTTAAGTATTTTCCCTAAAATGACTATGTCTGAATTGATACTTTTTGGGCTGTGTACCTATCAATAAAACAGGCTAGAAGCTATTTTGGGGAACATATTAGGCAGCATGGATCATTTCAGGCAGAAGTATCGGACCAACTGGAAGTAGTAGCTGAAGCATCCCCATCCCAACTTGATCCTTTTTTAATAAAAGCCTGTATAAAAACTCGACATAGCTCAGGACGAACATATTATACCTACATATTGCTGGCAAGGGAAGGATCAAGTGGGGATGATAAAATAATTAGCTATTATTGTAATTGTATCTCCGGACATTGGACAATGGGTTGCTGTGCTGACGTCATGACTACTGTGTGGTATTTGGGTTGGGCTCAGTACCAAGAGAGCATAGAAGTACCGGTGTCATTCCTGGATGGAATATTAATAAGGGATGATGTGGAAAACGAATAAAAGCATAAGTTCCAACAATTTGTTTTATTTATATACCTCTCATGACTGATTGCTCATCTTTTTGATGTCGCTAATACAAGGAATTATATAACATATAACTTGTTTGAAAAATTGATAGTGTTAAGTTGGGACAGTGGGCTGGCGTGGTGATTACCCAGTCCAATCCCTCACAGAAAGGAAGTATATGTCCCAGCAGTGGGAACATTATAGGCTGATTATGCTGCTCCTGCCTAATTGAACTAAAATAGTTGGTATCTTCTCAGCTGTTACTGTGTAATAGGAATAGTTAACTACTTTAACAATAACTTGCAGTTGTCAGATACTGCACAGCTAACTGCTCGCCTATGAATTATCGAAGTCCAGAATATATTGATAGGCACTAAAGAATGAAGCAGCAGGAAAGTGTTAATAAACAAAATAACTTTCAAGCCTTCGTTTCATTTCGATATAACCAATCTCTAATGATATAAGATGTGCTGCCGCAATCGAGTTGAATATCCTGTAGTCTAAGTTTATCGTATCCAAGATTTTCGAAATTCGTGTTGTTTTTTTTATTGTTGATATTACAATACACGTCAATCATTCAAATGTTAATGTCAAAATGACATTTTTCGTGTTTTCTATACTAAGTCTATGGTTTTGTCTGTGTGATCCACCATGTTTAATTTAATGTTGTGTTGCTCTCCTTGACTAAGTTAATTTGAATGTACATTGAAACGAAGTGAAATTAAAGAAAACTAACAATAAAAAACGGTTACTATATTATACAGCGATATTTACATATGGTGTACATAGTGCTAGCCCAGGCTCCATACATTTCTGGAACATCTCCTTTATTATTATAATTATAACAATTAAATGTCAAGTTTAAATGATTATTACATGAAAAGTTATTCATTAATAAATTTAAATCATATCTTATTTTATTTTCCAGCGGCCAACCCTGTATTTAAGGCAATGTAAACAAGATAATTTTATGTACATTTAAAGTATTTAGATTATCAATATATTTTAATAATTGATTTTTGTTTACATTGCCTCTTCTCCCATCAAGAATTATTAATGTGCTCTTAGGACAAAATTTACTACCTAAAACTTTATTCATTATATGACTAAAGGATGCTCCAGGCATGCAATAATTACTGATCATATGTCCTTCTAAACAGTTATTTAACATCATGCCCAAATTTTTGCATATGTCATCACAATACGTAATAACTTTATTTTTTTAAATATTTACATTGCTTTTTAAGTTTATATCCTTTGTCATGAAACTGTCATAGAGTGTAGGTGAAAATAATGAATCCTTATTGTTTACTTTGTTATTTACACATATTGTCCCGGATGAACCTGGTATGGAGCGCTGATACTCACTCTGATGTTTTATTAAGGAGTCAAAGTTCTCCTCATTATATTTACATGATTTTACCAGATCATTCATGGCCAATATGTGTTATTTTATCTCATCTTGAGCCGATGCATATTTATTTGATACAATTTGTAGGGAGTTTTTAAGTGATAAAATTGTTGAATTTAGACACTCTATATCAGTCTCATAACAGTGATTTATATTTATTATCTATGATGCATAAGCATGATGATATTATTATCTATGATGCATAAGCATTACGATAGCAGAGTTATGACTTGAAGTCCCATATATATAAGACATATAATAGTATGATCTACGAAATAAATCAAATATGTGGAAGGTCTCCAATATGTAAAAGCATTATATAAAAAAGTGAGACATATATGGGTTAGTCGGGTGACCGACTGCTAATAGTATTATTGCACAATGACTTGTCCTTTAATAGGTACTTATGAAAGTAAGGTCTATGGAACCAAAGCATTAATATAGAAGGTATCTATGATGCATAAGCATTATGATAGCAGAGTTATGACTTGAAGTCCCATATGTATAAGACATATAATAGTATGGTCTATGAAATAAATAAATAAATATGTGAAAGGTCTCTAATATTTAAAAGCATTATATTGAAAGAAATGGGACTTGAAAAGGATTATTATAGTGGCGTGTAGATTGCTTCACAGCGTCCGAGAACGAGGTAAACTTGGACTCGCTAACCGATGTGTCCTAGACATATCATCTTAGTGACGGTGGTAAGCGGGTTTGTTGTAGCAATACGACTTGCCAGTGGACATCGCACACCCCTATCGTTTGTGGGCGGTGTCTTAGCACATAGCGTTATGATACATATACGTCGGCTATCTGTCAGATTAGAGTGAGTGTTTTTGGTAGTACTTTTAAGTGCAGCAAGCATACTCAACTCCATGTCTTGGTGCAATGTAGGGATCATGTGGGTGTGTTGTGAGGGAGCGCTATCCGTATGATAGTTTCATTGATGCTTACTGCTACTTGCAGTATTGCGTCTTGTGATGGATCTGCGGGTGTGCTACGCATCTTGTGTTTCTGGTCGATGAAGGTATGCGGTTGGTGATGTCAGTTGGGGCTGTATGAGGGACCTTGGGATTGTGTAAGCCGACAATAGTTGTATTGATGCTTGTTGTGTTTTGCAGGATTGCGTCTCTGCGATGGTTGTTTGGCGGGTCGCTATTCTCAATGGCGCTCCCTGCGTCTTGGTTTGACTCACAACCTAAATAGCTTTGTCCAAGTCGGGTCCCTTCATTGCGGGGCTGCAGACTGTCTGACCTCCATGATGTTTTATATAACAGCATAATAATATATCTCTATAAAGTTCCCACCTTTGAAAGATTGAGGGCAAATTGTTGGTGGGTGAGACAAACATGATCGAAAAATGCATATACTCAACGTCAGTGACACAAACCCTTTCTGATGGCGAATTATTACTATTATCTTATAACTGCCTATTGGCTATATCTGCCAGTGTATTGGTTGGTGGAGCATATGTGTCGACCTCATGCGGGTGGTAGCTGGAGGGAGAATCTGAGGAGGCTCTCAAGGCTGCGGCCAAAAGCCGCGCAACGTGGGACCCCATTCCCTTGAGGTGAGCGGTAGACTCATGACACGCTCTGCGGCCAATTGGCCGTGCTGATCATGCAATTGGTGGTGATGCCTTACACTTACATCACGTCTGCAGAAACGGAGGTCTGGCAGGTAGTGGCGCTTACGCACGGAGGGCTTTTTATGGCCAGTGTGCCTATTGTTGCCTAACCCGTGTGACGTACATTCACTGAGGCTGGATTTGATCGTATTCTGTATGGCGTTTACACGCATTGACATGCGCGACTTCGGTCAATGTTTGTGCTTACGCACTATCAAGGGGCCAAGGCCTCTTTTACTAGTACGCCATTGTGGACTACTGTCCAGTTCCCAATTTAACGTTTCCTTCGGGGGGAGCGCATTAGATGTTTGGCCCTCATCACGCACGGCGTGTGTGGAGCCGTGTGCCTCCTCCACATTTTTTTTAAATTTGGGAGAGCGGAGCCCTTGCATCTGGTATTCGATATAAATATTGTGAGTCTTTTCCAAGCGGAAAGGGATTATTAAATAAGTAATTATTTGATGTGAACTTGATACTAGTGAAAATGGGACGATTTATTGTTCTCAAACATTTTTTTTTGAGCTCTGTCTTCGTGAACGGGGTTCTTTAGCTTATAAGGTACTACCTACAGCTATCGAATGCTCTATTGAATATTTATTGTTCCAAGAGACACCTAAAAGAACTAAGTTACTAAATAAACACAACGTAAATAAGGGTCCTATCTAAGACGATCACGCCATAAATTTATACAACGGCCAAAGTTAAAGTTGGTAAATAATCATTTATTGCTGCGCTACCTATGACGAATGTCATGATAGCACTAAGGCGATGTTACAGTTGTAAACATATGGAAGCGATTTAGACATATTAGATATTAGATTAGAGGTATCGATATTAGAGTTGAGATAATTGTCTCAACACAGCAAAAATTCCCCCACCGCTGAGTGTCATATATAAAAAATGCTATCGTCTTTTTATAAGACTGGCAAGACACTTACAATTCCCTTAGTGTTGCAGTTGTTCATGGGTGACAATACTTACATAGCAAATATCATCAGGTGAACCGCATGCTTGTTTGTCTCCTCTTTTATATAAAAAAAAAAAAAACAATATACGTGCCAATGTAACGTACTATTAGAATGATTTATTTAACATGATCATTTTCAACCACAAGTGCAGCATAAAATATAAGATAAAAGTTTAATTTTATAACAAATATAAATGTTACAATCCTTATTTTGAGACTAAACTTTAGTGTTATAAATCAAAAGGATAATTTCTTTCGAATAAATTTGTTTTGTAATAGCGCCTTCTACTTCATTCTATAGGTAAAGTCATTTTATCTAACAAACATTTATGGAATCTCAAGGTGGTCCGTAAAATAGACACCTGAAGTAAATGTATTGGTATATTGAGATAATTTTATTAAATATGGTTAATTTGATTTATTAACCTGAATCACATTTCACTTGGTATTTAACTTGACGGGATTATAAGGCGGGGTTAAACTTAAAGTATTTTCTGCATGAAAATATAAAAAAATAAAAGTAAACTTCAACAAGTTTTTTTATTTGGTAGAGCCAAACTGCACTTATTTTGGTTGTAGCCTAAATGGGTTGGCTTGACCGGGAAAGGACCAGGCTCTCATAGAATACCAGCGTAAAATAGCAGCTTAATACAACTGTGTTTCGTATGGTGAGTGTATAGAACTGGAGACTCTTATTAATGGAAATGAGGTATCCCATCTAAGTCCTCAAGGGTGAATATGCATTTCTATTCTTGACTGATGATGGATGTAGATGTCTGTGGACCGCAGCGTCTACTTGCTATCAGGTGGACGGTGTGCTCGTTTGTTACCTGTATTTTATAAAAATTAAAAACTAAACCGAAGGTCGCGCACGCGAAGACGCGGAAAAGCTAGTATAATATGTGAACTTTAGTTTACATTTCATAACATAATTTAAAAAAGTATAAAATAATAAAACGGACATCTAATATGTAAAGCACATGAGAGTCAATTTACGTTTTTTGTATAGCTGGTTTGGTATTGCTAACATTATTTGAAATCACAATTTTCTTGAATTTGCGTCAGTAAAAAAAAATACATATGCGGATAAAACCATTTGTCTGTATCAATATGATAAGAATTTGGGTAACCTAAGTCTTGAAACAAAATTGAAACAAGAAATATTATTCACATCATAAAAATTGGTCGAAGACGATTCTCACCAGTCGAGGTTACAAATGTTTTATTTAAATTTCCAATGAAATTTCTTATTTATTTCGCAAATGGAATTTCGTAAATAAATATTTCAACTTTAGCTACTACTTACTAACTGTGTCGCTGTAAAATATTTTATATTACTTGATAAATTGCATGAATATTATCTAGATTTATTTACAACATGCTCGTTCTAAAGCCTTTCTTTTTTTACAGGATAGGGTGGGTGACGAATGATGGTAAGTGGTTGCTGTGGCCCATTAACATCTACATCTATCCTCGTTTGCGAATCAAAATGCAGATGCGTTGTCACCCGTGAGGACTAAGATGGAATGCCTCTTTTCCAGTAAAAAGGTTCTCCGGTTCTCTACACTCACCATACGAATCACTGTAGTTTTAAGCTGCTATTTTACGCTGGTATTCTGTGAGAGAGTGGTCCTTCCCCGGTCGAGCCGACCCATTCGTGCTACAACTATACTACTAATATAGCTGCAGCATGGCTTTACCATGTCCATGCAGTAGCTGTATTACCACGTCCGTTTCTCTTATGCGTTTATCTTTAAAAAAAATTCTTTTGGATGTTTGAAACGCAGTACGCCAATACGCCTTCGTCATTCGTCAATTCGCCTGCCAAGCATAACGATTAAATCAAATCCTCTCTACAATGGCCATGTGCATCTTCAGTGGTTATTACTTAGGTACAGGTCATCCGATTGTGGGCTTTAAACGGGCTAAATATATAAAATAGAGGGTATTATCTGCATATACAATTACCGTAATTATAACGTAAGTAATTATTTATACATAATGTGCTCCATACCGAATTTCGGTCCATTTCGCAGTATAATGCTACAGCACAGCGTTTTATTTAAAGTATGTTTTCTTTAATCTATAATGTTGACAAATATTTAGTTTTATTTATATTTTTGCATTTGAGTTTTTTTTACATGTTGTTCTGCATGTTTAAACTGGAATAAACGCATTTCTTTCTTTATCTCCATTAAAACATGAACAACCATTTCTCTCTTCTGTACGGGCTAATCTTTAGAATATCTGAATCGATTGTAATGAAATTTTACGAAAAGATAGAGAGCAATGCCAGAAATAATCTAGACTATATTTATCCGAAAAACTTAGAGATTTTGCTTAAAATCGAAAAATTTATGGTGTTTTAAGATTATCTTACATCTAAAGAATACCACATTAATAGATTCTTCTCAGGGGAAGCCGGTGCAAGTCGCTAGTATTATATATGTATATATATACACACATATATATATATATATATATATATATATATGTGAACGTATATATTATCGTTCTTTCATTTTTAGGTATTATTTGGATATGTCTGTTTAAGTAGTTTCTGATATCTTTAATAGTCACGGTACCTATTTCCTGTTAGGTACATACCATATCATCTAGTGGGTGTTGAAAGACGCCGAAGAGTAATCGAATAGAAAATAGATGGCAGCATCTTCCTAATAATATCTCAATATAATAAAAATACCTGCGGATGCGGTTAGGACTGTCCCAAGCGTGGTAACTGGCAAATATCCCAAATAGGGAGGCCGTATTGAATACAGCGCTAAGTAGTCGAAAAATGTGCATGTATTATTTTTTAGTTTTCAAAATTTAAATCTATCCGATGTTATTGAAATTTCATAAACAATTTTTGTAAATAAATATAAAAGTTCCGTTATAAATGTGCTTTTTTTTGTTCACTTTTAAAAATTATTTTAGCAAATAACATAATATACATATATAAAAGAAAACAATTTTATATAATAAAGTTGAAAATGGTAAGTAACTCCACCAATGATTAATATAAAATCAGTAGTAATTATGAAGATTCATAGCTAACCTAAAGAAAATAAAAATACAACTTGTTGGGTGATTATTTAAGCAAAACTACTAAAGAAAATTGCTTCGACAGCTCCAGTTAAATTTTCCAAAGATTTTTACATTATGTAATCAAACAATTAGGTTTACCTCCAGCTGCTAAAATTAATAGTGCAATGATGTATATTAACTATAATAGTTTGGCTTCTACACAACAATACTACAGTGTTTCCATTCCATTCAAATCCGTTTAGCGGTTTTTATGTAATGCACATTGAGAGAGACAGATAGGCTGACTACGTTTTCGAAATTCTTATTTTGGCTTCTATAGCGATAGAGTTATATGATGTGATATGTGATAAATAACAACAAAACATAATAAATAATATATGTATAAATTATGTATAATTGCTAAGGTTTATCTGTTCTTCAGCTCACCTATTTTGTCACGTAAAAGTTGCAGCCTATTTACGTCCCACTGCTGGGCACAGGCCTCCTCTCATTTCTGAGAGGGTTTTAGGGCAAGGAAATGTCCGCCGCGCTGCCCCAATGCTTGTTAGCGAACTTCACATGTCTTCGAAATATATTTTTTTTTCTTATTTCTCATACATACAGGTTTCCTCACGATGTTTTCCTTGACCGCCGAGCACGTGGTAAATCAGCACTTAAAATTGCAATTAACAATTTCATTGGTGCCGGCGGGGATCGAACCCAGGTTGTTCGAGTACTGTGAAGCTTAAGGCGAGCGCTAACCACGGCTTTTGTCACGTATCGCAGGCTAATCGCAGTAAATAATTGTAAAATATAATGAATCAATTAATATAATATAGGGGTAAAAATATGAATTTATTAAAGAGAAAAAAACTTATTAAATGTATAAAAACAGTTATGTAACATACATCTATGTTGCTAAGTTCATTTAGTGGACAGTAGGCCGACGAGTATTAGGAGCAAACATCAACGCGCCGAGAGCCATGCTCACGCAGCTACAGCATCCGCCTCAGAATGAGCAACTCACAACTAGAAAGAGTAATGGAGAAGAGAGGAGGATTCCAGTATGCCACGTTTGAAATTGAGTAAAACAACTACTTTCGCAAAGTTAATATCACTTCACAGTTAAACACACAGGCATTATATTCGAATGTTTAATGAAACTAATTTTACGGATTATACCGCGTTTAATTTAAACTTCTTAGTTCCCGACGTTTCCAGTGCTTTATAGCACTCATGAAACAGGGGAGACTGAGGTGTTTAACGTTCCGGAAAGTCTGCAGTCTGTGAAAATCTTCATGATCGTCGCCTCCATTACATTAGATTTGATAGACCACTAATTATCGCAAAAGAACACCGAATTCTAATAGGGATGATTTGCGAGGCTATTGAAATTAAAAATCATCCTTATTTCCATAGGGAAGATAGATGGGTGCTACCATCTGCTTGGGATCCTATATTTAATAAAATTAAATCCAAACCCAAGCATTGCAAGACTTCAAGATACTGTAAGATCGTTTTGATTCTAAAGCTGAAGGTAGCCGAATTAACTATGACATCGGGACGTCAAAAACCGTGACCGTAAACACCCGAAACGCCGGGAATTAAAATGTGAAAATTAAAGGTGACAAGATCCGTAAAATTAGTTTCATTTAATGTATAATATATATTTCTATAAATCTATTACTTCTTCTTCTTTATCGCTCCTTTAGAGTCCACAGCTAGGACTTGGGTCTCTTCAATAGTAGAGAAGATTTCCCTTATACTATTTGTCACGCTTGGCTGGCGGCAGATGACACCTTTAACGCAGCACTTCGTCGTCGTTGGCGTAAAGAAATGGTTACACTGCCATCTATTGGAAGCTATAAGATCATCGAAGTGGCATTTTCCATCGCGTCTTACGATACCCATGGGACGTAATGGGCTAATGGATCTTTTGACACACTCACCACGTATTTTTATATGAATAGATAATCTATAGTTTTAAATTATAACAACATAATGTTGATACACTATCATAATTTAACCCTTTCGCTGTCCCGTGCACTACATATCTTACTATTGTGTCTCAAAACCGGACAGTGAAAGTGTTAATATATTATTATAGCCTTTGTGTCTATAACAGACGATTCATGGTCTAATGTCTAAGACATCTCTTTTGCTGGATAAACAAGCCGATGCGTATACGAGGTAGAGCCATGATACAGCTATATTAACAGTATAGTTGTAGCAAGAATGGGTCGGCTTGACCGGGGATGGACTACGCTCTCACAGAATACCAGCGTAAAATAGCAGCTTAATGCTGCTGTGTTGCTTATGGTGAGTGTAGAGAACCGGAGACCCTTTTTACTGGAAAAGAGGCATTCTATCTTAGTCCTCACATGTGACAACGCATCTGCATTTTAATTCGCAAACGAAGATAGATGTAGATGTCTATGGGCCACAGCAACCCCTTACCATCAGGTGGACTATGTGCTCGTTTGTCACCCTTATTCTATAAAAGAAAATGCGACGACATGTTATACCACAGCACATGCCTGACAAGAAAATTTGCGGCAGATGATATTAAGAAGCCTTTATGCCGTTTCTATCTCTCTTGTCAGCAAAATTTGCGTTACTCTTCACTATAAAATATATCATCTATGAGGTACTGTTAATACCGTTGTTTTGATCATCGGCATATAAAATGTCAACCGACTGATTTGGCTAGTGGCGTGGATAGTAAGAGTAAACTCCTAGCTTTTCCCATTACTCTTGCAAATT
This sequence comes from Parnassius mnemosyne, assembly GCA_963668995.1. Taxonomy (NCBI): domain Eukaryota; kingdom Metazoa; phylum Arthropoda; class Insecta; order Lepidoptera; family Papilionidae; genus Parnassius; species Parnassius mnemosyne. The sequence continues at coordinate 25,680,236 of CAVLGL010000159.1, forward strand.
TTTCGGTTTGAAGACGGTGATTTGATATGTTTAAGCATTTTACTAAGTCGATATTACTGATTTCCATAAGATACGAGTACGAACTTATAACGGATTCCTTTCCAGTGTTATAAATGTTGAATTGCTAGTTATAATCATTAATGAACTTAATGGGAATGGGCATATTAAAGAGAAAGTCATCATTACAGTCTATCAAAGTCCATTGGTAGACTTAGGCCTTGTCATGGATTTTCTCATAAACATCTCGTATATTTGCCATAACTGTTGGTTTGTTTCCCTCTTTAACTTCTTATTAATCCCACGGGACGATAAAATAGGGTAATGGATATACACCGCCACTACACGCTGACAAAAGCAGAGAAAACATATTATTTTTATTTATGAACTAATTTCAACAAATCCTAATCCACGGTAAAATTAGCTTTGTGGATATGTTAATTTAACTTTGTTATAAGTGTGTCACAAATATAATTTAGAAACAATGAAATAAGGTCAAATTTAAACAACTGTGAGGCATTGTTTCGGCTCAATACAATATTGTGGTCTCAAAACATTTTATATTTGATTCAACATCATATTTATTCAAAACTTATAATTGAGAAAAATATACATAAGTAGGCACGACTATAAAATATTGGCCAGATCAAGAGTAAAGGTTTTACTCTAGCAAAGCGTCGTCGTATGTGTGGTAACGTAGTAACCGTTGTTGTTTAAAGGATTTTTGGAAATTAACACCATCGGGAAAGCGTACCATATATTTGCGACGAAGTGCTAACGATCTGTTTATTTTTTTTTTGTACTTTATGTGGTAATGGACGCATATTTGCGCCCAAAATTAGGAGTAGGTCAAAGTTCCTCTTTTGCCTATAAATCATGATTCTTTATTTACAATAATCACGGTATATGAAAATGTTTATGTAGTGCACTCGTGTTTCGCTAACAATAGTACATAGTATGCAAATACACAATCAACAATATTATTTAATTACTATCTAAAAATATTTTACGCCATAACAGCATTCGGTTTTTAACCAATTAAACAAAGTTTTCTTATTTATTTATTTATTTATTTATTTAACAATTTATGTACACACAAAGTAATGTTACAAGGAAGAGAAAAAAAAGATATTTTGTACAAAGGCACTGCTTATTTCATATTGAAATTTAAAGAGAAGCTGATCTAGTGTGCACTCTAATAATAAAATTTTATAATATTAATATACTTAACATAAAGTAAAGATAATAAAAACAAATATCCATGTAAACATACATATAACTAAATACCACTTATAATACATATATACACACACACACACACACATATATATATATATATATATATATATATATATATATATATATATATATTACATATATAAATATATATATATATATATATATATATTACATATATAAATATAATAATATATTATATATATATAATCATTGGGACGACAAAGAAAGATAATGCTCTTTGACTCGCCTTTTGAACACGGACACTGATTGAGCCTCTCGAATTGCAGCAGGAAGAGAATTCCATAACCTAACTGCATGTACTGAAAAAGAGTGAGAATAGGACTTAGTTTTAGACGAAGGGAAATTGAGGAGGGTTTTTAAATGTGATCTGCAAACTGCATCGGGGGAGTGTGCAAAGTGGAATCGATCACGTAGATAGTGTGGTGATGTTGGATTGTATAGTATGTTAAAGAGGAGGCATAGGATTCGGGTATTCCTGCGAAGTCGGATTGGGAACCACTTGAGCTGTTTGCGATAGGAGGAGACGTGGTCATACTTTTTTAGTCCGAAAATATAACGAATACATAAGTTTTGCAAGCGCTCAAGTTTGTTTAATTGCTCCTCAGTCGCATCCAAATAACAGACATCAGCATAGTCAAGTATCGGAAAAATAAGTGTTTGGACAAGAGAAATCTTCGTTGATAACGGTAGAAAATGTTGAAGGCATTTTAAGGAATGAAAAGTATAATATATTTTCCTGCTAATTTCTGTGATATGTGCATTCCATGTCAACTTGCAATCCATGATGATGCCCAGATTCTTAACCGTTTCTGAAATGCTTAGTGGAATACCATTAATTTGCAGAGTTGGCAGTAAAGAAAAGTCAAGTAATTTACGAGTAAACCTGGTGCCTATAATCATTGCTTGTGATTTTTTAGGATTTATAACAAGTCCGTATGACCTAGACCACTTATCGATTTTATTTAGATCGTTATTTATTTCAAGTAATGCTGAATTTGCTTCAGTCACTAGAAAATGACGATACAGCTGCAAATCGTCTGCATAGAGATGGAAGTTTGAAGATATCACCTGGGTGATACAGTTGATAAAGATGGAAAAGAGTAAAGGAGAAAGGACGCCACCTTGGGGTACACCCGTGGCTAGATTGCACCACTTGGATAAAGTTTCATTGATACGAATACACTGAGAGCGGCCACGGAGGTAGGAATCAAACCATTGAATAGTTGAAGGAGACACATTAATAGAATGAAGAATGCTAAGAAGTATATCAAAATCAATAGAATTGAAGGCACTACTAAAATCTAGCAGCACAATTACCGTTAAATATTTTTGGTCTATACCGCACCGGATATCATCCGTTACCTTGAGGAGAGCAGTAGTTGTACTGTGACCAGGCCTAAAACCGGATTGAAAAGTACTTAAGATATTGTTACGGTTAAGAAACTTGGTCAATTGTGTGTGGACAATATGTTCAAGTACCTTTGAAAGAAATGGTAAAATGGAAATAGGGCGGTAATGTGTTGCAGATGAAGGATTTGAAACTTTGGGTATAGGAACAATATGAGCTAACTTCCATGACGACGGAAAGCAACAAGAAGATAAACAGAAATTAAAGATATGAGTAAGAATAGGGAGCAGAAAGGGAAGAATCAACGTAATCATTTTAGAGCAGATGTTATCATTTCCCATAGCAGTAGATGAAATTGCAAGGACGGATCGCATAGAATCATCTTCAGTAAGAGAAGTGAAATTAAATGAGGAATAATGACGTATTGGGCATTTGGATAATTCAAGTAGGGTTCTGGCTTTAGTAAATGATGAAACTATTACAGGAGGGTTGGCAAAATGTTCGTTGAGACTATCCAAGTTAATTTCACTTCCCACACTAGCAGAATATTTTCCGACACTGACAGATCTCAGAAAATTCCATGCTTTTGCAGTATCGCAACTTGTGAGGGTATCATGAAAATAGCGCCTTTTAGCAACTCTACACAAACGATTGCAGCGATTTCGTAGTATTTTAAAGCTGATTAAATTGCGTTCAAGGGGATATCGCTTATACCTTCTTTTAGCTTTATCTCTACGTGCCATCAGGTCTTTTATATCAGCTGTGATCCACGGTGCAGGGTTGTGCCTTATTTTCACACGTTTTACTGGTGCATGGTGATTATATAAATCTAAAATTAGAGAATTGAAGTTAATCACTTTGTCCTCAATGTTAGAACATTCAATAACCGGTGACCAGTCAATTAAACTAGCATCGCTCCTCAACGTCTCCAAGTTAATGCCATTATAACTTCTAAGATATCGAAAATGTGGCTTGCGCTTAGGGGGACGTACACGGTAAGATAAGTAAATGAGATCGTGATATGAAACTGAGGCACATATTTGTCCGTGGTTAGCAACACTATTTAAAGACGACACAATAATCAGATCTAGAAGAGATGCAGTACAATTGGGAAAGTGATGGGTGGCAGATAGAGGCAAGATTTCTAGGTTATAAGATGACATGAGAGATTTCAATTTATAAGTACGTAAATCATTTTTAATTATACATGTGTTGAAATCCCCCATCAAGATTACATGGCTATATACAGGACAGAAATTATTAAGAAGTGTATCTAATGTATCAAAGTAATTGATATTAAGGTTAGGACTATATAATACTCCAAGGAAAACTTTTGTATGATAAAGTGTGATTTCAAGGAACAAATGTTCCGCAGATTCCGAGTAAGTTGATGGAGATACGCTAATAACCCTGTAAGGTATTTCCGAACGTAAATAGATAGCAACACCTCCACCACCTTTGCCTACCCTATCGTTACGAATAAGAACGAAACCAGGTAATGAATATTGGATAGAAGGGAGGGAAGGCTTGAGAAAAGACTCAGAAATTAGAAGAGCATCTAAATGAGTACTGTCAAAGGATGCGAGAAGGTCAGAATAATGGCAAGGAATACTTTGTGCGTTTATGTGAGCTATATTAAGATTGTCAGGATATTGAGAGAAAAGGGTTGAAATACGATCATGCAGGTTAAGATCTACGGAAGGCTCAGAGTCCAGGCTTAAAAAGCTGTTAGAAGTTGATGAACATGAGAAAAAGCTATCATTATTATCTGTATCGATATCTGTATACATATTTAAAAAAAGGTACAATACTAATAAAAATATTTAAAAACAGAAATTTACTAAAATATAAAATAATATGTAAGTAAATTAAAAATAAATTATCTTATACTTATTCAATATTATATATAGAAAAATTAACATTAAGGGCAACTCATCTTACTCACTGGCGTGATGGAAGAAATTTATACTAATAACTAACATTAGTAATTAAACAATTAGTGTGATTAAAAAAGAAAAAAAAGGAAAGAAAACAAAAAGAAAGCTGGCTACAGGCTACATATTTTATAGATAGTACAAAAAATGAAATGTCAAACCCATGTATGTACTACAATCACTTAAATATAAATAAAATATTAGTTCTTAAAATTAAGATATTTATATTTTCTAATATAATCTTTCGCTGAGAAGTTTAAATTCTTTAGATAATTTATTATATATTTTTATAAACATATTTAGGCAAGTTTTGTTGTATTACACAAATCCAGTTTATCTGGGTCCCGTCGGTATTGGGGATATATATCACGCGTTTTAATAAACAGTGACTTATTTTAAAAGACAAACATGCCAACTTCATAAATGTATAGTGATGGGAAGGATAATATACCAAGTCTTTTAAATACTGGTTTACAGAATTCCTCTGGCGACATGACACAATTAATGCTTTATTTCGGTCAGTACCATTACCCCATATTATAATTACATAGCGTAGAAAAGACTACGTGTGCGTGGTACGTTGCAATTACCGTTTCAATATTTGTGATATTTTTGAAGTGTTTAAGGGTATATACAAATATATTAACTCTACTGCATACGTTATCTATTTGTTCTTTCCAGTTTATATTTTCATCTAACGTTACTCCGAGAAATTTTGTACACGTAACTTTTATAGTTTTGTTATATTAAATTTAATATTATGATTTAAATCGATAGATTTATTAAAATGTATGTAATGAGATTTATCTAGATCAATTTTCAAATAATTTACGTCAAGCCATTCTATTAGTGTGTCAATTGTATTAATAATGTCATCTTTATGATTGCTGTGTGTCTGTGTGTGCTTGGTGGAAAGAGGCAGTTATCCGGGCCATGTTATATGTATATATGAGATGATGACTAGTCAAAAGGACGTCTTGGCTAGTGTTAGTTTGCATGTGGGCAAACGTAATCGCGTTGCGTATGTGTGTGAATGTCCAAATATAGGGACAGTAAACCTATTCATGTCAGAATACGTCAGAAGAGGAGAACGGTTGTATGTCAGGAAGAGCCGTGTAGGTACGACTATAAAATACTGGTCAGATCAATTGTAAAAGTTTTTCTCTAGCGAAGCGTTGTATCTGTGGTAACGTGTCAACCGTTGTTGTTTAGAGGATTTTTGGAAATTAACATCATCGGGAAAGTTATTATATTTTCTTGTACTTTATGTTATAATGCACGCATATTCGCGCCATCTATCATGAGTGCATCTGGGATGATCCTCTTTCGCCTACATGTATAATTAGTTATTAAAGCTATCATTCAATTAAATAATTAAAAGTACAAATGCAGATATAATGTTAACAATTGAAATGATGATAAACGAAATTAATTTGCAAAATTAATTATAATCTCAAATATAATGGTTTTCTATGAAGTACAACCTGATTTAATTACTTAATAACTAAGTATTTATGAAATTATCTGAAATCATTATAGAAAAAGCCGTAGAAACTCGTGGTAGCCATAAGCGTTGACTTTAAAATGTTATTCTACTTGACCAAACCCAGTTAAGTTCATGACGGCACAAAAAAAAATGTTGATCTTTTATTACATCCTTGTCGGGAAGGTATCATGAGTAAACATTTAGTTGATAATTTAAAATCATTTTTAGAGCGTATGAGGTCTGCTTATTAAGCATCTCAGAAATAGAGTTTTTTTTTATCCCCAGCAATGTATGGTATTATATTCAATCCAGCGGTGTAAAATTGTATTACCTAACCTTTTGTATATCTACAAACAAATGGACAACAACAGCAAATTCATTGAGTCGGAATCGTTGTGAAAAAGCAATATTACTGTATGTAGACAACTGAAGGTTTTGTTTTAGCTCTGGTGCTAAAAAATTCTACATAATACGAAAAAAATCAAGCCTTCGTAGCAATAGATAATGTCGCCATTTTGAAAACAATAGTTTTTTTGACTACTGGTCATACTTTGCAATAAAATGTTTTACCCAAAGTGACTAAAAGTATAATTTGGCCATTTACAGCAGGAAATTTTTAAAAAAACTGACCTCAAATAAGATGTATCTTAAAAAGTGTAATATGAAATGGTCTAAAGATATGCGATAAAGTTACCGGAGGCAAAAATGACGGAAGTCGTCATATATTTTTCTGGGATTTTGCCTACTAACAGCAAAATTCGATATTCACATGTTCGAAATATTTATACGAATATGAATGCTATATTATAGAAGGTCTGGGGTAAGTAAATAGTGTCAAAAATGATTAATATATATCTTAAATCAAAAATCACCCGAGCTTGAATCCGGTTAGATGCTTCAGTTTACATTTTTATTATTATGTATTGTTTACACAGTTATTTATGGTAAAAGAATTGACTAAATTTAAAAACATATTTAAAAACGTTTCATAACATTATAATTATCAATTGATGTTAATTAAAAATAAAATCATATCTTAAAAAAGAGGTAAACATAAAAGAACAAAGAAAGCAAATACAAAGTGCTAAGCTTGTGTTGTAGTGGTACCTCCCACAAAAACCTTATTCACGTCTTATGCAAACATGTTATGCAGAAGCAGGAGCTTTAACAATGAAGGTACATAATAGTAACTTACTCGTAATAATAAAAGTTTCAAAATTTTCTTCTGAGTAAGTTTTACATAGATTATTACTTAAAAACACAATCGTATCAAAATGTGTCAACTAAGCTGCCAAATAAGACGCCTTTCATATGACCTGGATAGCGGACGCAAATATAGGTTGTTTATGCATGTCACGCTTTGAATTTTTAAGCAAAGCTACCATATTACTAAGCTTATTATTTAACATTTTTAAATCATGTGAAAGGTATACCTATCACGAGTACATATACGTAATATAGATTTTAAAAACGAAAACACCCATCAAGCTAAGAAAAAGATCCACTATGCATTGTGTTCATCCAGAAAAGCCTTAACGTACTCTGAAGATTAGCTGATGCAACCACGATGGTGATAATTACGGATTAAAGTTATATATTTCTATTATTATTTACAACTTTTAATATTTGACAGCATTATTTCTACAAGTTGTTCTAGAAAATAAATTACTACTATTTAATTTTGTCATGATACTCGTATAAAATCAAGTAAAAAAATATGTTTTCTACCGACTTCAAAAAGATGTACTCAATTCGACTGTATGTTTTTTATAAGTGTGTTACATACAGTTTATAAATTTAATCAAAGTCTGACTATTAGACTTTGAGTTATTCTTAATATTATTAAGAACTTATTTTAATATTGAAGTCGGTTGTACAAAATTTTTAATTTTAAATTATGTTTAGCATTTTTAAAAGTTCTAGAGGTTGAAATTCATGTATTATTAGTAAGTACACGAGATTTGTTGCTAAGTGTACTTCTAAAAAATGTATACGAGTATCAGCGACCACAGTACAAAACCACAGTGAAAATTTTGTGTGAAATTAATTAATGTGGGCTAATAATTTTCTGGTTACCAGACGTCGCTAGTTGATACTGAGGTAAAGTTTTTTGTTAAACCACGTCATTTAATTGAGAAGTTAGTTTTAAATAAAAGTATATAGGTTTCAAAAGTATTATATTAATACACAAAACAATGCTTCAGTGGCTTGCTCTTTAATTTTTTGCACACTTTTATGAAATTCTATGGTTTGGTTTATTTATTTATAATTTTATTAACATAAAATATAGCTAATACCACAGAAAGAAACATTTAGCTTTACATTTTCCGGACAAATTAACTTCTTCGTCATGATAGCTGTCAAATATTATACCTCACTTTTAAGTGGCACCGCGCTGGTGGCAGAAAAAGTCGTAGATTTATAGTAAATTTTAAAAATGAACCCATACAATTTCTTAGAGACAATGGGAAATAAGAAATATCAAACCCACACAAAAGAATACATACTGCATTTGCAATGAGTTGTAATCTTTTAGTTTGTACCTAGTGCCGATAAGTTGATAGTACGTTAAATGCTCAAGTAGTATCTGGGGGCACGGTAGTGCAGCCGCCAAGTCGAGCAAAAAAGCGGCACGGCCGTACCATCTTTTTCTCGAAGCAGTTCAGACCATTTTCGAAACCCATTTCCATTTTCGTTGTAGATAAAATTAGAAGCCTAAATTTTACTGAACAAACTAATTTGTATAAACTCGGTATATTTCAAATTTTATAAAATTTCAACCAGTACTTTAAGAATTATAACTAGTCAAAGTTTCTTAATATTGTCACTCATGGCTGACCGATCATTAAAACTCTATGGCACTTCTAGCAGACATAGAAGCTTCAAATTTGGAGTTTAATTATTGTTTAGTATATAAATCAAGGAAAAATTAAAATATTTTGCAATTTCGGTCCAATTTTCGAGATACACCAACTGCATAAATAACTATGTAATCCCATTTAAATATATAGGATTAGAAAGTAACATTTGCAGTGAATGAATTAGTGTACCTATATATATGTAAAATATAATAATGGAATAATAGGTGTATATAGGTACCTAGATATAACTATCTACAAAAATAAATGAGATGCTATCAAAAACATAACTTCTAAAAAAATGCAACGCAAGTCTCGCAACTCAGTTCTTCCACCGTAAAAAGTTGTGAGATCCATGTAATACCAAGTCAATTAATTTATTCAGTCCCTACTTAAAAGTCCTTCCGTCTTAAGTTCTTACGTAATTAGCTAACCTAACATCTTATAGTAACCATATCAATATTAAAAACCTATTATGTTTTAAATAAATAAATTGACTTGGCAATCGCAATAAACAATTTAATTTAATATAATATGTATTACTTGAGAGATAAATTGTGTTTTCATGCGATGGCCAAGTCAATATATTTATTTAAAATATAAAAGATTTTTGGTATTGATGTGGTCACTATAAAATGTTGTTAGGTTAGCTAATTACGTAATAACGCAAGACAGAAGGACCCTTAAGTAGGGACTGAATAAATTAACCGACTTGGTATTACATGGATCTCAAAACTTTTTACGGTAGAAAAACTAATAAATAATCAAGTATATAAGAATGTAAATAGTCAAGTTAATCATCAAGTAAATAAAAAGAAGTCAATAGTTAAGTATGAAAGCAAGTAAATGATCAACTTATTAAGCATGTCAATAGACAAGACAATAATCAAGGGAAAAAGAAATAAGCAAGTAAATAAACAAGTGGTTAGGCAAGTATATAATCCTATCAACAGTCAATTAAATAAGCTAATCAAGAGACAAGTAAATGGTAAGTAAATATAAATTAAATAAGAAAATAAATAAGGACGTAAATAAACCAGTAAATAGGCAAGTAAGTAAGCAAGTAAACGGTCAAGTAAATGAGAAGTGAAATAAGTAAATAAACAAAATATTAAATAACAGGTAAAAAAACATGTAAATAAGCAAGTAAATAGACAAGTAAATAGACAAGAAAATAAGCATGGTAAAAGGCATGTAAATAGTCGAGTAAAAAAGTAAGTAAATTGGCAAGAAAATATACAAGTAAATAAGCAAGTAAATAGATAAGAAAATAAACAAGTAAATACGCAAATAAAACAGTTATGTAAATAAGCAAGTAAATAGGCTTTTGTATAGTCTAGTAAACGTGGTATATACTAAGCAATTGACCATTTAGTGGCGGTGTAAGAATATCCACTACCACATAAATACGTGAGTGTCGTAAGAGGTGACAGTGTTCAGCAGCGGAGTTTTATTGACTATACAGGTGACGGTAGTCTAGGAAATAAGCAATTTAATAACCAAGTAAATCAAGAAAAATGGCGGGTTATTCCGTTTATCCACCCTAGGGTTGATACTTGGAAACGCGTGTTCATCTATCCACCCCAGGCGGGGTGGATAGATGAACACGCGTTCTTCTATCCACCCCGCCTTTTTATGAATCACAATTCGTATATAATGTTTTTCTTCCGATTTTCTCCCTCGGCTGTGTACAGTTGTTTATAGAAATATGATAAAAACTGGTACTAGATACTTAGTAGACATTACCTATGAATATATATACGTACTTCTTGTTTGAAAGGTCAACATTGAAATAAAAGGAGTACCTCACAGGATTACAAATTCATTGGAATATTGACATAAAATAATTTAAAATAAAGTTAAAGACAAATATCCGATAGAAACATTTTTTGAATGCTTGCAAAAAAAAAATGCCCAGTTCTTTGCTAATACATCTGTTGTAGAAAATAAATTTAGAAAACGATTGCAAATGTACATTAAAAAAGACGATTTTATCCAGGACATCAAATTACGTCTACTTAATAATAAAAATAATTTGGCCGCGACTTATTGCAGAATTAATAAATTACATAATGATATTATTTAAAACGAGTAAATTTAATTTTTATTTAAATGCTATACATAATCCATTGACTTTAATGGGCTGTAACGGTAACGTAACGTCAATACGTAATATATTTTTTATTAAAGAACAATGGCAGACTTTCATACATGAAATTAGTTGAGAATGAATGGTAGCGTCTATACATCAAAAATATCTTAAAATGTTAAGCGTCACTCCCTTAATAACTCTGTCAAAGAATTTTGTCCTGAGAAGGCATCAAAAAAAAAGATATTTAGATTTGAACCTTTTTAGGTTATGTCTTATGTCACTTGGAAAAAGTCATGCGTCCTGTGGTTGTTTGATCTTAGCTTAATACATTCTCAACATAATGTGCCCTACCTACATAATTGAGAGTTTTTAAATTATTGTATCTCTATTATACAATACAATAACTTTATTTCAGGCATCAAAGACTTAACAATTAAGAACATTGGCCCATAGCAATATATACCTTAACCTAAAAATATATATATAAAATATAGACATAACACTATTTAGGGAACTTTCTTCTTTGGCGCGTCCCTGTATCGGCGAAACACTACCCCAGAGGGCCAGAAATCGGGAGCGAGGAATGTCTCTTTGTGTTTTGCAGGAACCTGGAGTACGTAGGATTTGAAGTTCGTTGACCTATTAGACTCCAGACGCTGCAAATGTAATGAGAGCAGATCCTCAATGCGGCATCGGCTTCGTTCTTCCACGAAACGCAGAGTTGTAATCGCGTTTATTTTAGCCGTCCCACGCTGGTTACAGACGGGTCTCGATCGACGTCTCTTCTCAACAAGAGTAAACCCGTCCTTATCGATTTTGTCTTGGGTCACCACTGGAACTGATTTTATTTCCACGTTCTTTCGCTTTCGACCACAAGAAGGTGTCGGTTGTAAAGATCTTCGGGCATCATCCGCAAACGTCTTCCCTTGTTTTGAGGTTGGCTGCGGTGGAGGGGTACTAATGGGTTCAGTCAAGGGTTGATGTGGTGATGCAATGACGACCGAGGTCGCCCTAGTTTCACGGTCATCAAACCGCTGACAGGCGGTATCGCATGACGGAGTCGCAATCATCGGTGAAATATGACTACTATTACGGTTACCGCGTGTCGTATTAACATTCTGCGACGTCGGTGAATTCGCAGATGTTGCAATTATGTTTCGCAACATATTGACTTCGGTCCTCAGGTCTGTTGCGGCTCGTTCCGATTCTTCAAATTTGGAACGGATGTCGGTAACATCGGCTTTCAACGTGGTGATGTCTTTCAACAATCTGGTCACGTCTACGTGATCGTACGTCACGGGAGGGAGCTTGTTGAGATCACGCGCGACGAAAGTTGGGATGTCATCAGGGTCGGTCTCATTGAACAGCCTGAAGATGTCTTGCAGGTCTTTCTTACCGCATCCATCGCTGTGACGTGTTATGAGACGGATTTGGCTCACGGCTGAATTTGCTAACACCTTCTTCGCTTGGATGATCTCGTCCTCAGTGAAGCTTGTCATCAGTATCTGCTCAAGAGACACCTGGTCCATGACGTCCAATTTTTGTTGAACAAAGGCCAGGAGCTCGTGAACTACGACGGTTTCGGAGCGTTTAGGTTGACACGCCATTCGAATTATTTTCGCGCAGTAGGTATGCTTACGCTACGAAAATATTGTAGGTTCGGAATTAGAACCGTCACGTCATTACGAAGCGACTGCACTGACCGGTAGTAAAATTGCGACAGAATTATATATTTGCATACTATAAATGTATATTTCTGGCATGGCTCCAGGGCCTTTGCGTCATACAGTGACATTCTCAGAAGGGCTAGAACCCAGAGTCGTAAATTCAGTAAAAAAAAGCATTGACATTTTGTTTTAGCTAGTGTTGCCATAACATTAAATGGAATTGTTACATATTACTATGATTGAGATAATGTATTATTGTAGGAAGTTCTTTGTAAGAGACTTTTTTTCAACCATATCACTTTTATTATTATTATTACTAATAGTATAGTTATTACTAATAATAACTTAATATAAAAATATTTTCTGTTTATGTGTTGTGTTGGTAGTCTTACAAAGTGTACACGAAAATAGTAGGAATATTACGATAATGACAACACTTGAATAGAGTAAAATGATTTAAGTCATTTGATATTCCCTAAAATGTTTGTTTTTTTTTTCTGTGCCTTTAATTAAAATACATTTTTTTTGAAAAATCATAGAAAAATAATAAAACTCATTTTATATATAACTTATTTCTAGACGCAATAATTGTTGTCAACTATTTTTCTGCCATTGTTCTTTATGATAATTAAAAATTAATTAATAATTAAAGTGTATGTTTTGAACTGTCCTTGGGGTGAAAATTCGGAAGAAAAAAAGTGAATTCCGATTATCCACCCCGTCTGGGGAAGATAAATGAACGCGTGTTCATTCCGAGTGTCCACATCCAAATAACTTTAATTTAAAAAACTCGATTCTAGTGACAAAGTATTTTAAAAAAGTGATCGCGAAATTTTGTGTAGCTTAATCATAATATATAATGACTTGCTTTCCGAAGTATTTATAAATTTAAATTGTCATTGCAATATTCTCAACCAGACACTGACATTAAATTCTTACGCTTACAGCTTTTCTTTAATAACTACACCCTCGAAGGTCTTCGCTTGGGAATGTTATTCTGTGGTATGGGTAAGTATAGAAAACAAACAACTAGAGAATTAAGCGGCCATAAACAAGAAAATAATATCTCTAATAGCATTTTGTTAACGATAATATAATAACGATTATGTGTTTTCTTTCTAGAACAAACTACTGCAATACCAGTCTATAATAAAAAAGAAACAAATATTGCACAAAAAAAACATCAAACTTCAATTTTAAATATTCTTTACAACAATTATGAAAAATTTTAAAATAAAAGCGATAACTTTTTAGTGTTACAAATACATATATTTATACTCGTAGATAAAACGTTTCAATAATCATAAATGACGTACTAATAGAGTTAATCATTTCACAGCACCTAAAAGTAGATTAACTTACATTTTTTTCTGTTTACGTTCGTTAGCCGGTTTAAACGAGTTTTACGAGTATGTTAAAATATACTTTATGTTAACTTAAAAGCCGGATTACTAAAATGCTCAGGAGCAAGTAAATTTCACAGTGGGCGCTTAACCTAGGTTTGATCCCCGACAGCACTATTGACGCACAAATTGTTAGTTGCATTTCTGCGATGGTGACCTTAACGTAGTTAGGTGAGCCTTATACTCGTTTGCCTTCTCTTCCATAAAAAATGGCAATTTTAAATGATAATTTACCACGGCTCAGCGGTGAAGGAACAATTGTGAGAAAGCCTGCATGTGAAAAAAGAAAAATATTTAGAACACATGTAAAGTTGACCATCGTCGCTGGAACTAACAGTACCACCACACCCTCAGAAATAAGAGGAGGCCTGTGCCAAGCGGTAAGACATAATAGGCTGTAGCTTTTACTTTAAACTTCATGTTTTCATAATTAAAACAGCGCCGTGGTAGTTTAGGGTTTGTTGTTCGCTTTAAATATGCTTATAATTTTCGGCACCAACAAAATTATTACAATGTAACGTAAACAATTTTTTAAAATAAATGTTTAAATTATCATCAAATAGTTATAAAGCCAAGAGGTCCCCCGGCCAGGAGACTCAAAGCACAGTTTAACCTAGTTGGAACTCCCGTCTATCACACCTAAAAATGCTTTAAATATGTAAGATAAAATGTAACTAGAGTGTGTGGGAGAAATAAATGTTTATCGTTTATTATTGAGATGTTCCAGCAGGTTGTAAGTACAGATTACATATTATATATATATATAGACTAAGGTACCAACTGTGAAAACATTTCCATGAAATAGCGTAACATCATAATTATGTTAATTTTACTATCGCTACGGTTCCATCTAACAAAGTTTGCTTATCTTAATTAAATAAAACAGAGCACTTAATTAAGAAATTGCTTAAATGCATGTAATTATGGTAGTTTTATTTCCGAACTAAAACTATTAGCTACATCGTCAACCAAGTTTATTACACAAGGCACGAATACGTTGAACTTTTTTATTCACTTAAGTTAATACCCTCAGGAATTTTCTTTATTCAGCGGTACAAAAATGTAGGAATGAGAGTAGCTAAAATTAAACACTGTCCATTATATAACGCTTATACTATATTCTGGTTCTTTACAGTTGGAACACAAATATTTGATTTTGGAACCTATTTGTTTGCACTTAGCACCTTCTCTGCTTAAGCTAAAGGTAGACTTGTATAGAATGCCTTGTAGCCTTAATTTCGCCTTTTTGTATATGTTGGTAAAATATGAACTTTATTTTACCAACATATACATATGTTGGTAAAATAAAGTTCATATAAAATATATAAATAAACACATCTATCGTCTTCTTTGTTTGAATTTCAGGTGTTCATGGAGTTCAATAGTAATTGTAATCAGTTTGGCTACAAGTTCGTTTGGAACTGTAACAAAAAAAGCAACGCAATAAAATACCCACTAATAAATAGTTCAATTAATTACGGTTTTCTTATTTTATCACCTCGGTTTTCCTACAGTTTTCTTATTTTATACGGCTTTCTTATTTGGTCACTTGGCAGTGGTTTATCGTTAAATTGCCGTGCTGCATGGTCGCGGGTATGAATTGCGCGAATTAACGAGTACATGTTCTACAAATAATTTTTTCACTCTCATTTTTGTTTGTAAGCTGCCTCCTCAATGCAGGAAAATATTTACGAGGGTAAATAGTTTTTTTAAATCATCTGTCTATTAGCTGTCCAAGATTGTATGAAAATGGGATAATTTTTCATTATCGCCAAGTATATCAGACGGATATCTGATCGTTAGTCTAATCAATATGTACATCAACCACTTTTGGATTATAGTCATCTTAAAAAATGAAAACTGTATGAAGAAAGTCAAGATTTACTATCTTCTTCATCACCTCGTTAAAGTCCACATCTAAACAATACCCCGTCCCACAGAAGGGAGAATTTGCCATTATCCTTACGCTTGGGAGGTGGATTTGTTATCGCAATACGTGACATTTATGATCTTTGTTGCTGGATATTGAAACAACGAAATAAAGCAGTATATTTAAAAAATATATTATTTTATTCAAACGTTTTTCTCGTAATTCACGCCATTATAAAAAATCAATAAGTTTATTCATTAAATCAAGGTGTATTAAACTTGTTTCAACGCCAGTTTTTGTTATATTACAAAGTTGAGAATTGATAAAGTTTCCGTGACTTTACGCGATAGTAATGTTTGAAACCGCACACTTATCGTGTTTCTAAGTACTTAAGTTAATAAATTTTGGAGATAATATTGAATCATTAAACTTCCTTTTTTACACCACAGCAAAGCATTCGGAATATGTTATGTACCTTAACACATTTTATACATTATTATTGTATAAGATTTACTGTTTATTTTTTTTTTACAATATTCATAGATAGTCACATTTAAAAAAAAAATTAATTATAAATGTATAAAGATGCAATATAAACTACGTATTAGGTTATTTTTTTAGTCAGGATTGTCCATATTCCTTACGTTGGGTAGGAAATTAGTGAGCGTAGAGCTGGAAGCGCTTCTCCCAATTACCTACCTGAAGGATTTGGTTTCGGCGTTTTTGAATGGATATTCAGCCGACAGTCGATCCTGGGCCTCTTTTTTAGTAAGCAGTGCGCAACATACTTTGGTGAGGTTGGAATTAGGAAAAGAAGTTGATAAATTCTTCGAGCAGGTTGATGAAATTTAAACAATAATTATAATACATAATTATACTTTTAATTATTACATTTTATTAGATTATTTTCATTTTTATACAAGAAAGATTCCAGTTAATCAGTATTGCGGTGTTCGTTTAAGGGTTGATTCTTCAAAAGCAAAGTAAAATTTATCAACCACATACCTAAATTGTAACCTGGCTGAATATAGAATTGAAACAGTTAAATTATATTATTTCGTAGTTTGATTTTTAATTTGTTCATTTCGTGTTTTTTCCTAATAACTTTTATCTGATGAAAAATCAACCCTAATACTTATTAAAATAGTATTTTTACATTATCGTCCCTAATCAAACTTTTTTGATTTAATTTTCAGAAAGAAAAGTAGAGCCGTGGTAATCGAGGGAAATAAACCCTTACCTTAAATTTAAAAAAAATCCGATTTCGACATTAATTATATATAATATATTGTGTATTTATATATCTAAAAAATTTAAAGAATATATAATTTTTATAGAATAAGGGTGACAAACGAGCATACAGTCCACCTGATGGTAAGTGGATGCTGTGGCCTATTGACATTTAAATATGCATATGTATCCTCGATTAAGAATCAAAATCCAGGTGGGTTTGCCACCCCTGAGAACTAAAATGATTACGATACGAAACACAGCAGGATTAAGCTGCTATTTCACGCTGGTATTTTGTGAGAGCGTGGTCCTTCCCCGGTCGAGCTGACCCATTCATGCTACAATCATAATATAGCTGCTTTCAATGTTATGTCAAGTCTACTAACACGCACTGAGGCAGTAACTCTTTCTTGCTCCCAAACTCTTTCAGAAAAGAGGAGGTTTGTGTCCAGCTGTGGGAAGGTCACAAGCTGTTAATTTTTGTTCATTTAATTTTTCTTTTATATGAAAGCAATTCAGTGAAGTCAGTTAGCTAGGATTTTGGACACTATCGCGCGATGCATTATTTTCGCGGCACTGTCATTGGGCCACAATAGCGGAAACAGGTCGAATAAAAACCGAAGCTAAAATCACGCTATCAAGATTTCCGAAAGACTTTACGTTTAATATACTTACGGAGTATTGACCCCTTACCGAGCTTAATACCTTTCCCGGTGGAATATATCTCCCTCATCTCCCAGACAGCCAAAATAGTACCCAACCTGAAAACTTCGAAAACTTTACGTTTTTGTTATCGTTCTCTAGAACCCCCTTCATTTGCTCGCAAGCAAACGTCGTCTGCGGCCTTTAGCTTCTGCAAGCTAATCTAACTTTACAAGGTTCGTCGCAGAAATAGAAAAACGCTTCCTGTTCGTTCAAGCAACTCCGCGCTATAGTGTGTGGTATTATACATTCGATAAACGTAATTTTCTTTTTTAAGATCGATGATGAAAGTATATTTTATTTCATCACGCCACAACAGCATTAACGGATCGAACACAACCGAATTACTATGCATTTTTAAAATATATCTCTGCTTTGACACTTCCAAATAACGTATTGGCCGCTCTCGGGGCTGACCACCTTACCCGGCTCATCCTTAAGATAAGGCTTTTTCTAACAACACCCAAAGGTTTTTTGGTAATATAATTTACATTTTAAAAAGAGATATCAAAAAAGGAAGGATTTAAATAACTATTTGCATGTAAACGCCTTGTGATGCCGGAAAAGAGTTCTCTACCCCGTTTCATCCAGAGGGTGTCGAAAGAATTGACTGTGGGAAAAGCCAAAATAGACATCAATAAACATAACTATTTAATTTATTTCTGATATAAAATAGGTGTACAAGAGACACGTTAATGTTAGTGGTTAAATAAACATATTTCTTTAACTTAATTTATTTTTATAGGAGAGGGGGCAAACGAGCATGCGGCTCACGTGATGGTAAGTGACTACCGCCGCCCATGAACAACTGCAACACCAGGGGAATCGCAGATGCGTTGCTGGCCTTTTAAAAAGGAGTAGGCTCTTTTCTTGAAGGTCCCTAAGTCGTATCGGTCCGGAAAATTCGCTGGTGTTAATCGATTCCACAAGGAAGTTGTGCGAGGAAGAAATCTTCTTCTAAATCGCACAGTGGTGGACCGCCAATCATCCAGATGGTGTGGATGGTATCGGGAGTTTTGTCGCGATGTGCGATGGTGAAATTGGGCGGCTGGAATTAGTCCGAACAATTCCTCAGAGCACTCCCCGTGATAGAAGCAATAAAATAAATGTAACATCTCTACATACGTCCCACTGCTGGGCACAAGCCTCCTCTCATTTCTAAGAGAGTTTTAGGGCAAGGAAATGTTCGCCGCGTTATCCTAATGCGTGTTGTTCACATGTCTTCAATATATTTATTTTTTCTTATTTCTCAGACATGCACGTTTCCTCAAGATATTTACCTTCACCGCCAAGTACGAGCACTTGAAATTGCAAGTAATATTTTATTGGTGCTGGCGGGGATCGAAACCGGGTTGCTCGCGTAGGTACTGTGAAATTTACAGCGAGCGCTTAGCCGCTGAGCTACCACGGCTCACCAAAAAAACAAACCGGTGCATATTTGATATTGTGATAAATTTTATTAAATCGGTTAATTGATTCCACATTACCTATATATATCCACATATATATAATTAGATTTAAATTTATAATTGCTTGTACTACTTGTGACTATCCCATCTTTAGTTTAAGTTTCAAGATATATCACACAAAAAATAATATGATAAAATCAATATGAAATTGTATTATTATGTACCCAATAACTTTAACGTTAATGAATTTTTATTAGAGTTTAAGCGCAAACCATGACGAAACGTTATAGCACTCGAGTGGTTTGTTAACTTCATTTGCATATGGAGCTACATGTTGTCGCAACAGCAATTTGTTTTTAATGGTGATATAAACTTGAAAATTGTTTTGCAGTTTCTGCGCCTTGAAATGAAATGGTTTTGTACTGGTAAGTTAAGCTGCTGTAAAAATCTTCCAGAAGCTTTACATTACATTTAAACATTTTGTTATGGAAGAATTTTGTCATATTTTTGGTGGATATTAAGCAGTGTAGTGGCGGCCAACCCGCTTGCGATTCGTGGCAAATATGTTAAATATTTGCTACGATTGAAGATTGATTTCCCCGTAGATTGCCTCCCTTTGAGGTAATCTATGATGGAGGCCTGAGGATGTTCAGCAGTGGACTTTAATAGACTGTTACGGTTACTGTACTTGATCCTTATTTAACCTACACCAGGTTTTGATCTGCGCAAGGTACTCAGAGAGCGCAGGTTAACCACCAATAAACCAACAAATCAATTAAGAATGTATTGGATTTTATCGCATATATTAAATTATTTTATTTTCTCGTCGTTTCGAGTACTTTGTAGCACTCCTAGTCACGGGATACCTGGAAGGCGTGGTTAACTATGTATATCATTTCGACATCTAATACCTCAGTCCTCCGTGAGTTTCATTCATTTAAATGTATTTGTTTCCCTTTCAATTCCCTCAAGAAATCCAATTTAATAAAATCGTGTTTTAAAACTAAGCAGAGCTAACTCACAAAACCGTCAGCTACCACACAAAAGAATTACACCTTCTATCCTATCCCATTCCATTACAACAGGTATCCGATTACGCTGGACAGTTTTTGATAAAACAACAAAGAAGACGTGGTTACACATGTTATGTTTGCATTTTTATATATTTTGTTAGGAATGCCGTTCATATAGCTCGTGAAGATTGTGTAGATTTGTAACCTGGAATGGTAAAATAACTGGTAAGTGACAATTACACTATATTTCACAGGTAAACTGATGTGCTAAGGGCACTTTACAAGTTTCTTAACTCTAATTTTAATGAATTTATCCCGTGCAAATGAGGGTATTAATTGGAAATAATTATCAGTTAATACTTCCCATATAAGAGGTTAACATGAAGCTGAAGTGCTGCAAATAGCATTTGAATAGGATATAAGGAAAGTACTTCTAACGTATGAAGAAATTCCTACTGTTTAAGTTCAAATAGAAGGCATTATGAATTCACGACCCTATGTACACTTCCAAACTCAGATTCTGATGAAAATCACAAGTGAAGCCGGCTCAGTTTTTGATTGGCCGTACGCTATTTCATTGCCTGACTATGATAGCGATATGCTTACGCACCTGCAACATCTGCAACAACTACAATTGAACATTTGCCGGAGGTATTCCTAGAACTCCATTAGCTGGCATACACAGCAAGTGGAGCAACGTCCAGCGACAAGGGTCGCCACCAACACGGTGATGCTGGTAAAGGACCTGAAGCTAACTAAAATTAAGTGTATATTTTATCGTATTTTACTTTTAATATAAAATTCACCTTTATTTTGCGTATCACTAAGTTTCTACATTTAATCGATTTGCGGTGAAGAAAATAACTGTGAGATAACAATATGAGAAACATTTGTAAAGAAACTATATAGGTCTCCTCACGATGATGTGCTTTTTTACAAAGTTGAGCACTTCAACACTCTAATGATCGTTACAATGTACATGTTTTGAAGCACAAAATTTCTGAAAGTTTAATTGTAGCCATAACTTATATAATGACTGTACCACAACGGTTTTTAAACGTCTTAATGCTGGTTAAAATCTCCTCTCTTTTATAAGACGCTAATGGAGAAAGTTTCCTATTTATTAGATCTGCAGACAAAATCTCTTGTAACCATTTAACCAAAAAATACTCGGTTCATGTACAGTTACATAGAGAAGTTCTAAATATTATGACTGTGGCAAGCGCATATCTATATACCTACATATAAGTAATATTAAAGTGTATGTCTGTAATATTGAAATAACTAGCTTTAAATAAGCACGGGGGGTTATATGCGTGCTATTAAGATATGAAATATCATTTTTAAAAATTTTATATGTCTGCTTGTCGGGGTTGACCATCGGAATAACTGAACCGATTGTGATGAAACTTCGTGAAAAAATAGAGAACAATGCCAGAAATAATCCAGGATATGTTTAATCTAGAAAACATGCAATTTTTTTTTAAATCGAAAAATTCATAAAATTATAATGGTAGAAATTATAAGAGATATAAATAAGAAATATTAAAACAAATTTTTGGTTTGCAATTTTACACAAATGTTCTAACTTATTCATCTATCTGATGTGTATAGGCTGTAACGAGAACGTTTAGATTAGTTAAATATTAGGAATAATAATTTTCAAAGTGCAAATCACCGGTAAACTCCGTCCTTTAAGAATAGTTTATATTTGAATTTCAGCAATATTTTACTAATCTATCAAGGAAAAAAATTGTTTTTGATGCATGACGTGTTTAATTTGCTTTATCTTATCCTACATAGCAGAAAAAATTGAGTTCACTTTTAAAACAAAAGGTTGTATTTAAATAATTTTATAATATTCTGAATGCAGTGGAGAATATGATAGTAGTAAATGTGTAAAATACGTTCACACATTCTTAAAAAGGCCTTCTTTATCTATTAACAGTCTCCTTAAAAACGAATATAAAAGGCATAATTTATCGTAATATTCCTTTTATAGGTACATTTAAAAAAAATCAAGTTCTATAATAAAGTATTTGAATGGGTCTTAAAGTACTGGCTTTGAATCCAATCTCCATAATGATAGTTTTGTAAGTGTGGAGACAAAACCAGCGGAAGCTGCATAAAACCTTTGGCAAAATGATGAAAGTAACGAGAAACTTGTGTAAATTTACTCGCAGCTTTTTCATTATAAACTTAGTTAAGTAACACCTACTTGAATCTTTATTAAAAGCGGAACTAAATCAGATGAATGTTGCAGTGTATGAATGAATGGTTAAAAATTGTGATACCTTCAACTACACTTTCAACAACAGTCTGTTTTTAGTCTGTTGTAGTCTGTTTAAGTATACTATTTAAGTACCATATAATAGTACTCGTAAGTACCACACTATTTTAAATCAACAGCATATTACCAAACTGAAAGACTAAGTGCTCATTTACCATGTGATTTGGAAAATATTGCCAAGAAATCAGTATATGTCAGAGAAGGAAAAAATATTTAGGACATAAAAGAATCCCGCCGGAGATACAAACATAAATATACATACAGCGAAAAAAAGTAAAGAATTAACAGTAGAATTAATTTAAATCATTTTTTAAACTACAGTATTCAAGTGCTTTCGATTATTGACAAAAACCTAGTAATAAACAAAAAATCGAACAAGGCCAAGTAGGACTCGTGCCTTGAGGGTTCCGAAAAAATTTAATTATAGTTCATTCACCCCGGGAATCGAGAGTCTCGACGATATTTGCGTCTTTTCGATACCGATACACGAGTGCCCCACATTAGTATAGAAAGGTAATATTCATTTAAATATAATAGGTACGTACAACACTGTAAGTACTTACTTACACTAAAATAATAAACTTACTGAAATAGGTTAGGTAAAAACCGAACATTTCGCTTACGAATATGTGCGTTTGGTAGAAGACAAACTTAACTTCGCAGTGGAAAATCGTTCTCTCATACATCGATCTACGTCACAGTAGATCGTCCAAATGCAAATGTTATTATGTAATCGTAAAAGAAAATATAGGTATAATATATCTACAAATTTAAGGTTTGGAAATTTTTTCTTCACTTATGCTGTGAGACCTTTTGCTTGCCAAATTTCATGGTTCTAGATCTAGAGCTAGAACTTCGAAAACATGGAATACGGGACCATAAGTTTTGATGATTGCGTTTGCGAGTATCAAAAAATGTCATCATCATCATCATTACAGCCCTTCACAAGTCCACTGCTGAACATAGACTCCCCCAAGGGATTTCACAAAGTACGGTCCTGAGCCGCCTGCATCCATCGACCATCGACTTCCTGCATTATCAGGTCAGGTCGTCACTCCATCTAGTGGGGAGACGTCCCACTCTTTTTATTTATTAGCTTGAATTTTATACACCTCCAAGGACTTTAGTAAAGGGTCTCTTTTTTTTCACGTACAAAACCCTAATAATTCTTTAGAATACGTTCACCGCTCACATTTAATTATTAGTAATCGATATCACGCAAAAGTTAACTTTTAGGCGGCTCACTGATTCTAAGGCGAAAGTAACTACAAGGAAACTGGGTATCCTTCCAAAAGTGCGATAGTACTTTACTATGGGACAGCTTCTGACTCTGTATTGCTTTATAAATTTCATCATTTCTGATACCGCGTAGTACTGCCGCCATAATCGAGCTGTTGGTGATAAATACCACCAACTTTTGATTTAGTGAAGGGAGGTGTCAGTAGGCTTTATGGTTTCCTTGATTTGGCGTTTACTAAACTACTTAGTCAAAGGCCTAAATTGGCCAGTGTCTTGTTGTTTTATAGCCCGTAATATGTCACATTTCCATAAATAGAATACGTCTGGAGTGCGTGTGCTAAGAAACTTCCCCCGGCCCTTATTTATCGTAAATAACAAGACACACGGCAGGTTTCCTACGTGTGAATTAATTTAACTATGTATGCAAGTAAATTATTCCAGCAAAGTTCTAGAAAACAGCTAAGTACTAAAATGATTTTCTTCCTTGTCTTTCCATTCGAATACAATGTAGATACTAGATATCTTCAAACTATAAATTACAAATGTCTTTTGTGTAAAATGACGCTGCATCGTACTAGCCAAAAATATTACTTAAAATTGTTCAAATCTTGAAAAAGTAATATTTTATTGCCTTTTTTGAACTAAAACAATGTAGTACAAATCGTAAAGATTTTTTTTCGTTTTTTTAACCAGTTTGCGGTCTCGTGTTATCAAAAACAATAGAATTCAAGATAATTTAATGATGAGACTGATTTTTTTCTGCCATTCTTATAATAATTGGTTGTAATTGTTCACTGAGAGAAAAAGCAGAGTACAGAGGCAAAGCTTCATACAATCGCGCTATGGTAGATACACTACTACAAGCTTGAGGTGCATGTGTGCGTGAGCACTGGTGGCTTGTGACGTACAGAGAGAAACTGCTTTAAACCGGCTTGGTAAGTGCTCAAACTTAGGGTTATGTAAAGAATAATAAGTGTAAAATTATAATTTTAAGTATTATTTGTGAAAAATGAAATATAAAAAAGTTTAATATAGTTTACTATAATGTTTGAATGAACAATAATAGAACTAATAAAATTATATAATTTTTTTAGTTATGGCAAAATGGATAAGTAGTAGTACGTAAGTAGTAGTACTTTACTAAAATTTATTACTCACTTATAAGTGACCTACCTACCAATAAATGATTTTTTTATTTTATTTTTTACTTCCACACTAGGATTTTCTCCTGTATCGCAAGGGCAGTTTACATACATAGATTTTACAAGTACAAACATCCAGAACCAGACCAATTATTTTTAAAACATACAAATACTTGTTCCATGCGGGATTCGAACCCGCGGCCCTTAGTGCTGCAATTTATTGTTAAGCCACTGCGCCACGGAGCCGTCATCATGATTGAATAGCCATTTATATAATTTTTATAATTGAATTGTCATTTATATAATATTTATAAATTATATACTTTGGCCCATGTTTTTTTATTAATATTATTTCAGACTGCAAGAGTGGTTAAAAGCAGTCGGTCGAGAAGATTGTCTTTCAAAACTTTTTGATTATAAAAAAGGCAACAATATAGAATCCGTGAGGATCACTTCGAAAAATCCTGTCTTAGGTTTTCTAAAAAAGACCTGCAAAATATTTATTTGGAAATGCTTATCCAAAACTCAACATGCTGACAAACAACGGTGATTGTTTGAGTTCCAGCCATTGTGGGATTGTATCTCAAATGAATGTATGAATTGCTTGTGTGATTACTTGTGAAAAAAAATTGTGAATTTTGGTAATGAAATATTAAAATGTGTGCAAGATTGTATATTTGTTATGCCAATGTGAGTGCTTTCCAATAAAATATTTAAAAAACCCATTTAAATTAAAGGCAGAAAAAATTGTTGAAGAACTAAAATTATACTATTAAATATTCAACATAATTAGTTTATAAAAATATTTACATCTTATGTAATAAGACTATAAATATGGCTCTATACAATTTTTTAATACCGTTATGTCTAGCCTAAACAATAAAATACCAGTATGTGCACTTTACATGGATCTTACTAAAGCATTTGATTATGTTGATCATAAAATATTACTCAAAAAGCTTGAAGCCTACGGTATTCGAGGTAATGCACTAGATCTACTAACATCATATTTAGTTAACAGAAAACAAAGTACACACATTACAAACATTTGTCTAAAATCAAGAAAAGAAATAACCTATGTTTCTGAATACAGAGTCGTACAAACTGGAGTACCGCAAGGAAGTGTTTTAGGACCATTATTATTTCTTATTTATATCAACGACCTTCCCAACGTCATTAATTACAAAATAGTATTACTTGCTGACGATAGCAGTTACTTTCACTAGCAAAAACAAAATAGATTTAGAAAGTAACATACACTTTGCTTTAGAGAAAATCATGAATTGGCTAAACATAAATAATTTAAATGTAAATTTAGAAAAAACAAAACTTATGACATTCTATTAAAAACGCAATAAAATAAATAATTTAAATATTAATTATCTAGGACAAAAAATCTATACCATAGACAATATAAAATTTTTGGGTGTAAATGTAGATTGCAATTTGAACTGGCAGTGTGTGTATGAAATTAAATCGTTTTTCGTATGCATTATATATGCTTGGAAAAGTTGTAGACACATCCGCCGTAATGGCATCATATCATGTTTATGTTATGTCTACACTTAGATAGTGCATTATGTTCTGGGGTAATTAATTGTACGGACAAAGAAACAGTATTTAAAGCTCAAAAAAGATGCTTACGAGCCATTTGTAAAATTAACCAAAGTGAGAGCTGTAAGCCATACTTCATTAATTTAAAATTATTAACAATGCCATGTCTATATATATATATATAAATATATATATAAAAGTCCAGCGTCATAAAGATAAATTGAGCCATCCCAATAGTAAGAATGTTTTGATTCAAAAAAGCGTATTCTGTATGGGTCCTCGTCTGTATAACCATTTACCTAAATATGTAAGAGATTCTAAGAGCCTTCACATTTTTAAGAAACAACTAAACACGTTTTTAACCAAAAAGGCGTATTGTAATATTGACGATTATTTATATGACAATTTTTAATTTTATCTATCAAATTTATTGAACGAAACGTTATCTATGTTATTAATTTTGAGACAATAATTTATACTCGTTTTGACATTATTATTTCGACATTACAATTTAAATTATTACATGTATTTTATCATTATTTTGTGAATTACTATTATGTTAGTAGTGCAAATATACAAATAGGGTTATATTATGTTAATGTAATTATCGGAATTTTCCATTTAGTTTTAATTATAAATGAAATCTTATATTTAAGTAGTTTGCACACCGGAAGGTAGAATATGGCTGTATTTTGTTAAATTATTAAGACCTATTGTAACCCATATATCGCAAATGAATAAAATGAATTTAAATTTGAATTTGAATAATAAAAGCTGGTAAACGTTTTGTTTATTTATTTTATCCTCCTGTGCCAACCATACCAAAAGGGGTAAAAAAAATTGACAGCTCCTTAGAAGCTTTGCCTCTGTACAGTTTCTTTACTCATAGTTTCGTCTTGCATCTATATGTAAGGAAGCATATAGAAATTAGGGCAACAAAAATAGGCCAAGAATAAAGTGTTTGATCTTACTTAACTTTTACATGTTATGCCACTCAAGGAATTCAGCACTGTTGTAACCTCTTCCGATTTATGCTTAATTTGCTAGCTGACTTAAAGCGTACTGAAGTGTTCTTTAGCAATTTTTTAACTGTCTTTTAAGAATTGTACCAAATTCTCCATATTTACGTACGATGGACGTAGCATTCTATATTTTTTCTGGAGTGTATTATATTGATTTAGTCCCTATATTCAGATTATTTAAGAAGATAAAGTAAGGTTGAATTGATAACTACCTGTTTTTGAAACAAGTTCATTATAACAAGTCAATTAAAACAAACAAAACTAAAATGGTCCCAAATTAATAGTCTTTTAGAATTGTAAAAACTCGCAGTAAACATATAGTTTGTGCCTTAAGAACAGTTTGCTCTTTCCGTTTACTAGCGGGTTGAGGCGGTTAACAACGAACTTGGCTATGCTACGGACGTAACAAACGTGTTACGTGAAGCATAATATGCTGTGGTCAAACGTGACTCTTATGTCCTTGGTAGTCGTATTCCACTGGATTGGGCGGCCGTTCAGGGTGATCGTGTATAGCGATCTCTTCGGATTTAAGTTTTTAAACTTGAATGAGAGTCTTCTTTGAATGTATATTGTAACAATTTTCTCAGGATTCACTTCGATCGTCTATAAGTGAAACCATTCGCTTCAGTGTTCGGCAGCACTTTAGGGCATCCGAAGATGGTGAACTGAACTGGCTTTGCTAATTAGCCTAGACTTTTTTTTTAAATAACGCTATGGCGGAATCCAAAACTGCACGGTATTTTTTCGTATTTCACTATAGCAAATATAGGAGGAAAATAAACTTTTACATTACCTTTTGTTGCGACTTGTTAGAATAAACCACTATAAATAAGACAAACTATTATCATCTATCAATAACAGGTCATTTAATTCCACTTATGTACATGTTTTGTTTTAATGTACACACCTTTTTCAAGAAAAACAAGCTAGCAAAAACTCAGAAGATGAGATTAAAGTTAAAAAATAAGTATCGGCACGCAACGCACAGAACTTTGAAATAAAAACAGACTGTCGTCAAGGATGCGAAGAAATGGTTCGTCTCATTTTAACTGAATTGAGAGGCGCCATTTTTGACATTTGAACTTGTCATCCAACCACAATTTTACGTGGTCATCAAAAATTAGACACTTATTGTCTCAGATAAAAGACCAAACTTATTACTTATAATGTATGTACAGGAAACACAACATCGACATCACATCACATAGTTGGCAATACATTAAATAGAAAGACATAAAGAGAGTGAGAGAGAGAGAGAGAAAGAGAGAGAGAGAGAGAGAGAGAGAGAGAGAGATAGAAAGAGAAGAAAAAATTAATTAATCAAATAATTAAATCCTTATATCAAATTTAATTTTATAGAGATGGAAAACATACACTAGCAATAAATCAAAGTAATTTTTAATGTAATATTCAAGGGTCGGAAAAGTTACATATGCAAGAGGTAATTTTGTCTGAATGTGTGGCCTAATTACATTCTTGAAGTGAATCTCGCATTCCAAATGGGTCAAAACTTTCATTTGGAATGTTCTTAATTATTTAAAGCCAAAGATGAATATATACCCAGACACGTGGTGAAATAATTACATCGTAACACAGACCTTAAATTATTTAAAGAAAAGGTAAATCAGCTGTCATTGTCGCCTACTACTGTCACTGCCGCTGTCATTCAATATTTTGTTGCCTGACGCAAAAAAATAATAATTTGTGTTTCAGTCGAAATCTGCGCAGTTCTACAAATACACAGCACAGTGGGGGAAACGAGAGTAAATTATTTATTTTTATAAACTAAGTAACTTATACTATGGCAATATATATACTGATCAATTAGAAGATTTTTAACCGAGTTCAAATATAGAGTAATATATTTGGCTTACATGCGTCCAACGACACATTTTGAGCACAGATTTGACCCATGTTGTTTTATAGCTCAAAAGTGTCGTTTACGAATGTTATATAAGGAATGGCTAGTCTACCTGGCATGTACAGGGTGCGCAAGGTACAAGTAAGGTAAAATATTTGTATTAAAAATATAATTGACATGAAAGCATGAAATAACACAAATTGAATTCTATTATCAATAATAAGCGTAGTATATTGATCGCAGATTATTAGAGTGGGGTGGCTCGGAACGAGACCACCCTAATGTCTTTTTTTTAATTTTTAACCCACGTTGAAAATTTAATAGCGTGTCCAGTACATTTGTTTTAATAATAATTTCAAAACGCCAGATAATTTTGGTGGTGGAAAAAACTACCAGACTCGCTAAAAATATTCCTTGAAATAGAACGAGACCGAAGACGGGAAAGAAAAATTTACAATCAGGGAAAAATCTCCAGATCACGATTGCAAAAGTATAGAACTCTTCCACCTGGGGTGACTACCTATGCTGTATCTAAGATATATAGAGGATTTACCAATTGAGCTGATGACACAATAAGTTTCTTGTACTATTAACACAATGTGAATTGTGGTCGAAAATAAGCGGTTAATATTGTTGTTGTTATTGTTTCTCAATCGATATGTTATAGTTCTGCGCATAAGGTAGACTAAAAAAGATATCATGAAATAAGTATTGCAGGCATCATTTAAAAACATTTAAAAAACTTGCTATTTAAACTTCAAACGAAACGAAAATGTAATGTAATTACATATATTATAAACAAATAAAAAGAATTCAACCTCCGACTATAAATACAAAAGCTTACCACTAAACATTGTAAATATTTCAATTTTATATTATTACAGTATAATTACATCTACATAAATTGGTCCGGTTCGGTCCGTTCATTTATTTAAATGAATGGATTTGTAACCCATATCTAATCTTCTTTATATATCAAAAAATTACGTGTCACATTGTTTGTCCGCGATAAACTCCTAAACCACTGAAATGATTTCAATGAAATTTGTGCAATAATCCGATAAGTGACCCTCAGTATTTTTTATTGCACATTCGCCGTTAAGGGCAGTACCTACAACGTCTGCCTGGCTAGCTAGTAATATATAAAAACTAATTTTCGTTTGTTCGTATATTATGCACTGCCATACCGTTTATCAGATTGCGCTAAAACTTTGTCAACTTATTACTTGCACCTGCGTGATGGTTATAAGCTAATACTTACTTACAGTATGTGGCGCGCGTATCGTACAGACAAATTTATTTGAAAGTTCAATTTCAAGGAATGTATTATGTATGATTTCTAAAACTCTTCCAAATTTTAAACGATATTTCCACAATTATTTCTTCTCTGGCAGTAACGCGCCGGGTGCCAGCTAGTTATAAATAAATTGCAGCTTTCTGAACTCCTTTTCCAAATAAACATTAACTATGCCACATCTCAAACTCCTCCGCGCGTGCAATATGCTTAAAAAGGGGTGCAAATATTTTTCTTCAAGTATTAATATATAGATAAACGAACGAAAATCGAAAAAAAAACGAAACCTAGCGACCTGCCCGGCTTGGCACGAGTTTTTTCCGGAACTCAACAATATCGCCAAATACCGGGTCCAATTGTGAATCTAAATCATTATCGAATCTCAACTTTAATCACACACATAAAATTTCATCAAAATCGGTCCAGCCGTTTAGGAGTTCACTCATATACACGCGGATAGAAGAATCATATAATACAATAAAATAATAAAAATTTTTCATTTATTCATAATTACAAACAAAATTAATAAAATTTCCCAGGCTATATTCACCCAATTTATAATCATATTTCACCAACAAACCAAACTAAATAATTGCAAAGAATGTTTTTAACACTTCAGTGAACCAAATATGTTGCTCATTTAGGCGTTCACGTTCAATTTAAACTCTATTACGTTTATATGAATTCATATATTTACAACAGGAATTTAATTTAATTTACCTGAATAAATTTCAAGTTAGAGCTAGAGAATGCCTAAAGTTAAAGCCTAATATTATTTGTTCGTCGAAAAGCCACCTATTTACGACAAACAAATAATAATGATTTCTTATATTTACGCGAAGA
Organism: Parnassius mnemosyne; assembly: GCA_963668995.1. Lineage (NCBI taxonomy): Eukaryota > Metazoa > Arthropoda > Insecta > Lepidoptera > Papilionidae > Parnassius > Parnassius mnemosyne. The sequence goes on from CAVLGL010000159.1 coordinate 25,711,750, forward strand.
GTACACATAAAATGAAACTAATTTTTACGGATTTTATCGTTGTTCGCGCAAAACTCTGTTGTCGGAATCGACACCAGATGTCACTCGGCTCGGCGCGATTCCGGTCTGAAGTTCTTCCGAGCGTCACAGTGGCGCGCGGGTCGCAAGCGAGTCAGTCATCTGCCAGATGTGCTAATGTTTGCACGCTGTTAATTTTGTGCGGGAACCGCGGAATAGTTAGGGCGTCTAGTAAATATCCTGTCTAGGAATTATAACGCGCATTCCCTGTTTGGATAGCCTTTCCCGGGACTTATTGGGTCCGACTCAGAATCTGTATAAGTGCATTCGACAATATAAGCTAGTGCGGCCTCGGTATTTAGAACTGTTGCCACGCGAAACGGTAGTGACCTTTGACCTAGAAACTCCGGGCGTGTTTTGTGCGGTAACCTTATACCCCGCGATAGTTAGTGGCTTCTGTAAGCTAGTTAATCGTACGATAGAGTTAAGTGACTGGCATCGTGGTGAACCAAGAAAGTGACTGTGGATAACCTCGAAAGGCCCCCTCAAGTTGGAGCGGTATCGACGCTCGGGCTGCTGCCGACGGCTAAGGTCTAGGTTCAATCACCATCAGTCACACCCAGATACACACCACATCACCATTCTTTCCCTTGCACTACACAACCACATGCGACCTGACCGACTCCGGAGGAACCAGTCGCCTTGGATAGAGGTAAGTGAACTCCGCCAAATTCCTTCCGGTCGACTGGCCGTAGTATAACGCTCCCCCATATATTTAGTGTAATTAGAGAACTTCCACGTGGCCTTAGGAGGCCCGACCTACGTTTGCTCGGGAAGTCTTCTGCTGATGGGCCCCGGGGGATTGGATCCTTTAAGGGAGCAACCGTAGGCCGTAACAATTGGTAGCAGAGCGCGGTTCCGGGTTCGATTCCCGGTCGATCCCGACTATAGTGTTTGATAAACATTAACCAATTTTGGTGGCAGGGAGCGTTGGTGTGATTGGTTTAATTTGCATCTACAATCACGCCCGTCCGTAATACGTAAAAATATTTTTTTTGTACGTAATAATAGAATTATTTTCCTTTGTTGCTTTGTTGCTTGCCTTTTTTTTGGTTAGAGGGTAATTTGAAAAGCCGCGCCCTAGGTTGTGCAAGCGGGAGATTTTCTAGAGATATACGTCATGTAGGTAGATGGTTATTTTTACGTAATCGGTTAATTATCGTTGTCGGAGAGTTGTAGTGGATTACTTATCGAAGGTTCGATTTCCGAGCTAGGCATTTTTTGTTGATCGACCGTGATGTGTATCTTCGTTTATACTGTAAGTTGTATTTGAACTAAATAGTAGTAATTTGTATTTGCGCAATTTGAATTTAACTTGATTCGATCGCACTAGTATTTGTTATTTGTTAATTTGATTTGTGTCTTTTTTGTGCTAATTTGTATTTGGTTGATACGTAGCAAGTAGTTCGTATTTGTGTAATTTCTATTCAACGCGATTTGATAGGAACTGCATTTATTAACTGTTAATTTTTTGTTGTATTTTTTATTTGTTATCTTTGTAAACTGTGCTCAAGCCGCGTCGTAATTTGTCTTTAATAGTGATGACATCGCCCAAGCTACTGATCCGTTGTTTGCGGACTGAGCTACGCTGGGCCACAAGCGCCCATGCTTTGATAGGTCGACCGGATAGGGTCCATAACTTGATGAAGCGGTTCGAGCAGGTGGATGCTCGAAGGGCCGCAGTGGAGGAGGCTTACGCTGAGCTCGAGGATTCGGATGTGGAGAAGGGAGTCCTGGACTCCTGCTTCGCGGACTATGAGCAGTTCTTGTGGCTCACGGACGAGTTGATCGAGGCTGAAGGCAGGTATGCCGAGGAGGCGCGTGAAGCTCGGATGAGTAACCTGTCCGAGTCCTCTCTGAAGCAGCTTCAGCCGGAGCTGTTGGGACGACTCCCAACTCTGGACCTGCCAAAGTTCTCCGGGGTCCTTTCCGAATGGCTGACCTTCGTTGGTCTTTTCGACAGCCTAGTGGACGCCCGGAGTGACTTGACCCCGAGCCAAAAGATGGCGTACCTCCTGGCCTCACTGGAGGGGGAGGCCCTGGGCGTCGTCGGCCACTTGAAATTGTCGGACGACGCCTACCAGACTGCTCGGGACCTCCTAGCCAGAAGATACGCCAACGTCCGGCGAATTGCAGACGAGCATGTTAAGCAGCTTCTAAGCCTCCCGCTGCTTAGTGACCGGGCCAGACTGCGTCCGGACCTGTTGGATCCAGTCTTGGTGGCCTGTAATACTTTGAGGCGGCTGGGTTTACCAGTGGGCGAATGGGCTTTTTTGTTGCTCCGCATCGTGCTGTCCCGTCTACCTCTCGACCTGCGAATCCATTTTGAGGAGAGGTACGGCGGGGACGAGGCCTCCTATATTCCGCCCTTCTATGACCTGCTGCGGTTTTTGGAGGAGCAGTGCCGGCAGATCGAGAACGCGGCGGGCACCGTTGACGACTTGCGAGACGTGCCCAGTGAGAGGCTGAACCCGCCAGGCAAGTCGTCGTCAACCCCCCCCTGCTCCTATTGTCGAGCATCTGATCACCGGGTAACGTCGTGCCCGAAATTATTAGGTAAGCCGGTTCCAGCGAGGCGAACTATCGCCAAGGAGCGCCGCTGGTGCTGGTCATGTCTGGGAGGGCACCTCCAGCGAGACTGTCCGCATCGACGGCCCTGTCTGCATTGCCAGGGCAATCACCATGCCGTTTTGTGCCTGGGTGCGAACGGCATCTCCTCTCGGGGCTCTGCCAGGCCCTCGACCCCCACGGGCGGGGGCGCTCAGCCACGCCCTCTGCAGGGTGACTGTCGGCGCCCGCCGTCCAGCCACCAGGCCCCTAAGTTTGAAAGGAGTCCCTCCCCCGACCAGTCGGGGGGTAATTCCCCCAGGGGCGGGGGTGTCATCACCCCCCCTCAGCGTGTGGAGAGGAACTTCACGGCCACTCATCGGTCCGCTGGACCCTTCTCACTTCCGTTAGCTGAGTGGCCGCGACTGGTGTACCACTGTTCCCCATTTGATGGAGGCGGCCCTGTCTAGCTGCTGCCTTAGTTCCCACCACGGCCGCCTCCACTGAGCCTTAAGCCGTCAACGGTCCACTTGTCAAAATGTTCTGTTGCCGACGGCCTCAGTGAAGGCGTACAACCCGAGTGGCAACTGTTAAAGGTTGTGCTCTATTTATCTCGGGTTCACGCCATGTGGCCTCCCCTTGGTGGTGGGAAGATTAGGGTCCCCCTGTAGCGTTGAATCACGCTGTCAAGGGGTATTAGATTTGGTTTGGTCGAGCACTTAGTCAAAAAAAATACTTGAATTAAAATTAAAAATTGCTTTGGGCTTTCCGCGAAATTCTCCTATTTGTAGCGGTTTAAATTAAAAGAATTGAATTTAATCTACTCCTTTAAATGCTACTGCATGTGTTTTGTACATATATTTAATCACTGTATTTGATTGTTGCGTTTGTTTGCTGAAAGGAAAATTTGAATTCATCTGAAATGGAATGGCGCACTATTTGAAAAATTATGTTTATGTTTAGGATAGTGTTTAATCATTTTTGTTTTCTAAGAAGTAGGGCTGTCCCTTACGTTATTGTTTTGTTTAATTTGCAAGTTGACCTATGCGCATCGGTGATTAATTTGGTTGAATTAATTCTGTAGTTGAACATTGATGCTTTTGAAAAATTTGTTGAAATATGAGCATAGGACTACTTGTCTAACAGGCTAGCTAGTTTTGGAGATTATCAGATTGAAATCAGCTGCCGCACTATTTTAGTAAATGATAATATGGTGGGTGGCCTGGCTAGGCCTACTTGTTGAAAATTCATACTAGGGACTATCTGTGCGTTTCGTTCGGCTCTCCACAGACGACGTTCATGTGGAATTTGTGGGTGCTCTCTGCACTGAAGCTTAGGAGGCCGCTCGAGGCCGCTTCGTGTCGCGTCACTGTTTGCAGAGCTGATCCGGTCGGATTGCGGAACTAATCATAGGGGCACAGATGGTGTTTGAAAGAGGTCGTCGGACTTCTGTCCAGTACAGGACTTATTAAAGTGCTGCGATGCCCAGGAGGGGCATCCAGTGGAGGCTGACCCTCCGGCTTGCCACATTAGGGATATCTTTGAGGCGTTGATTAGGGTTGCAAGACCTAATAGATTGCCTAAGGTGGCCTAGTTTGGTTGTAGATTCGGTCTTGCAACTTGCAGTCTCGACCTTGTCCCGCTGACCGGTTGCTCGCGGACCTAAATCCTTATGTCCGGGACGGGGGTTTGTTCGCGCAAAACTCTGTTGTCGGAATCGACACCAGATGTCACTCGGCTCGGCGCGATTCCGGTCTGAAGTTCTTCCGAGCGTCACAGTGGCGCGCGGGTCGCAAGCGAGTCAGTCATCTGCCAGATGTGCTAATGTTTGCACGCTGTTAATTTTGTGCGGGAACCGCGGAATAGTTAGGGCGTCTAGTAAATATCCTGTCTAGGAATTATAACGCGCATTCCCTGTTTGGATAGCCTTTCCCGGGACTTATTGGGTCCGACTCAGAATCTGTATAAGTGCATTCGACAATATAAGCTAGTGCGGCCTCGGTATTTAGAACTGTTGCCACGCGAAACGGTAGTGACCTTTGACCTAGAAACTCCGGGCGTGTTTTGTGCGGTAACCTTATACCCCGCGATAGTTAGTGGCTTCTGTAAGCTAGTTAATCGTACGATAGAGTTAAGTGACTGGCATCGTGGTGAACCAAGAAAGTGACTGTGGATAACCTCGAAAGGCCCCCTCAAGTTGGAGCGGTATCGACGCTCGGGCTGCTGCCGACGGCTAAGGTCTAGGTTCAATCACCATCAGTCACACCCAGATACACACCACATCACCATTCTTTCCCTTGCACTACACAACCACATGCGACCTGACCGACTCCGGAGGAACCAGTCGCCTTGGATAGAGGTAAGTGAACTCCGCCAAATTCCTTCCGGTCGACTGGCCGTAGTATAACGCTCCCCCATATATTTAGTGTAATTAGAGAACTTCCACGTGGCCTTAGGAGGCCCGACCTACGTTTGCTCGGGAAGTCTTCTGCTGATGGGCCCCGGGGGATTGGATCCTTTAAGGGAGCAACCGTAGGCCGTAACAATCGTGTTTAATTTAACTTTTTAATTCCCGACGTTTCGGGTACTTTACAGCATCTACGTTCACGAGAGGGGGGGGGGGGCTGATTATCATTGTCATAGTTAGCCCGGCTACTTTCAGTTTTGAAATATTAATTTTTGGTCCAATCTACCCAGAATGAACTTACAGTATCTTGAAGTCTTGCAGTGGTATGCTTGGGTTTGGATTTATTTTATTAATTATAGGATCCCAAGCAAGAAGCCACCGAAGAAGATTAGTCAATTTTTACCATCTGTCAAGTGTCATATCCTTCTATAATATGCAGGAGTATACAAGCTGTGTGGTGCTTCTCATGTGGTTGTTGATCAAGGTCTGACCAATAGTTTTTGAGTAATACTTAATAATTTATATTGAAGTCGGTTGTACAAAATTTTTTATTTCAAATTATTTTTAACACAGTTCATCTGCTGTTGTTTCTTTTACTTTATTTTTTTTCACAAAACACTTACATTTTTGAACTTATTACTAATTATCATGTATTCCGCTACTTTATTTGAATGTTTTACTATAATTACATTATCTGCTTGAAGCGAATTACATTGAGACTTTTGAGATTTTTGAGATTCATTTTTTCTAGAGAAGCCCCAATTAGATATTCTATTTAGTGCTGTGTTGATTTTATTTTCTATTATTGATGCTGTCTTCCCAGTTCCTATTGATATAATATCATCGGCATAAGCCTGGACGTGTATATTGCAAGTCTCTGCTTCTTGAAGCAGGGAATCCAGCAGAATGTTCCACATTAGGGGTCCACAGATAGATCCTTGTATGTAACCTTTATCTGTGCTCTTTAAAATCTCCGTGTTGGCGTACCTAAGTGTAATAGATCTGTCAGAGAGGTAACTATCTATAAGTTTTAAGTTTGCTTTATCGATCTCCTTCTTTTGAAATTTAACAATTACTGCAGGCCATCAGGCGTAATTTTTTTAAATTATTTATTTATTTATTTAACACCAACAAGACATACACTAACAAAACCATAATATTTTTACAAAAAAATATCATAAAAACTAAGTGTTAACTTAGTTACAGGTGTTACACACATTTCATAAAAAATAGACACAAGTATACATATGTAGTGAATTAAATTGAATACAAAAATTAAGAGGTCAATAAATTAAATCAGAATTTAGTATTATATAATAATTTAAATTAAATCATGCATGATTCTACTACTGTTAAATTATAATATACAATCATTAGTTAATCACAATTTAGCTCTTATATTACTAGTAAGAAGAAAAAAAACTTTAATGTGAATTACAATGATGTAATAAATCATGTTTAAATTTCCAAAGATTATCTGAAAATATGTCTGTACACGCCCTTAGCTGCCTCGGCAAAGGTCGAATGGGCTAGGGCCCCTAGTAACCTTCTCGACGAGCAACAGAGGACGGGGCCCACTGGCCTATGGATAAATGTTCTAAAGCGGCTGACAAATAAGCAAGCACTTACCGATCTCCGGAGGTAGGGTTGACCATAGGGTACCAGTCAGGTGATAAGTGAGGTGTATGTAAAGTGGTGTGCGAAAGTGTATATACATGTAACCTGATGGCCCGATGTAATCGGAGAGAATATACACAGGCGCTGCAGTTCTCCAAATGTGCGCTCTCTCTAGTCGTAGTTCACCAATTGAAAACTTTTGCCTTCATTTCACTATTTAAGTTTATCAACTTTGTACATTTAATTAACTTCAAACTCACTAAACCCCCGTTAATCGTAATCAAACAAGTGACAAACGGCACAACTAATGAACGGTCGATCAAAGTTCAACGTTCCATTTTCACTTAGCAACAAATTATAATCGAGCACACGCGGTCTCCTCTGGAGTCACAAGGTTAGTGTTCCACACGACAAGCTAAAATTCTTTCGTACGATATTAAAATACCATGCCCGAAATCAGAACTCAAAATCAGCCTCGTTGACACGTAAAACGAACGAAAATAGTCAACACACAAAAAAGGCACTTAACGCGACGTTACAATTCAACATTAACTTCCAAAAACAATTAACCGGGCCACGCCCTCGAAATGGAATGCGACCATCAAATTTCAGGCCGTCTTTCGACTCAGCGTGCGCGCACGGTTCCGCGTCACACAAGCAAATTAACTATTGCAAAATTCACTTCAACATGCAATCACTATACAATTGACGTAAGTTACTTGCAAACGAAATTAAGTTAATCACTCAACTCAAGAAAAAACGCCTCGTCGTTACGTAAACGTACTAACACGACACGAATTAGACGCTTCCTTTTACACACGACCTCGCAGTTCAACGGAGCAAAACGACTGTCATTCAATATTAACTTCCAATAACAATTAATTAACCGACCAACCGTCACGCAACAATTCTTTCACAATACTTTAAGACAAGCCCCGTTATCACGAAACGTACAACTTAAGATAACACCATAGGAAGCACGCGTGAAATTCCAGGCCGTCCTATAGACCCGGCGTGCGCGCACAATCAGCCACACCGGCTGCGCTCAACCAACCGGTTCGCACATGCGTCCGGCGCTCGCGCTCTCTGCCTAGCGACCCGCACGGGAGAGGGGCTGACGGTGACCTCTAAATTCCATCGGAAGGACGCGTGTGTTGAATTCAAATGTCAAATGCCAATATTTGGCCTAAACAATGTCAATATCAACTTTTCTATCTTTATGTTTATTATTATCAGTAGTCATTATGGCACTAATACAATTTTTATGTGATATTTTATATATAGCATTATAACCCAACATCAATCAATTAATCGGAGAATAGCGCGCTTGACTTGAACGTGTGTTCTTTTTTACGAATGGTATAAAAACGACGGCCTTTTTGACTTCAATGGGGTACGAAAATTTAATTTGGCTAGTAAATAGGAACTATCAATGACGCCATTCAACAACTTATACAAGAAAATATGGTCAAGGAGCTGTCTTCGATTCGAAAGTGACTAAAGCTTAAAGTAATTTAGCTTATCTTTGTAAGTTCTAAGAGTTTTAACTAGGTTATGATCGTAAGATAAATGCAAAAGGAATCTTTTTTGGACCTTTTCGATTCTATGTGAGTAAATATTAAAGTGGGGATTCCATACTACGCTGCAGTATTCCATTATACTTCCTATCATAGCTGAGAAAATAATTAGTTTATTTCGAGCATCCTGGAATTGCTTACAGTTACGAAAGAGGAAACCAAGTGTCCTAAAACCCTTGTTGACAACATTATCTATGTGGATATTATAACGAAGCTTATTGTCAAGCGTAACTCCTAATTCGCGTATGTGAGGAACTTCAGACAGAATACGACCATAAATGTAATATGTTGTTGCAATAGATGTTTTCTTTCTAGAAAATTTTATAACATGACACTTGTCAGCATTTACGTTACTTACATTTGCCGTTGTTACGACACCATAATGTCAAATTATTTAAGTCTTCCTGTAAGAATTCTGCATCAGAATTTGAGGAGACAAGTCTAAAGATCTTTAGATCGTCAGCAAACAAATAAAACTTAGAATTCTCAAAGCAATTACTGATGTCGTTGATGAAAACAAAGGCCCTTGATGAGATCCTTGAGGTACGCCAGTACAGGCAAAAAACGGCTCAGAAGCATAACCATCAACTACAACAGTTGACGACTGATTGGCAAGATATGACTTAAACCAGTCCAGCAAAAGGTTTGCTATACTTATCCTTTTGAGTTTCACAAGTAAATAGAATGATTAACCCTGTCAAAGGCCTTACTGAAATCTGCGTAGATCCCATCAACGAATTTTCCAGTATCAATAGATTCAATAATGTCTTCCACAAAGGAAACAAGGTTAGTAACTGTTACTGTTGTTCTTACTGTTACTTTATAAAAATATAGCCAATTTTTTAAAGTAAAAACCAATTAGTTAACTGCAGGGCTGAATTTCCCATTCTCTTTTATTATCGTCTTTAATTTTAGAAGGATACGAATTTTTGCCTTTCTGTTGTTTTAGGAATGACCAAATTAATTTTCGGTTTGACTTTAAAGAGAGTTCAAGTCGTTCTTATACTTAGCGTAGGAGTATGCTTGCATCTCCTCACATCTTCGTAACCAAACTGGGTATTTATGACTACGCCGCTTAGCATTCGATACATGTTTCAGCATTAACTTACAAATTTTGTCATTAAATACTGCAACCATATCATCAACACAAATATATTCACCCAAAATTTCCCTGCAGTCAATTTTATTTAGATCCTTCCTTATGTTTTCATAATCAGCCTTGTGAAAGCAAAATTTTTTAATTATGTTATTAGAAACTAGTGGTGCCGTATCTGTAAAATCTATTCAAAAAACTAATGGTTGATGAAAGAGATCAACACATGTCAAAGGATCAGGACATGACAGAACATCAACAATGTTAAATATTAGACAAGACAAGATCGAGCATTTTATTTTTAGAGTTCTTAATTTGAATTAATTGGTTCAATTCGTTGCACGAGAGAAAGTCTGTTAGGAGATTCTGTAGATAGCTGTTTGAGTATTTTGCACAAAGATGCCCGTGGGGCTCTAAAGACCAAGTTATACCTTTTTGCGTCCAACTCGACTCTTAACGACGGGGGGAAAACACCGACGACCACCCCGCGGTGTGAGTGCTCCATGCCGGATGTGCTGTTCTCACAGCGCTCAGTTCGCAAAGTACTCCTCTCCCTGGACATCCAGAAGTCGAGTGGGCCTGACGGAATCCCCCCAATTGTGCTGAGGACGTGTGCTCCGGAGTTGGCACCGGTCCTAACACGTCTTTTCCGGTACTCCTACTCCCTAGGCGTAGTCCCGAATTCATGGAAGACAGCTTTTGTCCACCCGATCCCTAAAAAAGGCGACCGCTCAGACCCGTCCAACTATAGGCCTATCGCGATCACCTCCTTGTTCTCCAAAATAATGGAATCAATTATTAACTGCCAGCTCATGCGGTACCTTGAGGATCACCAGCTGATTAGTGACCGCCAATACGGTTTTCGTCGGGGTCGATCAGCTGGTGATCTTCTGGTCTACCTGACCCGGGCAAAGGCAGTAGAGTCCAAGGGGGAGGCGTTGGCCGTTAGTTTGGACATTGCGAAGGCCTTCGATCGGGTCTGGCACAAAGCGCTTCTTTCGAAGCTTCCTTCCTATGGGCTTCCCGAGAAATTGTGTGATTGGATCACCAGCTTCCTTGCAGATCGGAGCATCAAGGTCGTTGTTGATGGTGCATGCTCCGACTACAAGCCTATTAACGCTGGTTTTCCACAAGGCTATGTGCTATCACCAACGCTGTTTCTTCTGCATATCAATGATATGTTGTTAACTGGTAACATTCATTGCTATGCGGATGACAGCACTGGTGATACTCTATACACCGGCCGTGCCAATATTTCTCGGGAAAACGTCGCTGAGTTCCAGAAAAAACTTGTGTCTGAAATCGAGTCTTTGCTGAACAGTCTCGGATTGGGGGCGACTAAATCTAGTCTAGTTTAATCCTCAGAAGACACAAGTTTGCGCGTTTACCCCTAAAAAGAATCCCTTTTGTCGTATCTCCTCAGTTTCAAGGCACTCCCCTTGTTGCCTCAGCCAGTATCCTCGGAGTCGATATATCAAGTGACGTGCAGTTTCGTGGTGACTTGGAAGAGAAGGCTAAATTGGCCTCTAAAAAGCTTAGCATGCTCAGCAGAGCGGGACAGTATTTGATGCCGGCACACCGCCTGCAACTTTACAAGGCGCAGGTTCGGCCTCGCCTGGAATACTGTTCCCATCTCTGGGTAGGGGCTCCCCAGTGCCAGCTCCTTCCACTTGACCACATTCAGCGCAGAGCGGCTCGAATCGTCGACGACCGAGTCCTTTCCGATCGGCTCGATTCATTGGCACTGCGAGGAGATGTTGCATCCCTTTGCATTTTCTTTTGCATCTACCACGGGGAGTGCTCTGAGGAATTGTTCGGATTAATCCCAGCCGCCAAATTTCACGAACGCACATCGCGGCAGAACTCCCGATACCATCCACTCCATCTGGATGATTGGCGGTCCACCACTGTGCGATTTAGAAGATGTTTTCTCCCTCGCACAACTTCCTAGTGGAATCGATTACCATCAGCGATTTTTCCGGACCGATACGACTTAGGGACCTTCAAGAAAAGAGCGTACTCCTTTTTATGTATTCTTTTATTGTTTCTTCTTAATAAATAAATAAATAAATAATAAATAAAGTTTTTTAGACTTGTCTTGGACGTTTTCTACTTCTACGCATACCCAAAGATCCTCGCACTTTGATTCGAAACTAAAGAGCCGCTCCGAATTTATTTGCTAAGATACGACTATAAGTACAACCATGCCATTCTTTGAAGCGTGAAAACCACTAGTCTCATGATCACGTTTATAAACATTACAACGATCATCAAAAATTTCAGAATTGAAAACACTCCTATTTAACCACGTTTTCGTCATAATTACAATATCTTATGAATTACAGACTATGTTATTAAATAGATCAATTGTTTTTGATCTTAGACCTCGAACATTTTGGTAGTAAATAGTAATGTTATTATGTAAAAGGTACTTTTTGTATTAAAAAAAAAGCGATTTAGCGAATTTAGCGCCACTCTATAACAAATTATTGACAGTATCATGATTTCTTATATGAATGTAGTTTGATCGGCGATCTGCAGCGTGTAAAATTTTTAGCAACGTATATTGGAGATTCCCAAATGGCTAGTGTTAAGCTTATCGGTACTATTTTTTTATTGAGGGAGGGCGGGAGGTGCTTCTTCATACTAGGTAAGACACATCATTTTATTTTATAACGCGGATATTTGCAAAGTAAATTTTTGTAAAATCTTTTATAATTCTAGTATTGAGGGAGGGCGGGAGGTGCTTCTTCATACTAGGTAAGACACATCATTTTATTTTATAACGCGGATATTTGCGAAGTAAATTTTTGTAAAATCTTTTATATAATGGATTTCCGCAAAGTAACGCCTGATTCTATTAATTATATGAACTAGAATTTCACACATTGTTTACTTCACAATAATTAAACACAGTAAAAGAAAAATTAATGGTTGTTAACCAACTAAGAATTAATAACTTTAAGAACAGAATTACAGGTGTATATTCTCGACGCTCGGACGACTAATCTTAAGTAATCGAAAGCACCCTCAATATCGATCGAAACGATTACCGCCGTCTCCTTGTTCTTTACGCATTTTTTGACAACCTCTAGTGCGCCGTACAGCGCATCCTCTGTCCCTCGCTGAGGTACAAAGCGGTATTGTCGGTTACTTAGTTTACTATCACGACCTATCTGCTACGTTAGTATGGTCACGAACAGTTTCTCAAGTACTTTCCCCAGTATTGGTAACAGGCTAATAGGACGGTAGGATTTTGCTAGGGTGTGATCATCTCATTAGGTTTTGGTATAATTCGGATTATTATATTTTTCCAGATTTTCGAAAAGTAACCAAGTGTGAGGCATTTGTTAAATATCTTCAGGAGAATGACTGGTTCGGCTGAGTAGGTCTTGTAGCAAATATCGGCGGTAAATCCGTCCCCTCCCGGTGATTTTTTTGGACTCATATTCATAAGTATGTTTACCTCTGTGGCAGTATATGGTATAATATGATCGTATATTATATATTCTGATAGACGTCTTCTTATATTTTCCACTTCTGTTCTTATTTTTATGTGGTTCAAATCATCTGTTGGATAGAACGTTTTAGCTAAAATTTAGGCGGATTGAGTAGGAGACAAGATATCTGTTGATGATGATGCTCTCAATAATGTACTATCCCTAGCCTTGGAGTCCTTGCAGTTAACCCTGTATATACTTTGCCCCGTGTTCTCTCTATTTTGTCTCGTGCTAAATTGTTTCCAACTCTGGCTCATAGTGTCTTCAATTAAGTAAGCTTTCCTTCTTGGATTAGCGTGTTTTATCCTTTTCCTTCTCCACCATGATGTTTTATTAGATATTTTCTTTGATAGTTTTGGAATAGCATTTTCACAAGAGGTATGTTTGCATTCGCTGTAAATGTAAGCGCTTGTGGAGTATCTATAGAGTCTATAAATTCTTCGGAAATTTTTGAATATTTAAGTTCCTCTTTAAATTTTGCGGTGAAGATTTCCCAGTTTGCCTTTTTTGTATTATATATACATTTTGAGGTTTTTTGTTGTGTTTCATTTGTTGTTTTCAAAGTGTAAAGCTCAAAAGTTAATGCTCTATCGTCAGATAGGGTGACAAGGTCAGGGTCCACTATCCGGCTTTTTATTTCCTTTAATAAGCTTGATGTACATGCGGTAACATCAATTATACTAGTGTATAGGGTTACCGGTTTCCTACATTCACTATACAAAATTCAGCATTATTTTGCTGTTTCATTTTGGTAATTGTGTGTTCAGCAGTGAACTTATACGGGCTGATAAAGAAGGAAATAAGAAAGATGACGCGATTGCATTTTAAGAAGTTGAGCACAGTTTCTGCAGCGCTTGAAATGTATGCTCCGTTTAGTTTTCTTTGTTGGTGTGAGCCCATATTTTGAAACGCGTGTTTCACAAAAATAAAAATATAAAAATATAAATAATCTTTATGTATAAAAATACTGTATCACATTGTTTGTCCGCGATAAACTCTTAAACTATTGAAGTGACTTCAGTAAAATTTTGCACACTGTGTAGTTTGGTCCAACTTGAGAGATGACCTTCAATATTTTTTTATTGCGAATTCAAGGATTTTTTCATAGGAAGGGTCGTCGGAACAGACAGAACAACGTCTGCCTGGCCAGCTAGTAATATATAAAATATCAATACTTTGTTACTAAAATTACTTATATACGAACTGAAATCAAAATAATTCCTCAACAGCTTTGTAAATGCGCTTTTGATGCTAGATTATTGTAGATTGTTGAATTATTTCATCATTTTACTGTATTACACAGGTTTTACAAAAGTTTTAAATAAGTTGGAATAAGGCCGATTACCAACTTTTTTAAAAGGAGTAAGAATAACAGACGTACATATAGTCCAAGTGATCGTAAGTGGATGCTGCGGAGTCACATTTCTTTTTGATTAAGAATCAAAACTATTATTTTAAATTATTATCTACGTCAACAATGTCACATCACATTTCTTCAACATTGAAATTAAACAATGAGACGCATGATTGTTGTAATGTGTTCATATTGTCGTTTATTTATAATTAAATAAAGAAAAAAAAGAAATTAAAACAAAATATTCGAATTGAAAGGAAGGAAGGGTAAGGAATACGAATTAATTTTAGTTATGCTAGCTAGATGAAAATACTATTGACCCTTTAGTAATCCGGTTAGTTATGATCCAACAAATTAAAACAGGACCCAGAATTTTGTAGCTTAATGTTGAAGGAACACGCATTTAATCTGAATTGCCTAACCGTATTGTGAAAAAACAAAAATGAAATTTATTTAACTATGGTTACAGGAATCAAGTCACGAACATGTTTTCATCGAATTTTAATCTTTCTCGTCATCGTGGATATGTTAAAAATTCGAGTAATTATTGAGTATGAGTACCGTCAGTACAGCAACGCGGTACAAGCGGCACGCAACATCAACGACGTTTACGGAGCGAATACTACAAATGAATGCACCACCTGTTATGGGTTTGCCCGCTTCCGTTCTGAAAATCTCGACTTGGAAATTGAACCCCCGAGTCGTCCGAAAACTTTGGTCGACAGAGACAAATTAAAGGCGATTGTGGAAGCTGATGATAGTCAATCTACGGCTGAATTATCACCAGCTATCGACGTTAGAATCAAAACAATATTGGTTTAGTTGCGTCAAATTTGCAAGGTTAACAAATAGGTGCTCCACGAAATCAATACCCTCCGCGACCTCATACTGTACAACAGACGGTCTCCAAGTTACAAGAGCTAGGGTTGGAAGATCTCCATTAACCGCCGTACTCAACAGACCTTGCGCCTACAAACTTCTACTTTTTCCAGAATTGGGATAACTTTTTGGCGGAAAAAAATTCAATACCCGAGAGGCAGTACAAAATGCCTTTGATGAATTTGTGGTCTACCGTTAAGCTGCATCGATTGCATGGTTGATTACTTTGATTAATAGAAATAAAAAATATACAAAAAAAAATAATGTTACTTACTTATTTCATAATAAACGGCAATTTCATAGGTAAAGACCTAATGTAATATAATATGCGGGCTTACATTAATAAGACTTCCGCTGTGCTGATAATTTCTTAATCTAAACTTTAAATTTTATTGGTTTGATTATAATAATTTTAATCGAAAATGTATAGTTACGGTAAGGTTTTAAATTCAAAGCAAAAATAGTATGGTAAGGCAAGGCACCTTAGCCTGCGTATGTCTGAAAAGAAAAGTATATCATTTTAATTAACATACGGACTTTCTATTATATAGACATCCTGTCGTATTTTTTGTCTACAGACCATAGATACGTTACATATTAAAAATGTTAATGTGTTATTCAATAACAATAAAAAAACAATACCTGATGACACAAACAGAAATAGAAACAGAAACTTTTTTATTCAATATAGATTATAAATAATACTTATTGAAAGTCACTCTTTTGTTTGATTACCACTGGTTCAGGAAAAACCTCTGTCCTGGGAAGAACCACCAAGAAACCCAGCGGGACTTTTTTTGAATAACAGCTTACAATCATGATGTTACACAAATTAACAACACAACAAATTAGAAATAGCTTGGTAGCGATCACCTCATTTGCAGGGGTAATTATCATCCATAAATTCCTTAATATTATAATAACCCTTTTTATACAAACTTAGTTTAAAAAAGTTTTTTTAACTTTGAGCAGGTCAAACTTTATATATTTTCTGTAATTTTGTTGTAAAAGCGTATACATCGCCCCAAGAATGAATTACTGACTCGATGGAGTCGAGTAACTGGTGCTACTACCTTGTGTCTGTTCCTAGTATTTACAGAATGAATATCACTTATTTTTGTAAAACTACTTTTATTTTTGTGTACATACATTACATTTCATAAATGTATTGAGAGGCCAAAGTTAATATATTAATTTCCATAAATTTTTGGCGCAGCGACTCTTTAGGCTTTAAATCATAAATTGCTCTTATGGCCCTCTTCTGTAAAACAAATATAATTTCAGTGTCAGCTGCGTGTCCCCATAGCAAAATACCATACGACATTATGCTATGGAAATAGCTGAAGTAAACTAGTCTAGCTATTTCAACACTGGTTAGACTTCTAATCTTTTTTACAGCATATGCTGCAGAACTAAGTCTGCTTGCTAGTTTTTATATATGGGGGCTTCATTGAAGCTTCGCGTCTAGTGTGATTCCAAGAAAAATGGTGGTATCTACAAGACTCAGTTTCTCCCCATTTAAAATTACAACGCAGAAGCGCAGCGACCAAGCGTATGATGTGAGCGTGACGATGGGATAGGTGCATAGTATTAGTATTAATTATTGTATGACCCATAGATAAACATTATACGAATATGTTCCTTGTATGGAATGAGATAGGGTGTTTGTTTGTTCAAGTGCTATAAGAGGAAAATGGATTTTCTCCAGCGAGGTTTACCCTATTGTAGAAAAAGGTTCTCTTTTTTCAATATATTAATAACTATACTAGAATACAATAAAGACAACTAACTATCCCAATAGCATAATAAATAGAAATAACATAATATTTTGGATTTTAGAACTCATTTTGAAAAATCTCTTTTAGATTTACCACAAGGTATAGGTACTTTCAAACGCAGTGACTCCTTCATGTTCGCACATCGCATGGATGGCATCCATCCCTAAAAAGTATAACGAGTCAGGAAAATGCAAAATGTATACAGGTATAAAAAAAAATTTGTCATATATCACCATTCTATGACATAACCAATGCCTTCTCAACTCTATTACATTTGTTTTATAACAAGTGCTTAATTAATATAAGTACTATGTTACGGCTAATAACATTAGCTAAAGCTATTAATCTAAAGGATAGCGTTGCAGATGGTTGGCTGACTTGTAGGCAAATCAGCCGTCAACTAACACCGTAATCAAATGATGAATGTTACTATCCACACGATTTATTGCGATCTAAGGTTCAGTTTGTTTTTAGAAGATTGCACTATAAATATTTTAGGAAACCATTCCAAGGTACGGAGGAGAAAACTTTGGTTTTAGCGCGATGTTTTTGAACATTTACTATAGAATTAATCTTAGTATCTCTTTTTCTTTGCAGATTGATTATTTTTTTATTAAACTTTGCGAGGTTGGTAATAACTGAACTAACTGTTTCTTTATTATTTATTCATCATCATTATCATCATCATCATCATCATTACAGCCCTTCACATGTCCACTACAGAACATAGACCTCCACCAAGGATTGCTACAAAGCATGTTCTGCATCCAACGACTTCCTGCATAGCTTGCTGGGTCGACATCATCAGGTGGTTGGCCGCCCTATACTTCGCCTACTGGCACGAGGCTGCCACTCTAGAATCTTTCTTCCCCATCGGTTGTTGTCTTCATTGTTGTTATTATTTATCAAAGAATCAGAATATGACTGTGCAAATTATTAACTTAACAAAGACTGCACATACTGGTTACGGTGGAACGAATTTTTTTTTCACCTTATGATAATCGAATAGTTCGCAAAAGGTGCCTTTAGAAATTAAATTTAACTCATGCATGCATGGAGCCTCCGTCAGGTCATTGAAATTTTATAAATAGACGATTTTAGACCCAGGATTTACGCTTTGTGTATATGCTATTATTAAATAAATTTTAACATTTTCTTTTTTATTTTTTAATTTAAAATGTAGTTTATTTTCATTATAAATTAATAAAAACCCGTTTACGTAAAAAAGTTTTTACGTAAACATACTTTAAAACAAGGTCATGATGGCGCGCATAGTAAGTAATTTTGGCGCACGCGCGTGAGGTAATTTGGCACGCACTTATCGTGTCACTGCCAGTATGCTATTGTTTTTCAATGCAAAAGCTCGCGTTTTTATCTATTTCACAATATTTCTTGGTTTTTTGAAGCATGGAGAGAACTCGCAGTGCATTCAATTGTCCCCTTTTTTGGTGATATCTAAGATATTAAAGAGAACATTTTACGTACGTATGAAGATGTGATGAAGTACTACGAGTGGATCAGACATCAACTAAAATTGTAACTGAAAACTGCGAAAGAGCCGACATTTTCACAAATAACATATATTGTGGTACCTAGTGTTGAACATATCTGGCAAGCTGTGTCTATTCCGACCGTGACTAGAACACGAGTTACACAAATGTTGAAAGCCTACCAATTAAAATGTAAAAATTTACTCAAGTCTATTAAGAAGCTCTCTTCAGAAAAATTAGATAATTTTCGAGAACATAGTAAGCGGCTGTTTAATACCTCAACATGAAAATGCAATGAACTCACGCATTGCACGGATAAAAATGTTCCCAAACGAGAAAATTTATTTTTGATTGATCAGCGAACTTATCGCAAAATGATAATAGGCGGAGTCGACGTTATTACTACCAGGAAGCTACAAAGGAAACAAGATCGAGAAAATCGGTCGGGTGCATCCTCAAAAATTAGTTTTACTTCAATTGATTCAGAAATATACGTTTCTATGTTATCGTCGCTATCCAAGCAGAGCTATAGGTGATTTCGCAACTACCATAAATGAAGGATAACAAGAAGAAGAATAAGTTGTCTTTATCTACCTTAGCAAATACGTGTGACAGATATAGTCTTAGACAGGGCAGCAGCAGCAATCGCTTCATCTGTTTTGTACGATATTAGATCAGAATGTGGAGGTTATTAACAGACATAAATTATGACGCGAGAGATTGAAAGCTCGTCAGAAATTAATAAAAGACTACACCAATATGGAGCTTTCCGCTTTGTATTTTGATGGCAAGAAAGACAAAACTTTAAAGATTAAAAAAGGTAATAAATATTACAGAACAATGAGTATTGAAGAGCAAATTTCCCTAATTCAGGAGCCGGATTCTGTCTACATGGGTTATGTAGTACCTAGCACTGGTTCGGTGAAAGCAGTAGAATCAGCAATCACAGGATTCTTGGCTAAGGAAGGCATTTCCCTCAAACATCTTGTGGCAATAGGTTGTGATGGGGCTAATGTAAATTCTGGAAAGTACGGTGGTATTATAGGACTCCTTGAAAAAAGGCAACAAATGTCCCTCCAACGGATAATTTGTTTACTGCATATGAACGAGCTGCCACTAAGGCGTTTGTTTTTATATATTGACGGAGCCACTTCGGGACACAAGTCTTACACTGGTCAGTTGGGAAAGATACTGGAAACTTGTGAACAAATGCCGATTAAGAAATTCCAACCAATCGAAGCAGAATCGCTTTCAGTAATGTCCCCAGGTTTGAGCACAGACCAAAAGTACTTGGCAAGAGTTCATCTCTGCGGTACTATCAGATTATTTTCCAGAAAATCTAGCAAACAGGTCTCCAGGTAAACAATATCATGCTCGTTGGCTCACACTTGCTAACCGAATCCTATTTTTGTATGTAGCAACAGAGAAACAATCAGATAATTTGATTGCTCTGGCTACATTTGTCGTAAAAGTTTACGCGGTTCTCGATTAAGAATAAACCATCATGTAAAAATGGAGCTCGACATCTATTTAAAAGAAAGAAAGAAGTGATCGACCCCGTCATTCAACGCAATAGTTACTTCGCATATCCTGAGAATTTACTACTTGCAATGATTATATATATATATATATGTGTGTGTGTGTGTGTTTATTGTTTTTTACATGGTCATATTTGCTGCCGAGGCAGCAAATATGACCATGTAAATTACGATTAATATACCTTTACGATTAATTCCTTTTATGTGCTGTCCCCTCGAGAGATTCTTATCTATGTGGATCCCTAAGTTCTTTACTGAATCTCTGTAAGAAATAATAGTTTTACCAAATATATGAGGCAGGTAATGTAGGCTCGATTTAACCAATATTTACGCGCTGCCCGCGATAATGCCTTGCGATTTTGCTGAGTTAACGTATGCATTACTTCACTCAAGAATTCGATCGAGATCTGCATTAATGACATTGAAAGCATTAGGGAGATCGTTGGGACAAGTTTTTGTAAATATTTGTAGATCATCTGGTGATAGGAGGAAGTTAAATTAATGGATATTGAGTATGCCTGCCTGCGGTAAACCAACACATACGTTACACCAAGATGATAATATATCGTCGAAACGTATACGTTGCTAGCGGCCAGATAGGTAACTCCGAAACCAAACAATCGCTGTTGGAGATACGTTAAGAGAGCGCATTATGCCAAGTAGGAAATCATGGTCAACGGTATTAAAAGCATTACTGAAATCTAATAAACAAAGTCACTTCACCGTGTTCCATTCCTAATCGGTAATTGTCGGTGATGTTCACAAATGCTGTGGTAGTACTATGTCCAGGCCGAAATCCTGACTGTAAAGGATTAAGAACAGCACACAAAGAAAACTGTTGAACTGGGTGTAAACAAGGCGTTCAAGAACTTTAGATAAGAAGGTCAGTAAAGAGATAGAACGACATTCAGAAAAGGATTTAGAATTACTTTTCTTTCGAATAGGAATAATTTCATAATTTTTCCAAGATTATGGAAAACTACTTGTAGAATTGAAGAAGTTAAGGATATGAATAATAAGAGGAAGAGTTGTATCGAGAATGGGAAGAATCATGTTACTACTGACACAGTCACTTCCCACTGCATTGAAAGTAATAGATAGAACGTCACAAGCAGAAAATATTTGTATATGGAAAATGAAAATCAAAGTGTTTTGCTCAATATAAGCCTTCCTCATAGATTGTCTCATAAGGGGGTAATTGCTATATCTGCCATTTTTTTAATAATTAAGTTATTATTAAGAAAGTGCTGCTGTCCATCCCCGTTCCGGTTTTCCTACGGGTTGGCTTGGGGTAAAAAACCTTTCTTTCTGTTGCCAAGACATGGCCAAATACTTATACACACACGGATTAGTAAGCTGAAGTGATAATGGGCCGGCTATGTAGCTCTGAAACCGACAACCGAAGGGGAAGCAAGGTTTTCGAGTGGCAGCTTCGTACCGGTAGGCTTAGTGTGGGGCGGCTTTACACTAGATGGAGTGAAGACCTGGTAAGACATGCAGGAAGTCGATGGATGCAGGTGGCACAGCAACAGCAAAACAACAATAAAAAACTACGGTTGCCAAACCGCTCGCCAAGCGTGGCAAATATGGCAATACCCCCATGACAAAAGTTACAATTAGACGGCTCCCAGTCCCCGACGGCCCCGCTATTCCTGGCTACAGTGGCGATTATGGTAATGGCGGGGCAGGGTGTGATATGAATCTCCGTTAGAGATTGTGGCCTACTTAACTTGTAGATGTCCAGAGAGAGTAGTGCTTGGCGAAACGAGTGCTGTGTAAACCGCATATTCGACATAAAACACTCACACCGCGGGATGGTCAGCGGTGTGCTCCCCCCATCATGAAGTCGAGTTGGACGCAAAGAAAAAGTCAGCCTAGCAGATCGGCTTCCTCTTTTGCGGCATTGAAGTTCCCTTGAACAACCTTAGTGAGAAACCAGAATGCACGGGTTCCCGAAGGGAGGCGAACTAGTTTCTCGTCAATTCTGCCGATGTGCCCTAACTTTGCCTTGGCAATGACTCTTTTGAAGGA
The DNA here is from genome assembly GCA_963668995.1 of Parnassius mnemosyne. Taxonomy (NCBI): domain Eukaryota; kingdom Metazoa; phylum Arthropoda; class Insecta; order Lepidoptera; family Papilionidae; genus Parnassius; species Parnassius mnemosyne. The sequence continues at coordinate 25,733,618 of CAVLGL010000159.1, forward strand.
CCTGGAGAAAGAAGTATACTTCTTTTTAAGGGCGCTGGTGTTTACATTTCGGGATGTTGATGCGTCAGCCTAGGCCCGGTTTGCACTTCTGCTTATGGCGTCATGCTATTTTACAGGAGCGACCAAACCATTTCTGAGATCTGCCTCCAATAAGAAACTACTAAGGAAGGAATAATAAGTTTCATGGCATAAGGTACCACTTCAGCAACAGAATTAGCAACAACTTTGGAATAGTCCGGCGAGAAGAAAACCCACCCCCAAGGGTAGGATGCAAATAAAAACCGCATCGTATCCCAATCGGACGACCTATAGTGCCAAACACGACGGCAGAATACAACCGCGATGTTAGCGTGAGTGGCATCACACTTCGGAATAGACAATGGTCCGAGGAGCCAAGAGGGGTGTCGACGGAGATCTGATATCTGTCCGGGTGAGTGGTCAGCAGAAGGCTTAACAGGGAAGATGCTTGATCCTCTACATCTGGAATTCACGTAGGTGAAGCAACCAGTGTGTGATCTACTCGCATTATCGGTTAAACTTGAACCGAGCCATTAGGCATAGTAGGCATTAAAATCACCGAGGATCATGACCTCTGTGGATGCAATCTGCTTTAACAAGGAATCTGTTTGGAAGCAAGAAATTTGGACGTGGTCGATGAGTTGTTCTGTTTCGGCATTACCGCTGTGGGACCTATAGAGGCACCCGTAGGCGCGCCAAAGAATGTACAAGTCTAAACCTTCAAGACTGCTAAGTCGTCGAGAACAAATGTCCTCTCTGACGTGTTTGTAAACTCCAGCCCGAGGCACAAAGGAGTGTTCCAATTTGTAACCGGGGTTGGAGATATACGAAGTATTAGCCGGAGAGGATACCTGCATCCCTGTCAGAAAGAGCAAGGCAGGCTTCTCCGTCTTGAGATGATATTGGATAGCGTTTAGGGAATTAGCCGGAGCAATAAAATAAATTTCAAAACATGGTATAAGTTGTGTGTTTATTCAAGCTTGAAGCTGGGAAGATGTTGTTGAAGTGTTAACAACAAATTAACTGTATCAGATCAGGACGTAGCAATGGTTTTTGAGAAATATTTTACTGATATTCCGATCTTGACCACTAAGTCACTGAATTCTTCTCCTGCCGTCGCCGAATCATTACTTAAACAAAATGTAAATGTGTGTACAAAGAATTTTACATTTCATAAAGTGTCATCAAAAGATATTGTAAAATATTTTAAAACTATTGATGTTAAGAAAACTGCGGATCTGTGGGGGATTTCCGTTAAAGTTATTGCGTCTATAATAGATACAATCGCGCCTCATTTAGCTATTATTTTTAATACTAGTATCGAATCTGGTGTGTTTCCTGATTTAATGAAGCATAGTAAAGTAATACCTTTATTTAAATCTGGTAGTACATTAGACCCCGCCAATTTTAGACCTATTTCTGTACTACCAACACTTAGTAAGATTTTTGAAAAAATTGTTCTTGATCAAATGTTAAATTTTTTTAATATAAATAATTTACTTCATAAAAATCAATTTGGTTTCACAAGGGGTCGCTCGACAACTGATGCCGGTGTTGAGCTGATTAAATATATCTTTAATGCATGGGAGAATTCACAGGATGCTTTGGGTATATTTTGTGACCTATCCAAGGCCTTCGATTGTGTTCACCATGAAACATTAATCAGGAAACTTCAACACTACGGTGTAAGAAGTGATGCCCTTAAATTAATTATTTCATATTTAAGTAAGAGAACGCAAAAAGTTGTCATTAACAATATGAGCTCTTCCGGATCGATGGTACAAATGGGCGTGCCTCAAGGCTCAATTCTCGGCCCCTTTCTGTTTCTTGTATACATTAATGACTTACCTTACATAGTAGGGGATAACCATGATATAGTATTATTTGCAGATGACACTTCTTTAATTTTCAAATTAAGTCGACAATTACTAAAATATGACGAAGTAAATAATGCTATATCTAAATTAGTAAATTGGTTCGATGTTAATAATTTGCATTTAAATGGCACTAAAACAAAATGTATAAAATTCGTGACTCCAAATGTCAAACAATTAAATACTAATGTTATTTTAAATGGGGAGAAACTGAGTCTTGTAGATACCACCATTTTTCTTGGAATCACACTAGACGCGAAGCTTCAATGGAGCCCCCATATATCAAAACTAGCAAGCAGACTTAGTTCTGCAGCATATGCTGTAAAAAAGATAAGAAGTCTAACCAGTGTTGAAACAGCTAGACTAGTTTACTTCAGCTACTTCCATAGCATAATGTCGTATGGTATTTTGCTATGGGGACACGCAGCTGACACTGAAATTATATTTGTTTTGCAAAAGAGGGCCATAAGAGCAATTTATGATTTAAAGCCTAAAGAGTCGCTGCGACAAAAATTTAAGGAAATAAATATATTAACTTTGGCCTCTCAATACATTTATGAAAATGTAATGTACATACACAAAAATAAAAGTAGTTTTACAAAAATAAGTGATACTCATTCTGTAAATACTAGGAACAGACACATGCTAGTAGTACCAGTTACTCGACTCCATCGAGTCAGTAATTCATTCTTGGGGCGATGTATACGCTTTTACAACAAAATTCCAGAAAATATACAAAGTTTGACCTGTTCAAAGTTCAAAAACTTTATTAAACTAAGTTTGTATAAAAAGGGTTATTATAATATTAAGGAATTTATGGATGATAATAACCCCTGGAAATGAGGTGATCGCTACCAAGCTATTTCTAATTTGTTGTGTTGTTAATTTGTGTAACATCATGATTGTAAGCTGTTATTTTAAAAAAAAAAGTCCCGCTGGGTTTCTTGCTGGTTCTTCCCAGGACAGAGGTTTTTTCCGAACCAGTGGTAATCAAACAAAAGAGTGACTTTCAATAAGTATTATTTATAATCTATATTGAATAAAAAAGTTTCTGTTTCTCTTTCTGTTGAAAATTTGAAATTCAATGTTGGTGTTCTTTTTATAAGAACCAAATAAATTAATAAAAAAATCTTTCAACCATATCTGAAAAAGTCATGTACGAGTATATTGACTTACTGTACTTATCATATCTAGTTGAATCCACGTTAGAACCAATGAACCAATTTTGAGTGCTAATTTACCACTTACTCGGCGGTAACAAAAACATTGTGACAAAACCTCTATGAGTAGTTGTTAAAAAATTTCAGTACGTACAGTCCGCCAACAAACACTAGGTCAGCCTTTACGAGATGGACTCATGTTCTTTCTTTGAACTAAATATGTTAGGTAAAATTACTTTTAGAACCTTAACGATGGCTAAGAGTTATTTTCTTATTTATTTACAAAAGCAATTTTATACAAATCGCTTTTCTAGTATATTCTACTTTTTATAATTAATATAATTAGGCGTTACTATGCGGAAATTCATTATATAAAAGCTTTTAGAAAAATTTACTTCGCAAATATCCGCGTTATAAAATAAAATGATGTGTCTTACCTAGTATGAAGAGCACCACCCGCCCTCCCTCAATTGCGTGTACTATCCCCGTCACCACTAATCCCAGCACCGCTAGTCCCAACACCACTACACTAGGCAAGACACACCACTGACGACAATATTGTCGTCAGTGGTGACGGGGATAGTGCACGCAATTAAGGGAGGGCGGGAGGTGCTCTTCCTACTAGATAAGACACAACATTTTATTTTATAACGCGGATATTTGCAAAGTAAATTTTTCTAAAAGCTTTTATCTTACTTTTTAGCTATTTTAACATACCAAAGATTCAATAAAAGCCATGACTACATTTACAGTACTTAATTATTTGCAAAGCTTTAACTATACTTTATTATTATTATCTTTACTAATATAATAAAGCGGAAGAGTTTGTTTGTTTTTTTGTTTGTTTAAGCGCGCTAATCTCTGGAACTACCAGTCCGATTTGAAAAATTATTTTTGTATGTTATAGCCAGATTCATGTGAAATAGTATAGTCTCTATACCATTAGGCTATATCACTCAGCTAGCCTTAAATATAGATATTTGTTAAGCAAGTCAGAAGAAAAAGCGCTCTCGAGATGATTTATCCGCGTACGCTGGTGTTATGGTTAGGTATACGTAAATTCAATGTTCTAGAAAAATATAGATCTTTACTCCGTCTAAAAAAACTCCGCGATACCATATGTCTATATCTTATACATAAGCCATAATTAGGTATTTTGTGACAAATAAATATTACTTACTTACTTATCTTCACGCACAATCCCTGACGGGGTAGCCAGAGAGAACAGATCGCCAAGTGTCACGATCCTTACATACCTCTTTCGCTTCTTTCAGATTCATTATCTTCTTCATACATGCACGTCTAGATATCCGAGTACTCTTGACCCTCCCCTGTTCGAGCAATTTGCTCACATGGTCTTCGAAAGTTAGTCTCGGTCTACCTCGACACCTTTTAATATTTACTTTCGCGCTATATATTTTCTTCACCATTCGGTCTTCACTCATTCGCTCGACGTGCCGAAACCATCGAAGCACGCCCTTATCAATTTTTGTGATAAGGTCATCTTTCAAACCTGCCATATTGCGAATCTCTTCATTTTGCTTTCGGTCGGCCATGGTAACGCCACACATTTTACGAAGAGATCGCATCTCCACTGCATTCAACTTGCTTTTATGCTTCTTCTGGCATACCCAGGTTTCGCTGCCATATAACAAAGTCGGTACCAACGCTGCGTTATGTATTGCAAGGCGTGCACTCTTCACTACGCCTTGTCTTTTGACTTACGCAGTCAGGGCACCATTGACTTTGTTCTCGGCAGCGACACGCCTGTCCACATCTAAATCACATCTTCCATCCCAGCTAAAAGCACTCCCCAAGTATACAATTTCATTTACCTGTTCTAGACATTCCTGATTTACCCATATTTCACACTTCGTTCTCTCTTCGTCCCTTTCAAATACCAGAACCTTAGTTTTGTTAGCATTCAAACGGAGACCTTTAATTTCACATTCCTCTTAAATAAAAAAAATTAAATTTAATAACATATTGAAAATAAAAAGTAATTTATAAGCGTTATTATTAGGCATAGTCTATTTATCCTTACGAACGAAAGTTACTACATCATCAAGACAATTTTATAAAGATAAACTTTGTTCCTTATACCATGTTATTTGGACGCATTGTTTAAGAGATAATGTAAAATTAAAATAATTCAATACTTGGCTGGGCGCGCGAACGACGCATAAACCCTAGCCGCCCGGTGAGAACAGTATTGAAAGCTTCTATGAGCGAGGTTATTTCAATCATTATAGCTAAAATAAATTAAAAAATAATTGAGTACTTTTATGAAAATGATTAGTTACATCTTTATTTCTGAACTCTTTAATTTCACATTGCTATGGAATTTTGAAAATTTTATTGATTAATAAGTTTAAGCAGTTTGATAGCAAATTTATCAAGAATCATTTCAAGCCTACACACTTTTCAAGTATCGTGTACGGTTTTCTTTAAAACTGGAAAAAAACTGCGCTTCGGGACACTTCTTGGGACGTGAGGGGGAGGGGGAGGACGCTCAACCGGGAGGGGGAGGACGCTCAACCGGGAGGGGGAGGGCGCTCAACCGGGAGGGGGAGGGAAAGTGGATAAAACTTAACTTCGCTCTACATCATACATAATATGCCGACAGATAAAAGTACTCCATTAATTATGCCAATTTTTCCATACATTGCTATCAAACAAAATATTTAATTGCAATTATTAAATGCTTGAACTAGGTTTCATGTCATGTCGCGCACCTCGGACACGTGATGACGCGGGTGAAACCGCGGGGCACAGTTAGTCAGTTATAAACTTTGTTTTTCATATTCTTAATATAATACGACGTCATTATCTGAAGCGATATCATAAGGCCGACGCGAAGAAAAACAAGCCATATTTGGGTCACTAAAACATCGATCGTGGAGATTATATAAAGGTGACAACAACGTTAACATACAAAAACAACCTTACGGTTTCGTTCTCTATTTGTAGTATGTGCTTAATGAATTGCTTATTGGTTATTAAGTTGTGTAAATAATTTTTTTTAGTGAGCTTCCTTGAAAACATGGTAGAGCCATGCTGCAGCCATATTATGGTTGTAGCACGAATGGGTCGGCTCGAACGGGGAAGGACCACGCTCTCACAGAAAACCAGCGTAAAATAGCAGCTTGACGCTGCTGTGTTTCGTATGGTGAGTGTAGAGAACCGGAGACCCTTTTTACTGGCAAAGAGGCATTCCATCTTAGTCCTCACGGGTAACAACGCATCTGCATCTTGAGTCTTTATTGAGGATAGATGTAGATGTCTATGGGTCACAGTAACCACTTACCATCAGGTGGACTGTGTGCTCGGTTGTCACCCGATCCTATAAAAAAAATCTCTTCTGTTAATAGAAAAAAAATTATGCATATATAAGCAATATACTGTAACCATTTATCCAGCTTAACTACTAATTATATACCCTTCAGACCTAAGAAAGCAAGCGTTGCTATTTGGTGGCATAAATAGGTAAAAGGATCGTACACACCCAGACGGAATTCAAAAAAATATTATGGTGAAGTATCACACCATTCGTATACAGGCCGGTACCATGTCGCTTCTTTTGGAATAAAACTAATTTGGCGGGCTTGCATACACAATACAAGCCGCCGAATAAAATGATTCAGTTCTTAGCAACCACCAATAGTGCAAGCTTGTTTGTGAATGTGATCTTTTTTACTTACTTTGCTCTAAATAGCAATGTGTTGAACTCGGAGTTAATATATGAATGCTACGTGGATTTAAAGGTATGTATATACAACATTGTAATAGGAAAATAATTTAAAAGTAACAGTGGGTCTAGAAACTACCACACAGCAGACGAAGGAAGAACATCAGCTCTAAATGCCATAAAGATCACATTAGTTATACCGATCCCCTTTGAGTAAATAGGTTCACTAGTAAAAAAATACTTTAAAAATTAGCATGCACAACTTTTAACAAGCCATAAGATATGCAGACAAGCCGTGATAGGTAAACTTGCCCGCACTTTATAATATATTACTAGGGGTTGTCAGTAACATCAAGATTTTGCTAATCTTTTCACAACGATATCTCAAACTCAATCAATTTTATATGTAAACTAATTCCCCTGGTGTTGCGGTTGTTCATGGGAGGCGGTAGTCACTTACCATCAGGTGAGCCGCGTGCTCGTTTGCCCCCTCTCCTATAAAATATATATTTACTGCTTTTCAAATTATTTTCTTTTATTTTTAAACAGTTTTTCAAACCACTGTTGAAACCATATAAGGTACCATTGGTCTGAAGGGATGTTTTTCACGTCCTGGTCAAAAACTATCACGACCTCTTCTGGCTCCGTAAATGTCTAAACTCTGGTCAAATCTTTGATTTTAGGGAAAATAAAGACATTGCTTGGAGTGCGAGGCTTGGATTGTGTGTCACAAGTGCCACCTTTTCAGAAACCATAAATGACTTTGTGTTATTTGCGGTGTTAATAATATTTTAATTAGATTTAGTTATAGTTAATATAATTTTTTGCCCTCGAACCCATTGTTATGGAGTGAGTTTATAAGAAATCCAGCAGCAACAAAGTTTTATAACTTTTGAATATTAATGTAATTTTTTTTTGCATATGGTTTATAGCAATACCCAAATATCCTCGTCTCCTCATAGGTGATTCGGTTTTCTTTAATTAGTCGCCTGATATTTGCACATTTTCCTCAGTGAGCGTAGTTGAGAGTCGACCTTCACGAATTACATCATGGAGAGAAACACGGCTGCAATCAAATTCTGTGTGTCAACGACTTACGTTGCTGAAATGAGATGCTTCTCTTCCAAAGGCGTTGAAATAAAAATATAAAAAGTCAACGCCCTAAAATCTTTTCGTGTTAATTCCAAATTCGTTACAGATGAAAAACTTAAACTTATGATAAATAACAACAATTATTTTAGTCAATATATGAGTTTCTTAAGTTTAAAATATATTCTATTCGAAATTCAAACATTTATGTGCGATGAAGGATATGGGTGACAAACGAGCTGCTGTCGGTGTTCACCAGGGTGACCCACTAGGTCTAGCACTTTTAAGTTTGGGAATTGACCCTATATTTCAAATTTGAAATCCAAGTTGATTGTCTGGTAAGTGTACCTTACACTGGGACGTAGAGCATATGACGTCCTCAGTGATCTTACTCATATTTTTCGAAATTTTTCAAATATTGGTCTTGAATCAAATAGCAATAAATGTATTTTTTTTTCAATAGCTTATCTAGTTCTAACAGATAAACTTTAATTCAAAATTTTAATATATTTCTCCTGACATAAAAAACTGTTAGTACTGAATCGTTATAACTGCAAACCAACCGGGCACCTAGCCCCGTATTTTTTCGATAGTATTAAAAATGGTTTAAAAACAAATTTTGATCACTTTTTAAACCACGTTGATAAATTATATAAATTAACCCCCCACATTGCTCTTACTATTTTAAAATATTGTCTCCTTGTAGTAGATTTACATACTCCACTTGAGTCTAGTCTGAAAACGTTCAGATATTTTAAAAGATATTGATAATAATCTTAAAAAGGCTATAGAAAATATCTAAATTTAATTTTAAATGCAATAGCCTTTTTTTACATGGGGAAATGCCTACGCATACCCGCCTCGCGGGGGCAAGGACGGATTATGTCGGACTCGCACCGACGAAAACCCCATGGTGTTCCACCTTCGTCACATATTGGCAGGGCCACGGGAACGCTTTCGCACACATCCGCGGCCCCATCAGCGCCGGCCGCCCCATGGCAGCTCCTTCTCGGGGGAGGACCTCTCCTCCCTATTCTCCTTTTCAGGCAAGGCCTGGACTTAAGCTACTTTACCTATAAAATTTGGTGGTACTGGTGTTAGAAATCTTTCTAGCAATGCATTGCCAGCTTTCCTTGCTTCCGTACATAGAGTCAGTGACTTATGTAACAAAATTTTAAATAATAAAGTAGACATGTGCTTTGCTTCGGAGGCATGGCAACACGGCGAACTCTCTGTTCCGGCAAAATGTTCCACTGGAACTTAACCAACAAAAACAGTGTGATCTTGCGTTGGTACACAGTGTGTAGAAATATTTGTTTCATAATTTCCATAGTGACCTAGATCAGGCAAGCCTTCTGGCTGTTCCGACTAAGGAATCTAGTCGAAACAGCTAAAAGGTTAGTCACTGGTTACACGCTTTACCATCAAGTATTCTCGGCACATTACTTGACGGATAGCTTACGCATAGGCCGTAGGAATCCGACTAGAAACGTCGATTTGTCAACCACATTAGAGTAGCAGGTAGCAGCTTTTTGTGCTCCACGGACTTTCACGTAAGAAAATGTGCTAGTAGATTTTCACGGCACGGTTCTTTGAACGATGTCATCCGAAAGGCTCTTGTCCCTATAAATGTGCCCTCGGTTTATGGGCCTTGTGAAATATTTAAAGAAGATGGCAGGAGGCGCGTCGGTATGATATTGGTCCCTTGGGAGAGAGGTATAGCCCTATTATGGGATGCTACTTGCGTAGATACTTTGGCGGCCTCTCATCTCAAGGTTACCTCGTTTATAGCCGGGGTGGCATCAGAGGCAGCTGAACTAAGTAAGTGGCGCAAATATGAATCTCTGAGTGATGACTACATATTTGTGTCATTTACGGTAGAAGCTATCGGTCCGTGGGGTTCACGTGGTGCTGGTTCTACTGGTGATAAGAGGGCTGGTTTTTTCTCGCTCATAGGCTAAGTATAGCCATTCAGCGAGGAAACACAGCAAGCATTCTTGGCAAAATAACACCACTTGGCACAATAATTATCATACTTATATATATGATATATATAAGTTATTAGTATTAGTTTTTTTATTATAGTTTTTTAATGTTGTAAACCGAACTATATTTAACATCTTTAATGCAAAAAAAATTGATTCAGTTGATGCTTTTAAGAAAATCTATTTGGCGTATCCTTACGTAAATGTATTAACGAGATTATTTATTAATATACAAATGTATGCATATTATACTACACGTACACCGAATAATAAGCTCTAATCATGGAATGTCAGAATAAATATCTTTTATTGCTTTACGCAATGACTTGCCATAAAATTCATATCATAATATTACCGTTGCCGTTACAGCCTATTAAAGTCAAAGTGCTGAAAATAGGCCTCCCAATAGATGGTCTCATGCAAATGCAAATACAGAGGGTATTTACCATAGTTGCCACGCTTGGCAACTGCAGTTTTTATTTCTAGTCGTTATTATAAAAACGCTTGTGCCTCTCTCCCGATTTGTTTCTCTCTGTCGCCTCTTTCTACACTCACGGCATGATATGAAATATTGGATATCATAATATTATCGAAAAATATTTATTTTAAACGCTGAAACTTGTTATTCGCTCGATGTATAACTTTAATTCAATTGAAATTGAAATTATAAAAAATTTAATTAATTTATGAAGTATGCAAAATAACTATTTTGACACTAGAATTAAAGTAAGACTTAAATTAAATAATTAATTAGAAAGAAACTAAAGTGAACTTTGTTTTTGAAATTTGCAATTAACGGTCCGATTTTATCCAATTAAAATTTTTGACACTTCACGTTTCAAGTTTCTAGCGTTCGGATCCATGGCATTAAGTGAGGTGTAAAACTACGTTCGTACGTTTGTATGTTCGTATCTTGTGAACAAATAAAAGTACCAACTCCTAACTAGTTCTACTCGACGCGTGATTGCGTGATGAAGAACTGATTAGGTTTTTATTATTTTTATAGTATACTACTTTTATTCTATGACACACAATAGGGACAATTACAAAAATTACAAAAATTACAGACTGTTAGGCATCTTAGTTTTCAGAATTGACATTTTAGTATCTGTAGCTTTCTTTGTTTAAAGCCGGGACGTATCGCTAGTACAGTATATTTATGAATAACTGCATCGGCAGTCTTTAAGGGTACCAAATAGGCAGCTTACAGTTTGAGTAGACTTGTCGCACAAGGATTCTATTTCAGTATGTTAGTAGGAATGTATTACGAATAATTTCTGAGAATCTAAAAAAAAACGTAATTGATGCTTTTTCTGCCGACTTCCAAAAAAGAGACGGTACTCAATTCGACTGTATGTTTTTTTATGTGTGTTACCTCATAACTTTTTACTGGGTGAACCGAGTTCGATGATTCTTTTTTCAATTGAAAGCTGGTACTTCCCATATGAATTTGATCAAGATCAGACCAATAGGTTTTGAGTTATTCTTAAAAATATTAAAATATTGAAGTTGGCTATACAATTTTTTTTAATTTTAAATTATGATTCCGAAAAGATTGAAATTTGTTAAACACCTAAGTAAAACAGAATAGCAGGACTATGTTACTATTAATACAATATTCAAGATATCTCTATTTGAAATATGTACCCAAAGCTATTAAGCCGGCTTTGGTCTTCTCTATTCGACGCAACAGGGATTCATTAAGCTAAGAGTGAGCATGCCTTTATGCGATTAATACACTAACAGTTTGGTCCTTTCTGTTACAACTCGTTAAGGGATATTGTTTGAAACCATAACATTAGGTTGTGTACATGAGAATTAGGGAAATGCTTGTAATAATAAAACAAACACTATATGAAATATTTTTGTAATATCTTTATATATTCCTTATCCTTACCCTTATAATAATATAAATGTGAAAGATTGTCTGTTTGGATATTTGCTTTCATAACGCTCATGCGGTTGAAGGAATTTTCATGACCATAGATGCACATTTTATCGTGCAAAAGCGTAAAAAATAAACAAGTTATAAGTATTTTAAGCAAATTGCTGCTTAAAAATGAATAAGGCTTCCTTAGAACACAATTTAAACATTTTATATTTCGTCATAACGTATATTAAATGTCAACGTAAAATTTAATGATTTATCTAACTTCTTCATTGTGACCATCGTTTCACGACTTGCTTTTTTATTATATATAATTAAAATAACAAGTAGACTAACAGTCATGGATGCAAGTAATTGGATGGCGGAGAATTACCCCTTGCCGTCCGCAGCCGAGTTAGATACGCAGGGGAAGTGTATAATGCCCGAATACTCAAACGCTGCTCAATTTTAAGATGGCGTTAAGTCTCATGCTGTCTCTGTCGCTTTAAGTCAAAGAGACTGTGACACCACGAGACTTAACGACATCTTGAAATTGAGTGGCGTTTGAATATTTGGTCATTAGAGTGGCAGCACCACTGACGCAGCGTTGCAGCGGGGGGAGGAGGAAGGAGGTATTACAACATGCGCCACTCTTTCTAGTCTCCGCGGTTGTAACGTGATCATCAGATATTTTGTGCTCAAATTGAAACTACACAATATTTTGTCACCGTATATCTTTTCATACGATTACAACGTGTAACCTTCCTCTAGCTAAGGTAGTGCGTTTTACCAACTTCGGCTCATCATCACGTAGCATTAGTTGAGATAGCAGCCAAACACTGGCATAAATAGGAAAAAAGAAGGCAGCACGACCACTGAGTAAAAAGAACCAGAAAAATATCGTCCTATTTATTGGAAATAAAATTTCGAGTTTAGTAAAGACAACATTTAGTATACATTATATTAACTTCAATTTTACTGAAAAATATGACTGAACGAACTTAGTTGCAACTGGTTATTAGTTAATATTAAATTGTAACAGTTTGAATCAAATCAAGCGAAAACACTGTGATGTTCAATTTGCAGAACAACGTAAAAGTTTAATGACGGCTGGCGAAAGATAACAAGAAAGGGCAAAACTCGTTTATGTTTTAGATCTCATATTACGCGATAGCTTTTGTTTATGAAAGAAAAGTAATTTTGATTTTGAAAATGTGAATACGATTTACAACCAAAACTGAATGCTTAAATAAAAAGTGTATAAATTTGAGTTTTGTAAAGAAATTTCGAGTTTTGCAAAAAATATAATTATTTTCATGACTATTAGTCATGTAGAGATTCTTTTTCTAAAATAAAAGTAGCCTAAGTTACTCCTTGTGAAATCAGCTATCTGCCAGTGAAAATCCCGTCAAAATCGGTCCACCGTTTCGGTGATTACCCGGAACAAACAGACAGACAGACAGAGAAAAATTTTAAAAATTGTATTTTAGTTATAGGTACCGTATTTACTTTCATATGCATTTAGTAAAAAACTGTAATTTTGACATTACAAACAGACACTTCAATTTCATTTATTTGTATAGATTAAACATAACATTTGTTATAGTAACTGGAAATCAGTACCACCTATCGGATACATATTTCACGATTTTCTTTTTTGTTACTAAAACAACATATTTTATTGTCATAATTAATTAATTTGGTCCATAAATATAGAATATATTTTTATTTTTTAATTACTTGACTACAGCGCCACCTATTGAATCCTAACTGTAATGTACGCGTCAATAAAAGGCAGAGATCTGGTAACGACTGTTTATTGAAAACTTAAAATAACCCACATCACATTTATTATCGAAGTACCGAAATAACACTTCCCCCCTATATTTTATATAATCTAACTCAAACAAACGAAAGACATCCGCTTTTTTAAGTAAAAAACTATAAACTACAATGTCAATACAATAATGTGTAAAGGAAACACCGTTAAATTCACAAAGCATGGTTGATGAATGATGGTACAGTAACTAGTTACATAATATATACCTATACATATTTATATGAACGAGATGCCAATATAATACATCAGATAAACTTATATTTATATCTATCTATATTAAATATCGATAGTTGCAACATGTGTTTCACTCCTCATTAGTGCAATGATGAGTGTGATGTATGAAAACAAACCATTAAATATCTTTACATATCTTTTAATTTGTCAATGCAGCGTAATGAAGCCTTTTTATAGACACGATTCTTCGGTGTTATCGGTTGTTGTCTGTTGGTGTTGTCGTCACGTCTTTCAGACACGGTTCTCGAGGGAGGCGACTCCTGTGCCAGTTCAAATTCTTCTGCCACTTGATCGTCCTGATCAGTGTCAGGCTTCGCCATTGGCTCTGTATCAGTTTTGTCATACGCCTCCTCTTCCACCTTTGACAATGAAAATCTAGACTTTGGATGTTTAGTTGTTAAGATTTGATCAATGTGTCTCTTGTGTACACGACCATCTTGAGACTTTACTGTATAAGAAACTGGACTTTCTCGACGTACCACCGTCCCTTCAGTCCACTTTCCCCGGTTTTGAGAATAGTCCCGTAGTAGCATGGGATCTTGGGGCTCAGTCACCCGCAGAGCGGTGTCTCGTCGCCGCTCACTAATCTCCTGCCGCTGTCACACCAAGTCTCGTGTGTCAGGCCGCAGCAGGTCCGGTCGACCACGCAACCGTCGTCCGAACATAAGCATTGCGGGCTCGCACCCAGTGGTACTATGTTCAGTGTTTCTATATGAGAAAAGAAATTTACTGAGTGCCGTATTAACATTTTCATTATCAACTTGGGCCTTTTTTAATGCCCTGTTAACCAGTTTCACGGCATTTCAGCTGCCTCATTCCTCGATGGGTGATATGGTGCAACTAGGGTATGGCGAATACCGTTATGTCCAAATATTTTTTAAATTCTGCCGCGGAGAAAGGTGGTCCATTGTCGCTAATAGTTCTTTTAGGTAAGCCAAAACGCGAAAAGTTTTTTCGTAAACAATTACCTCCGCAATTACCTATCACCACCGCAGCGGATGTACCAGAAACATGGTCAACCTCGATCCATTTTGTATAAGCATCGACAATAACTAAATAACACTTATTATTAAATGGCCCTAAAAAGTCTTAATTTAATCGAGCCTATGGCCACGGCCAGGAGTGCAGGGGAGCCGGGGCGGGAGCTGAGCGCTGCGACCGGCATGCGACGTATTCCTGTACTGTTCGCTCGATATCAACGTTCAATGTTTCCCACCAGACGTAATTTCGCGCTATTTGCTTCATTTTTACGATGCCTGGGTGGCCGTCGTGAATTTCATTCAAAATTGACAATCGTAATGATTTGGGAATTATTACCCGGTAACCCCAAATTAGGCAACCAATTTTCCTTACGATTAAAATACGCTTTTTCAGTTTCAATATTACTAGTTTTTGGCCACCCGAACATTACGTAACCATATATTTTACTCACTAAAGAATCTTTTGCCGTTAATGTCTTTACAACTAAGTGGAAAATTTCATTGCACAAAATTAAGGTAACTACAGTCGCTGTCCTCACATTTGACTCTGCTTCTAGTAGAATTCAAAGTTAGACGAGAAAGCTTTTGAACTGATTTAAGAAATTCGATTTTAAAATTATAAGCAGATAGCTGAACGGCATAACGCTGTAGTCTACTTGCGGCTTTCACAGGTGTATTGTTTGCTGTTTATTAACTTATCTTGGCTCACCAACACACCATCACACGTGTTACCGGGCTGGCTGTCGGACAGAGACCGTCCGTTCGTTACCCGCACCTCGTGACGTATTTTTTTTTTATAGGATAAGGGTGACAAACGAGTACACAGTCCACCTGATGGTAAGTGGTTGCTGCGGCCCATAGACATCTACATTTATCCTCTGTTACAAAACAAAAAGTAGATGCGTTGTCACCCGTGAGGACTAAGATGGAATGCCTCATTTCCAGTAAAAAGGGCCTCAGGCCACCTGCACTCACCAAGCGAAACGCAGAGGTAAACCTCTACTTCACGCTGGTTTTCTGTGAGGTCGTGGTACTACTCCGGTTCGAGTGGGCCCATCCGTGTGACAGCAAAAGCTGCCGCGTGGCTCTACCACTGTTAATATGCGCTCGAGACAAGTTAGTGTATTTGCATACACTACTACAGGTATTCCTTTATTCGGACCAAAGATGTAACTCGATGGACGATGATCACTACGTAAAATAAACTGTCGCCCGTATAAGTATTGGTGGTGCTTGCGCACACCGAACACAATTGCGAGTCTCCAGCTGCGAGTAATTTTGCTCGGCGGCGTTAAGTGTACGCGACGCGCAACACACGGGTCGCTCACTGCCGTCTGCGTACCGCTGAGCGAGTACGGCGCCCAGTCCGTATGCGCTGCTTTCCACTGATAACACCAACGGCAGAGTAGGATCGTAGTGTGCCAATACTGGTGCACTACTCAATACTTTTTTCATTCGACAAAAAGCAACCTCATACTCATCATTCCATTGCCATTTAACATTTTTTGTAATAAGTTGTACAACGGTTTCATTATATCACTTATATTTGAACAAAACTTTGAGTAAAAATTAACAAGGCCCATAAAACTTTTTAATTGAGTTACATTTGTTAGAGATGGCATAATGGCTTTAACATTTTTAGAATCCGTGTGCAAGCCGTCCTTATCAATTTTATAACCTAAATACATTACACAATCCTTAAAGAATTGATATTTACTGAAATTGATTCTTAATCCATTTTATTTTAACCTTTCTAACACTGCTCTCAAATTTGCTAAATGGGTAGTTTTATCCTTTCCAGTTACACATATGTCATCTGCAAATACAGTCGTTGAAGGCAAGCCACTCAATGTTTCCTCCATAATCTTTTGAAAGTTTTCAGGGTACTCTTTTGTAAACGAACGGCCCGATATGAGTGGTAATTGCTGTCAACTGCTGTGATTTTTTATCTAATAAACATTGTTGAAACGCATTTGATAAATCAAGTTTTGTGTACTGTTCGCCGCCCCCCAAGGTCGCAAAAAGTTCTTCAATCCGCGGTAAAGATAATAAAAATCTTTTAAAATCGGGTTTATTGTTATTTTATAACCCCCATATATTCTGATTGAGTAAATAACCTCTTCGTGTTCTAACCGTTTGAGTTCGCTTTCGACTCGTGGGCGCAGTGCCAATGGCAGCGGCCGCGCCTTTACAAACGTAGGAGTTTCAACCTTGAGGTGCAGCGATACAGGTGACTTGAATGTACCTAAACCTTCTGCAAACACTTCAGGTAATTCGTCTCTCAAAGCTTTTGCTACCGACTCCGAGTCGCTAATATTGTGACATTCAACAATTTCTATTTTCAATTTCTTAATCCACGTATGAGCCATTAAAGGTGGAACGCCGTTTTCAATAATAAATAACTTAAGCATCGCCGACTTTGAACCACAGATAACCATTACCACAATATAACCGATGGTCTCGATAACGTCGCCAGTATATGATCTCAGACATAATAACTTAGAATAGGTACATGTTTAAAATGTTTATCATAAAAATGTTTCGAAATAGCCGATATTTTACTGTCTGTGTCAATTTCAAATTTACATGGCACTTTTTCTACTACTAAATTCGCATAGTACGGTCCGTCACCGTCATTACTTGTAATCAAGTTAAAAAATTACAGTCATCATCTGAGTCCGAATCATTTAAAAAGTTTTTACAAAAAAAAAACATTTTTTACTTCGCAAATATCCACGTTATAAAATTAAAAGTGTAGTGGTGTTGGGAGTAGCGGTGCTGGGATTAGTGGTGACGGGGATAGTGCACGCAATTGAGGGAGGGCTGGAGGTGCTTCTTCATACTAGGTAAGACACATCATTTAATTTTATAATGCGGATATTTGCGAAGTAAAAATTTTTTGTAAAAGCTTTTATATAATGGATTTCCGCAAAGTAACGCCTGATTCTATTAATTACATTTAAAAAGTACTGACCTTTGTTCTCCTTTGCACTCTTAAGTACCTTGACACATTACTTTTAAATGGCCCTTCTGGCCGCACGCATCACATGTATAATTTTTAAAACGACACTTACCGGCTATGTGACCGGTCTTACCGCTACGCTCACAAAGCCGACGCTGTGACGTCACCGTCGTAGGCACGGGAGCTACACCTGATCGTGCGCGCGCTCCGCCGCTGCCGAACCGGTGCAGGCCACCCTCGCCGCCAGCCGCCGCTGCGCTGGCCCCGCCAGCTCCGCCAGCGCTCACACCGCCCGATGCGCATGCCGTGCTCGCATGCCGCTCAGCTGCCTCGAGCGCCGTGGCCAACTCCACAGCCCTTTTGTAGTTTATACTCTTTTTGGCAAACAATCTTGACCGCATCTCTTCGCTGTATAAACCCGACACGAACTGATCGCGAAGGTTTTCTTCCAGAGTATTACCGAAATTGCAGGTTTTAGCCAAGTGATTTAAACCATGTATGTAAACACGAACACTTTCTCCCTGCTTTTGCGTCCGCTGCCGAAAAATGTGTCGCTCAACTATTTCAGAACACTCCGGCTCCAAATGATTTTTGACGAGTGTAACCAATTCTTCAAACTTCTTTGTGTCCGGTTACGCGGGTGAACACAAATCACGAATAAGATTATAGCACTCGGAACCCACTAACCTCAAAAGCTTAGCTACTTTTAGATTGTCATCGAAAACTATTTAACAATATAAATTGTTTTACGCTACGAATGTAACTGTCCCAATTTTGGCTTTCGATATTAAATGGTTCTATTTTCCCAATCGGCATTATGTCAAACAAAATTCTACGTAAGTACAGAACTTCTAGACCGACTGCGCCAATGTAATGTACACGTCAATAAAAGGCAGAGATCTGGTAACGACTGTTTATTGTAAACTTTAATTAACCCACATCACATTTATTATCGAAGTACCGACATAACACTAACATAGCTATAAAACATTATCTTAACAAAACGTGGTAGAGCCACGCTGCAGGTATATTACAGTTGTAACATGAATGAGTTGGCTTGATTGGGGAAGGACCACGCTGTCACAGAATACTAGCGTCAAGTAGCAGCTTAACGCTGCTGTGTTTCGTACGCTGAATATGGAGTATCCGAGACCCTTTTTACTGGAAACGAGGCATTCCATCTTAGTCCTCGCGGGTGATAATGCATCTGCATTTTAATTCGTAGTAGATATCTATGGGCTACAGCATTTACTTACCACTGACAACACACACGGAATGTGTACTCGTTTATCACCCTTATCCTATAAAAAAATCTAAATATGGCTTCAATCGTTTAAGTCTCTCAGAATTACACGATTACCAACAGGCACACCAACGATTATATATTATTAAAGATAATGTATACATAATAAAAATAAACAGTAAGAATGTTATGGAATAAATACTAGTTTATAAAATATTACGGACCCAAACGATACTTTAATGGCGCTGTTACCTTTGAAAGGCCATTTAGTTCACAACGCTCTACGTGATATAGTTGAAAATAAGAAAATCAAAACTGTTGATATTTTTTTAAATATTACTGACTAATATATTCCTGCGGATTTACTAGCGTGGACTTCGGTTTACCGTCATCGTTGATGTTCCATTGAAAAATTAGCAAAACGGAGCACTTATGGAGTCACATCGATGTATGCCTGTGTGTCACTTACGTAGGTTTTTCTCAGGGACTATTTAGATAACTGGAATTTGGCATACTTATAATAAACAGTTCCAATACGGAAGTAATTTCGTTCATACTCGTAATTTGGATACTCTAAAATGTAAAAATAAAAAAATATATATCTAAAGAATATACCTGTCAGGTCATAAGTATTGTCACACAGTAAAAACTTTTCTTTTAGAATGCTGGTCACAAAAAAGTTTATTGAATTCGAATTTCGAATTGTTCATGAAAATAAAACTGTATACTTTTTAGAATTTTACTCATTTTTAAATATGGAGTGGACGCTTAAAGAAGACCGTGTTGCAGTTATTGCGTTGCATCGTTGCGGTTACGCGCCAATTCAAATTTTTGACATCCCAAACGTAAGCAGAAACTGTTGGCCCTTCAGATGGGATTAAGCAGAACCACGGTGAAAAGGGTATTAAATGAAGACTTAGGGCTTCGGGCATATCGAAGAAAAACAGGACATCGTTTGAATGCTCGTCTAATGGACCTGAGACTGAAGAGATGCCGCGCTTTGTTGAAGCGGTACGCGGGAAAAAAATATCGGGAAATTCTTTTTTCGGATGAAAACATTTTTACCGTAGAAGAGAGCTACAACA
This sequence comes from Parnassius mnemosyne, assembly GCA_963668995.1. Lineage (NCBI taxonomy): Eukaryota > Metazoa > Arthropoda > Insecta > Lepidoptera > Papilionidae > Parnassius > Parnassius mnemosyne. The sequence goes on from CAVLGL010000159.1 coordinate 25,753,643, forward strand.
AAAAAAATGATAAGGTGTACGCACACAGTAGTGAAGAAGCGAGCAACTGTATACCGCGTGTCCAACGAGGTCATTTTCCATCCTCGCTCATGGTATGGTTGGGAGTTTCTTATTGGGGCTTAATAGAGGTACATTTTTGTGAGAAAGGTGTAAAAACGAATGCAGTTATGTATCAAAATACAGTCCTGACGAACCTTGTGGAACCTGTTTCTCATACCATGTTTAATAACAGGCACTGGGTATTCCAACAAGATTCGACGCCAGCTCATAGAGCGAAGAGCACACAAGACTGGCTGGCGGCGCGTGAAATCGACTTCATCTGGCACGAAGACTGGCCCTCCTCCAGTCCAGATTTGAATCCGTTAGATTACAAGATACGGCAACATTTGGAGGAAAAGGCGTGCTCAAAGCCTCTTCCCAATTTGGAGTCACTCAAGACATCCTTGATTAAGGCAGCCGCCGATATTGACATGGACCTCGTTCGTGCTGCGATAGACGACTGGCCGCGCAGAATGAAGGCCTGTATTCAAATTCACGGAGGTCATTTTGAATAAACTTTAATGTCATAAGAATCTATGTTTTGTTAAGTTCATTTTGGTATATAAATGGTAACATAATGAATAAACTTGTTTCAATTATTTTATATTAAACATGTGACAGAATTTATGACCTGACTAGGTATATCATCAGTTTTTAAACATATAAATCATTATTTTGTGTTTAATTTTAATGCCCTTGTATGCCTAAATTGCCTCGCCATAAATTTAATAGTACGCGAGCTATCCAGGATCATTACCCGTCAGCGCCATTAAAATTGATAATTACAATTTTAACGTATTGATTCAATAAAAGAGTGACAAATGAGCACACATTATGGTAAGTGGATGATATGGTCCATAGACCTACATCTATCCTCGATTAGTAGTCGAAATGTTTATGCGTTGTCACTGCTAATGACTAGGAATGTCTCGTTACCAGTAAAAAGTGTCTCCGGTCCTCTACACTCATCTTTCGAAGCATAAAACCAATAAGCTGATATTTCACACTTCTGCAAGAGCTGCAATTGTAACATTATAACAGATGTTTGGCTCTACCACGTTAAGTGCTTGACGGTAAAAGAAAACATCATGACATAACCTGCATGTCTGCGGAATACAATATTCCGAGGATAAATGAAGTCCGCCAAAACGTAATCTAACAGTGCTGCAGACTCCACAACAGCAGGCCTCCTAATAGGAGGATACTTCACTTAACTTTTAAACTCTAGAAAATTCAATTTGCAAATTTACTTTTTTAATAGAATGAGGGTGACAAACTTGCACACAGTCCATATGATGGTAAATAGATGCTGTGGCCTGTGTACCGTGTTTAAGAATCAAAATTTAGATGCGTTGAGGCATTCCATCGTGGTTCTCAGGGATGACCCTGGGAACCAAAATGGAATGCCTCATTTCCAGTAAAAAGGGTCTCCGGTTCTCTACACTCGCCATAGGAAACAGCAGCATTGCGCTGTTATTTTACGTTGGTATTTTATCAGAGCGTGGTCCTTTCACGGTCGAACCGATCCATTCGTGTTACAGCTATAACATAGCGATGATGAGTTTTTAGTGATGTTTTATTTATTATAATGTAGTATAGATATATTAACGGACAAAGGCTGTTTAAGAGTTTAGTACTTTTATTTATAAAATTCCTGGTTCTATTCAACACTGGATTATTTACAGGCTTATTACTCGTATAAGGAGTAAAACCAAACACAAAGATTTAATATTGTTTTCATTCCAAAAAATGTTTGTCGATATGTACGTTTTACGTACGATGTCGCGTCGAGGGTCTAAATAGTCTACTTAAACCCTCTTGACTTCGTTTTGTAAATTTAATTTGACCTCACACCAAAAAAAGAAAACAGATTATAAGTCCACAGTATATATTGGTATCAACCTAACTATTTATAAATCTTTTTCTGTCTCTGCTGACTGCTGTATTTCTACGTAGAATTATGGCAAAAGATATTTCAATCGATTTTTCATTAATTGTGCAGCTAATAAATAGGTACCTATGTTATTACTCGAGTCCTTACTTCTTAGAATAATTACATACATTACTTACTCTGAGTAGGACTCAAGTGAAAACTATAATATGATGTCAACAAAAAAAATAATATGACTGATATGAACTGTTAGTAAAGAGAAATCTGTTTAACTGAACTGGTAATAGCAAGTATAAAATTGGCTTTTGGCGGTAGCTTTACCGCCGATGATTTGCTGATTCAGTTTCTTTTGAATAAAAGTTCGAAGTGGATTTGAATACGTAAAAGTGATGCAATTTTATGTATTAAGTGACTCTACGATGTGAATATAAGCATCTGCCGGCTTAAGGTGACCTTTCCCGAAAACTCCGCAATGTGATGTATATTGTGGAGATGTAATTTTTAAACAAATAATTTTAAAGGATAATTTGGTATTAGTTTCCATTGGCAAAATTCCGACCGTGCGAGTCCATTATAAAAGAAAAATAAGCAAGTAAAAAATGTATCTTGTATCGATATCACATGATAGCTAGATAAAATATGTAAGGAAACAAGGCTTCAAATACAATTCTTGAGATCTGTCTACCTTGTGAAGAGCCACCTATCTAAGTTGTCGACTATTTGTATGTTATGTTCGGGACATAACATACAAATAGTTTAAAAGTTTTTAGAGACCGCTTTACATATCGTCGTTGAAGCAAAAGGCAAGTGTGCGTTAACCAGGAGCAAGAGTCATCAGGCACTATTCCGTTGTTATCCCGGACGCCTGCGGACTGCAAAGAGCTATACATTTTTTTTAAAGTAGAATAAGGGTGTGTGGATGCTGTGCCCATAGACATATACGTCTATCCTCGATTGAGAATCAAAATGTAGATCACCCCTGAGGACTGAGATGGAGTGCCTCATTTCCAGTATAAAGGGTCTCCGATTCTCTACATTCATCATACGAAACACAGCAGCATTGAATTGCTATTTCACACTGGTATTTTGTAAGAGCGTGGTTTACTCATTTTGCTGGCACTTTATGGAACGCTTATGCCTTAATTTTGTTGTTATAAAAAGTAAGAATTTTCTCGTATATTTTGTCTCGTGGCAAAATAAAAAAAATTAATCAGTAACTTAAATATTTAGCATTTTCACCTACTTGGCAACCTATGTTCAGCAGTGGACTTTAATAGGCTGTAATGGTAACGGTAATCTTACACTAAGTACAAATTCCACTATAGCGAATATAAGCTAAAATTTACTTATAAGTTGCGGAATAAAATAGAATAAGTTTACTTAATATTTATAACGAGTATCATCATTACCACCTTCACTACAAAACACGGCATCCATCCACTTCCTGCAGATATTACTAAGTTCTCTTCTTCTAGTGGGAATGAACATGTATATTGTGTAATTATTAATTTTATTAACAATCTCACAAATCAAGTAACAATCACATAAATCAAAAATGATAATGCTAATAACAAATTAATGTTAAACATTTTTGCCTCACACGACCACACTGTTGAATTTAATACTTGTGTGTTTTTGGACTGGTACCACTTAGGGACTTTCAAGAAAAGAGTCTATAGTATCTTATAACAGACCGGTTTTTCTAAAAGACACACCTGTAATAATTCCCCTGGTGTTGTGAATGTCATATTGGGAGACGATGATCTTTTACCATCAGAGAGCCGTAAGCTTATTTTCCTCCTCTTCCATAAAAAAAGCTATAAATGACTTTTATTGTTTTTAACCCCTTTTGGTGTTTAAAGAAACTTTAAAATCTTTGCTGAAATAAATTGATCTCGTTATTTCTTTTCCACTGATTTACGCCGAGCAGATAATCTCTTAAGACAGTTTTAGAGCTTTTTACAAGGAAGCTATTTCCGTAAACCTTTTTTTTTTGTAATTAAGTTCTGTGAAAAATTACTTTTTAACTTCGAATAAACGACAATACCAGACTGTGCTAATTATTTAGAAAAAATGTAAAATGCATAGAAAAATGTTATAAATATAATTTATATTTTTTATTCTTTAATTATTTCCTGTTATTTCTAAAAAAATATTATCATAATTGAAACAAGTATAGTAATATAATTTTTAGATTTATAACAATCAAATATACTTAGAAAATAATCAAGAATACAACAAAATTATAACAGAAGTTTAGTCATGTTTAATCACGGATTTTTTCGTAGTGTTTTGTGTAATCATATACATCAACATTTCTCATTAGAGATCGTTTATTCCTCGTTATTATCGTAAGCTTATGTATGTGAAATCAATCTTGGTTACTTTCACACTTTTTTTTCTTGTGCTTATCTCTCACTGTCCCTATTTTTAAACTGACGACATTATCTTTAACAGAATCAATCACGCTTATTTATTCACTTTCTGCAATTTACCATGTAGCCTCCTCTGGAACTGTTGGTTTCCTGTTTACAACATTGAGCACATCGTTAACCTGGGTATTGTATTACATATCGTCGTCCATGAGAGCCAGATAACGTCATTCGATACTCACCAGTAAAGAGAATGGTCTCCCATTGCGGAAAAATCCAGTTGACATGTGCCTAGCAAACTGGAGACCCAATCCAAACCTGATTTATGTGATGATTTTGTTACTGAGGTCTCACTGTACTGTCACTAATAGAAACTCTACGTTCCTCGTGTAGTCGTCGCTGGAGATCAATATCAGAGAGATCCCTCCGATAATTTTGAAGTGATTACCAGTACAATAAAACAATCGTCTCTTTATACTTTCTTTGATAAAGATCAGTCTTCACAAACCTTTTCTAAATTCTGCAAACCAGTGAACGGCTATGATTGATTGCTCTTCCCCCGATACGTTGACCTAATTCTTACTCAAATAAAGCCATAAGTAGCCCAGTCTTGGTTTCAACTGTGTCCATTATTATTGAACAAAAGTAAGCAAACATGAAACTTCAAAGAATCGGAAAAAAAATGAGACGCACCGGCAGTGCGTATACGGCACTGAAAATTTCGGAAATCAAGGAAGTGACACAACATTACTATTTAAAAATGTATTTATTGCTTTTCGAAGTATTCTCCGCGAAATTTGACACATTTTTCATACAATGGAACCAATGATTGAAGCAACCATTCCATTCGGAAGTTGGGGTCTCCAAAATGGCCGTTTTGTAGGCGTCCACAGCTTCTTCAGGTGATGAAAATCTCTGTCCACGCAATTTATTCTTTATTTTAGGGAAAGTATAGAAATCATAAGGACTTAGGTCGGGGCTGTACGGCGGATGGTCTAATAATTCTATGTTTTCTTGCTCTAAAAACTCTTTTGTTCTGTGTGCGGTGTGAGAACTCGCATTGTCTCTTGTATCCATCGGGAAAACAACTTTTTTACACCTAATTGTTCATGCAAGATTATTTGTATTTGACTCATGCCAATGTCTAAAGTTGCTTGAATTTCGCGGTATGTCACATGTCGATCTTCCTCAATCAGCTTACGCACAGCATCATCGTTTTCTTGGGTGACTGCAGTTTTTGGACGACCTTGACGTGGATCATCACTGAGCTTGACACGTCCACGTTGAAATTCAGCAAACCAGCGATAAATTGTGGTTTTGGATGTAGCTTCATCAGCAGAAATCATCCGGTCAACGCACTGTTTTTGTGTTAAACCACTTCGAAAGTCATAATAAGTCATCGCTCTTGAATTTTCTCGAGTCAATTCCATTTTCTCAACGACTAAACAAGTTTGACAAAACCTTGTGACAAGACCGAGAATCTTTTTTAAATAAATAAATGGTATTCGATTTTTAAAACCAAGGAGTTTTCAATTAAAAAGATTTTAATATGACAGGAACAGTGGAAGTATTCCATTCCCGATACTTTTAGTGCAGCCTATGTATTTACACGAACCATTTCAAGCTACTTTTAAACTTATAACTTGAAATCTTACACCTACACACGAGACTTTTTGCATACCCTATAATATCCTCTTAAACGTATTTTAGTCACGACGGCCAGTCTCAACAGAAACTAGCAATCTGAACAAGACAGTATTAAAGCGCCCAAGTGTATATGCAAGCAAAAGTGTACCCTCTATTCCCTCACTGTCATAGTTTTATGGGACCGTAATCAAACACGACTGGGAGATATTAGTCGCAGGGTCAACGATTTTACGTGCTTTCTGAGGCACCGGAATGAAACACCACCAGCATCTTGATTCCAGCCTGCTAATGTTGTAAATGTTTATTGTTACTGTTCCGATAAATTACCGACTAAAATAAAACACTATTTGAAGGTATGATTCTGTAATAAAGAACAGACTATACTCTAAAAAACAACAATATTATGGTATGGATCAATCGTTTTGTATTGCGTGAGTTAAGTGATAATCAGCGCCATCTGTTGGGCGAAGGTAAAATCTCGCCGATATCCCGCCCGCCAAGGACTCCGTTTTTCTTTATGGCAACAGGATCAGCTTAGATACGGGACGCCTCAAGGTCGATCATCTGCACTTCAAGCTTACTACCCTGACTTGATCATCGGTTTCAGGACGAAGCTGTGTTATTCGTCCCAATAACCATTCCGCTGGAAGGAGGTCTGTCTCTTTCATTACGACCAAATCGCCCATCTTTTTTGCATTCGCCTTTGTGTGCCCTTTGTGTTTTTGTTTTAAGGTATTTAAATATTCTTTGGACCATCTAGTCTAAAAGGTTTTTACCATGCGTTGTGTCAGTTTCCAGCATTGGAGAGGACTTATGGTATCAGTAATATTGTTAGGTTCTGTATTACCATTAAAGGTTCTCCTGCTAAAAAGTCAATGGAGAGGTATCGTTCGGATCATCGCTGAGACTGCTAAACGGACGTGAGTTCAGAACGGCTTCGATTTGACAAAGGACCATAAAAAATTCTTCGAAGATAAGTGTCGCGTTGCTAATTGTCTTCATCAGATGTGCCTTAACAGATTTCGCGCCCGTTTCACATAGGTTTCCAAATTCGGCGATTTTGGTAGAATAAAGTGCTATGAGGTTCCATCACTTTTAAGAATTTCTGCTATTTACTTTAATACGTTCGTTTTGCTTTGATTAAGTATTCTTGTAAGCTTATTTGCAGCGCCAACAAAGTTCAAACCATTATCACTCCACATTTCAACGCAATGTCCTCTACGTGACACAAATCGTCGAAATGTTGCAATGAATCCAGGTGTAGAAAGGTGACTTATAGCTCCTAACTGTATATATAGCCTTTGTTTTCGTACAAACAAACAATGAGATGTATTGTTATATTGTGTATATTGTAAGATTTTTGTCTCCTACCCTTTGACCCTCTCATCTGTATAGGTCCGGCAAAATCTACATCACAATACTAAAAAGCTCTTCCAGGGGTTACTCTTACACTCGGAAGTTCACCCATGAGTGGTTGTTTCGTTCTGTGCATCTAGTGAATCAAGTGCATGGAACGCATTTAATGAGGTAGTTATTGGGATCACTAAGCTCGGAGTTGTTGACGAGTATGTTTACCTGGGAAAAATAGTTTGAATAGTTAAGTCTAACTTCGACCAAGAGGTCAATCGACGGATTCACTTCGGCTTGGCAGCGTTCGGGAAATTGCGGCACATCTTCTCGTCAGTTATACCTCAAAACTTGAAAACGAGACTATAACCTGTGTGTATTGCCAGTGACGGACGAAGTATAGGGCGTCCCCCAACTAGATGAAGTGACGAACTGGTAAGACATGCAGGAAATCGATGGATGCAGGTGACTCGAGACCGTGTTTTGTGGTATTCCTTGGGAGATACCTATCTTTAACAGTGGATTTGTGAAGGCATGTAATGACGACGACGACGATGATGATGATGTACCCATCTAATTATTTTAAAATTTTGTAATGTAAGTAGTTGCTGTCTAAAAATCACCCATACTAACAGAAGGTCTGATGGTATTTCTTCATTCCAAACAGAACTACATAGCCATAGTTTGTGTATGATCACCTTTGATGTGATAATAACTGGAGCCAGCCATCCAAAGGGATGAAATAAGCGAGCTACGTCCGATAACACTCTTGTTTTCGAGATTGGTTTGACAGGTTCAGGCAAGTTGACAGATATTTTGAATTGGTCATCATTTCTGTCCCATACAACTCCTAATATTTTTATGCCTATGCCTAATGTTATCGCGAATGGTTTAGTGTGTTCTTTGTTTTGCTGTATTATTTGTAACAAATTTTTTGAATTACTAAATCATTTCTGTAGTACGAAACCAGCGCTTTCTAATGGCTTGTTAACTTGTTCATAGATTTCTATAGCCTGTTTTTCTATGCCTGCACCTGTCATCAGATCATTTATGTAAAATGACGTTTTAACAATGTCCGCAGCTTCAGGATATTTGTCACTTTCATCGTCAGCTGCCTTTATTAATGTTCTTACTTCCAGGTACGGAGCGCATGCAGTTCCAAATGTGACAGTTAGCAATCTACAGAATCTACAGTTTTTATTAAGGTTGTCTCTCCATACAATACATTGGTACTATGTATCTTTATTCTGCACTAAAAGGAGAATGCTAGATTCTCCATAGAACTTTGCCCCACCCTAAAGTGTGGTGTACACGAATGACGTATGCAACATTTTTTTCTACATTATTACTTTTTTATACAGGATAGGGTGACAAACGAGCACACAGTCCACCTGATGGTAAGTGGTTGATGTTTCCCATAGACATCTACATCTATCCTCGTTTTCGAATCAAAATTCAGATGCGTTGTCACCCGTGAGGACTAAAATGGAATGCTTTTTTTCCAGTAAAAGGGGTCTCCGGTTCTCTACACTCACCATACGAAACACAGCAGTGTTAAGCTGCTATTTCAAGTTGGTATTCCGTGAGAGCGTGGTCCTTCCCTGTTCGAGCCAACCCAATCGTGTTACAATTATTCTACTAATATAGCTGCACCATGGCTCTAACACGTAGAAACTTCATTCAAATTATATAATTTGAAGTCTCTAAAACTTGTGATTTTTTTTAAACTGGACTTTAATAGTTACATTTCCTTATATTTTGGAATAACATTCATTGCAATTAATTATAATTTCAGAACATAAATTGTCAGGCACTAATGATATATATAAATAAGAATTTGAGATTTTAAGGAGCATAATAATATAATGATCAGTAACTTTGGAAAAAGGGTTCTCTTGTATAGGATCTAAAAGGTTCTTACATAATATAAGACGAATTTAAACGAATTATATTATTAACAAAATTATTTTTCAAGATACATATTATTATGACATGTGTCTGAAGGTGTAAATATTTACAGTATTTTTTTTAGTAACTAATTTTACGACAACGGCAGGACCATAAATTATGATCTATATAAAAAGCTATAAAACATATAACTATATAAAAAGATATATTTAATCTGTTGCAAAGCTCTCCATGTTGAAAGAAGAGCTAAGATAAGTCGTCAGCAAAAGCAGGAAAAAGTGCAACGGTAAAGAAAGCAGGAATCAGCACAAGCAAAAATGTGATATAATCATAATCAATCTATTTCACAAGCACAAATTAGTCAATGTGTGAAAATATTCGACATTAATTTGGCATACGTACTTACGATATTCACACAATTACATGTGTGTATCATTTCACAAAGTGCACGAATATCAATTATTGTAATTCAGCAATTATCTAATGCAATTCATGATTATTATCGACTTATAATAATAATTGAGAATAAAAATTGATAAGTAACATTTTAAATGACAAAGACTTATAATATATTTTAATAGAAATATGTATTGTTTGATACTTTATGCGTACGTATGTATTTATTCGTACAAAGAAACGCAGATGTTATTAGAAAAGACCGGAAATGTAAATATTAATCGTGGAATTCCTTTTTTTTTTAAATAATATATTTTACCGCAAGTTGTACAAAATAACGATTTATCACAAAAAACTTCAAAATTCATAGATTAGTTTTCATATTTTTACCTTTTTTGTAAAAGGGTGGGCAGGATTTGACATTCTCCTTTGTCTCTACATTTTGGTAATATCCCTTATTAATGCTATTTTATGCTGTCGCCATTTAGTTATCTAAGTGCGTAAACCATCTTGTATTACAGGCCCAGTTTGCAGTGTATCGTTTAGTGATTGTCCCTTGGAACCTTTTGCAGAGACGTCAAATTCCACTATTAATTTTGTATTAATTTTCTTCATTAGTCAAAGCCATGTGTCCTAATTTTTCGTAATCTTTTATTACTTTAGCGTATTCTTCTTTAATTTTTGGGTTCTGTTCCAATGTTCTTTCTACTTGTAAGCATTTTGAAATAGCAATTTCTTTTGTATTCCCATATTTGTTGTGACATTCGGATCGAATACTTGACGAACGAAACCTTCCCGCTTCCGAGAGAAATCTTTCCGAGGCATTATAAATAGCCATGCAGGTGTCTCTATGTTTTCTTTAAAAGGTAAGGTTACTTTATATCTTTCTGATTCTGTTTGCATTGTAGTTTTGTTGTAGATGTCTTCGCATCGTTGCTCATCTTTACTTAACTTTCTTTCACAGGTAGGTACTTCATTTTCTACTTACCAGAATTTTATTAAAAGATGATTCTCACATATACATACTTGCATGCAATAACTTTGCTTTATTTTACAGGTTGTGTGTTGCTAGTATCACCAGAAATAATCCAGCCCAGTTGTGTTTTCTGTGCAATAATACCAGACGAACTCTTGATCAATCCAACTTCTAAGATTTACTATAGACTTCAGCGCCTAGCAGCAGATGAACCTGGTCTGGTGAATTATACTTCGGATCTGCCAGCGTCATGTGATCCAGCTGAGGAGAGTTAGAAATTGTAATTGATTGTTGTGGTAAATATGATGTGATCGATTTCAAAATGTAAGCTTTTACCGGAATAGTGAAGGTTGTATTATGTGTTGTCTGCAATTTTACTTCAACCATGTATTTGATGTGAAGCTGTTTGCCTTCACTCAATACTGAAACCACGCCGTTGATTCTTATCTTTATCAACCCAATGTCTGAACGATATCTTCGGTGACGAACGAGGCTTGTAAACCTTGGTCAGTGAGAGCACGATAGACGTGTTTTTGTCCCTGACGCGAAGTCACATCTACCAATGCGGTGGATAATAGTATTTGAACAGGCTGATGTACGAAATGTGATACTATGTTTTGACTTGAGTCCTTATGACAATTTTCCCTTACAGATTCCCAATCCCTTAGATAAAATTGCCTTTTCTCCGGATGTGGCAACGAGTGATGTTTCTTATGACAAACTTGGCACGACGTCTTCCTAGAGTATTATTATTATATATATATATATTATTCCTATTCCGAGAGTAACGCTGCAGTTACATTATGGTTGTAGCACGAATGGGTCTGCTCGACTAGGAAGGACCACGCTCTCACTGAATACCAGCGTAAAATAGCAGCTTAATGCTGCTGTTTTTCGTTTGGTGAGTGTAGAGAACCGGAGACCCTTTTTACTGGAAATTACTGAAAACGAGGCATTCTATCTTAGTCTTCAGGGATGACAACGCATCTGCATTATAATTCTTAGTCGTAGTCACAGCTTCCAAATACCATCAGGTGGACTGTGTGCTCCTTTATCACCTTTATTATATTTAAAAAAAAACATGTTTAACCGAATGTTTTCGTGATTTTATTTATGTAAACGTGTTCAACAAATCCATATTTTAATACACTTATCTGCGGCTAGGTAAATGTTGAAAAAATATAAGGTCTGGTTCCGAATTTTCCACAAAACCAATATGAACACAAACATTGATTAAGCAGTATTTGAAATATACTGCAATAATCCCAACCATCCGTTGAATGATTACTTTCAAGATATTTCGCTGCACTTTAGCTTACGTAGAAATTTCATAAAAGTTGATATTTAATGCGTCGGTTTGATTTTTTCCATTAATTTGTCTTTTGTAAACAAATCGCTATCCAAGATAACTTGATCTATCAACCTATTTTGACCAACTATTCAGCGATGTATTACTGAAAATATAAGAAAATGAATAGCAGATTACAGTACATAAATAATAAACGTAAACAATAATATTCAGCTAGTTTGATAAAAATGTAAAATTGTTTTCTTTAATTTCATCGCCCAGCAACTTTTTAAATCCATCCCATTCCCATTATATTATATCTAACAATTTTGACTGTGTCAATGTTGTAAATACCTATTTTACATTTGAAATAAATGAAATAGTTATGGTTATTGGTGTGCATTTTGGCTTTTCCCATAGTCAATTCTTATGACACGCTCGGGATGTAACGGGTTAAAGAACTCTTTTCCGGCACCACAAAGCGTTTACATGCAAATAGTTATTTAAATCTTTACTTTTCGGTTATCTTTTTTTTAAATGCAAATAATATTATGTAAAACCTTTGGGCGCTATTAGAAAAAGCCATATCATAGAGACGAGTCGGATAATGTAGTCAGCCCGGAGAGCGGCCAACGCTTTTTCTGGAGTGTAGAGCGGATATACATATTAGGCCTAGGAATAAGTTTCTTCATATTTTATATACAAATTCAAGACATTTTTTCCAATGTTTAATTACATTTAATTAATATATGTGCCATTTTATTCGATAAATTGTTACCATCTTATGGGTAGTGACATAATCCCGTTGCTGTAGAAATCTTGAGATTTTTGATCAAAAACTGTGACATGTAGTTTTGAAAGTCCTCTCTTGATGTTAACCTAACACCACACAAAGATATCTGAAGATATTGAAGCAGGTGAAAATCTGAGGGTCAGTACTATGTGGTGGATGGATAAACACTGCCCAACCAAGCTCTCAAAATTTTTGCTGGGTTGCCAAAGATGTGTGTGGTCTGGCGTTGATGATGATGATAGATCATTCCTTTTCTGTTGAGAAGTTCCGACCGCTTTTCATCAATTTCTTGTTTGATTCTCATTAGTTGTTAACAGTAGAGATCAGAGTCGATTGTTTTACCTGGCGGTAAAAGCTCATAGTAAACGGTGCCCTTCCACCATACACACAGCATCACCTTATTGCGTCTTAACCCAGGTTTCCCTACAGCGCGTGGAGCTTGACTACCCTTTGACCATGATTTTTTCGCACGTTTTTGTTGTAGGTGATTCATTTTTCATCACCAGTGATCAATCTTTTTTAAAATGGTTTGTTTTCATTAAGTTTCAGTAGACAATCGCAAATGAGTACACTATTCATTAGATTTCTTTCAGTGATCTCGTGTGATACTCAAATATAGAGCTTTTTGAACCAGGCTTTTTCAAATGGGTCAAAACTATTTTGTAGTCAATCCTTTTTTGAACCAGGTATTTTCAAATGGGACAAAACTATTTTGTAGTCAATCCTCAGTTCTTCGGCTATGCCTTAACTACCAATACGCCGATCTTGCTACACTGTTTCAAAAATAGCATCGACTTTCTCCATATGAGGGTGACCAGAGCGAGCTGCATCGTTTACTTAAAAATTCCCGGACTGAAGACGCTTGAATTAACTTTGTGCTATTTTTACTGTCACTGTATTAGGTCCATAAATGTCATCATTTATATTCTCGGCTTGAGTCACATTTTTTTTTTGTAATAAAACTTCAGAATGTATCAAATATCTTCGTTAGATTCATTCATTTTGGCAAACAGAAAAACAATTGGAAAATGATAAGTGTTTTGGAACGAAATTTCTTATAGCACACGGATTTGACGGACGGGGGCTAGGCGAGAAATAGTATAAGATTTTTCCGTCACGACTCTCTTTCTTTAGCGCAAGCAAGGTGGAATAAAACCCATCTCCATCACACTTTATCGTGTCTGGTCATAAATGAAATTTTATTTAAAATGACGCTTCATTTTAATAGATGCTAGTAACTCATTTATTTATATTTGTTGAAACAAAGTTCCTTGTCGCAAAGTACGAATTTGACGGATGGGGCTAGGCGAGAAAAAGTGTAAGATTTTTCCGTCACGACCCTCTTTCTGTAGTGCAAGCGAGATGAAATAATATACATCTCTCTCGCACTTTTTAGGCGCTAGTTATGCATTTGTATGTATTTGTTAATCAATAATATAATATGTTTATCAATAATAACATACTATGAAAGGAACTTCGACCCAACTGAGTGTTACACGAATCTCAAGCATGTTTTTAGAACGCAGTTCCGTACTGAACGGTACCAATTTTGGGGGATTGGGGCTAAGCGTGAAAAGGAGTAAGATTTTTCACTACAGTCACGAACCGTTTTGTGACTGTAGACGGTCTTGGCGTTGCCATGAAAAAAATATTATTTCATTTTAAATGACGCTTAATTTGAATAGACGCTAGTAATTCATTTATTTGTATTTCATCATCATCATCATCATTACAACAAGTCCACTGCTGAACATAGGCCTCCCCCAAGAAATGCCACAAAGCACGGTCCCGAGCCACCTGCATCCATTGAAATTCCTGCATGTCTTAGCAGCTCGTCACTCGATCTAGTGAGGGGATACCCTACACTTCGCCTGCCGGTACGAGGCTGCCATTCAAGAACCTTTCTTCCCCAGCGGTTGTCGGTTCTTTGAGCTATATGGCAGGCCCATTTCCACATCAGCATACTAATTATTTGAGCCATGTCGTTTACTCTGGTTCTACTGCGGATATCCTCGTTTTTAAGTCTATCACGCAGAGAAACGCCGAGCATTGCCCTTTCCATAGCTAGCTGGGCGACCTTGAGCTTCCTCATACGGCCAGCAGTGAAGGACCACGTGTCAGATCCGTAGGTCATCACTGGCAACACGCACTGGTTGAACAATCTAGTTTTGAGGTTCTGAGGTATGTGTAACGAGAAGATATGTCGTTATCTCCCGAAAGCTGCACAGCCGAGTTGAATCTGTCGATTGACCTCTCGGTCGAAGTTGGACTTACTTAGTTAGACTATTTGTCCCAAGTAAACATATTCATCAACAACTTCGAGCTTAGTGCTCAAAAAACACCGGTATAAATGTGACATGGGAGTTAAATATGATTTTTGTTTTGTCCGTGTTCATCTTAAGACCTATCCGTTGGGAGACACTATTGAGGTCATTGAGTATAGTGCTTAGGTCCTCCGGCGATTTTTCCATAAGGACTATATCGTCGGCAAATGTATTGTGAGTGATGTCCTCGCCATTGACGTTAATACCGTATCCTTTCCAGTCTGTAGCTTGAAAACGTCTTCCAATGCAGTGGTGAAGAGCTTAGGGTATATTACGTCACCCTGTCTTACACCTCTCTGCAATTGAATAGGTTTCGTACTCTGGTGCTATACTCGGATAACCTTCGTAATCATACTGTAGAAACACTTCAGCTCGTCCATATATCGACAGTCCACTTGGCTCCGCAGAAGGGACTGCAGCACCGCCCAAATTTCGACGGAATCAAAGGTCTTTCTCATAGTCCACATACGCACGACAAAATGGCAGATTGTAATTTTCGGTCTTCTGTACAATTTGGTATGTATGTGGTCTATGGTGCGAAAGCCTTTTCGGAAACCGACTTGTTCGGGAGGCTGAAAGTCATCGAGTCAGCGTGCGAGACGATTCGTAATGACTCTCGGAAACAGCACGTAGATGCGGCTCAGAAGGAACATAGGTCTGTAGTTCTTCAAGAGAGCGTTGTCGTGTTTCTTGAAGAACAAGACCGCCGCACTTTTGCTCCACGCCTCTGAGTAGTGCCATCATGGAGAACGGAATTCAAGAGCTACTGAAGGACCTCACTGGTACCGGTTTTCCACCCGCTTTCAGAAGCTTCGCTGTAATTATATCCTCGCCGTATTCTAAATTCTAGTGCCGGAGAGCTGTTCTAATCTCGTTCAGAGTGAAGTCCGGGATATCATCGGACTAATGTCGGATAAGAATTGCTCCTGGATCGTTACTCACACTTGCGTGTGGCTCCAAAGATGACGTGTACAGCTAGCTGTCCATAGAACCTCTCAATCTCAATCAAAATCTCAGGTGTCACGGAAACGATGCTGCCACATTCGGTCTTCAGCTTCGACAGTTGGCTGTTTCTGGCAGACTTTTGAGCCCTGGTTCAGCTGGATCGCTTCTTCAATATGAGCAGTTTTAAAGTTGCGTATGTCCAGTCGCATGCATTTCGAGATCTGTTCAGTTGCCTGTATGCTACCAAATCTACTAAAGATTGTACCTTCATTTCCCATCTAACAGCCATGAGATTAAGAGTGTGATCGGAGAGTTTTTGTGTCCTTCTGGGGTGGGTCTTGGTTTGTCTTGGTCGTGGGTTGGGCAAAACTTAGCCCCGATCGCATGGACAGTTTCCACAATCTTGTCGTTCATATTGTCCACTGCATTGAAATCTTCTAGGCAGTCAAAACAGTCTTGTCACATGAGCTAAAAGGTTTAGGGACTTTGGATTAGAGCACGAGGTGGACGGAGCGTTGACTTCATTAGACAACACCTCCCCAACTTAACGTTTAGCTTCAGTGTGCTTCTAATCATTCGGTGATCGCTACCAGTATTCATCCTTGCAATCAATTATACATCACCGAACAGTTGTCATCTAGGCGTCATAATGAAGTAAGTTTCATTTTTGTAGGTCCACTTCCTGTGGCGCCGCTTCTGGAAGAAAAATTTCATCATAAAGAGTCCCTCTTTCTCCATGAAGTCGTCCAGCTGCTGGCCCCTTGGGTTTCGTTGCCCTATTCCGAATTTCCCTACTTTCAAGTCACCGTTCCGTGCCAAGTTTTGCATTGAAGTCTCCCTTTAACACCGTATAGTGACTTTGGATGAATGCATGGCTCTAGAGATATCCATATACGTTTTCGCCACCTCCTCATCGGGATGTGCCGAGCTTGGTGCGTAAACGTGTATGACCTTCAGCGAATACTGTTTGGTGATTCTGAGTATAAGGTACGCAACTCTCGTCGACACACTCGTAATCTTTACAACTTTGTTAACGAGAGACTTGTGGACGATAAAACCGACACCTCCTTGGGACAGATGGTCATCCTCCCGGTGATATATCAAATTGCCAGATTCAAAGTATCTTTCCCCCTCTTCGGACCTTGGATAATCCTATAATATTCCAGCGCAACTTGTCTATATCTTCTTCCAGCTCCAGGATCTTCTCATCAGTCCCCAGGGTGCGTGCATTATAAGCCAGGAATAGCGGGGCCGCCTGGGACTGGGCACCATTTATTAGTATCGTTGCTCATGGGGTATATTGCCATAGTTGCCACGCTTGGCGAGCAGGTTGCTTTTATCAGAAAAATGCTGCTGCCCATCTTCTGTCTCAGTTTCCCTCTGTCACCTCATATGACACCCACGGTTAGATATGAGGTAGTGGGTATTCTTACCCGCCACTACACGGGAGTTATTTGTATTTGTATATCAATAATATAATACGTTTATCAATAGTAATATACTACGAAAGGAACTTCGTTCGAACGAAGTATTCCACCGAGTGTTTTTTTACGTCTTACTTTTCATTTTCTTAATGTCCTATATGTATCGATATTTAAACTAGCCAGATGATACAAACAGTAAAACCAAAGAATTTTTTAGATAGAGCCACGCGGCAGCTTTTGCTGTCGCACGGATGGGCCGGCTCGAATCGGGGTAGTACCACGACCTCACAGAAAACCAGCGTGAAGTAGAGGTAGAGGTAAACCTCGTTTCGCTTGGTGAGTGCAGGTGGCCGGAGGCCCTTTTTACTGGAAATGAGGCATTCCATCTTAGTCCTCACGGGTGACAACGCGTCTTCATTTTGATTTGTAACAGAGGATAGATGTAGATGTCTATGGGCTGCAGCAACCACTTACCATCAGGTGGACTGTGTGCTCGTTTGTCACCATTATCCTATTAAAAAAAAAACTATTCGGTTATACATAGTTCGATCCGTTAACGCCGCTGTGGCGTCATAAAATAAAATTCATTTTTAGGGTTCCGTACCTCAAAAGGAAAAAACGGAACCCTTATAGGATCACTTTGTTATCCGTCTGTCTGTCTGTCTGTCAACACCCTCTTTCTCAGGAACGCGTGGAGGTATAAAGCTGAAATTCACATTAAATACTCAAGTCTACTGTCCCTTAGAGCTGTGAAAAAATCAAACTTTTAAGCCAACGCAATCAAAAGATACAGCCGTTTATGGCGCTAATTTTCGACATTCGCAAGGGAATCAAAACCAACAGGGTACTTCCCGTGAACTCAGAATCTTAAAATTCGTTACGAAGCAACATATTATTGCACAGATAAAGGAAAAATTACGAAAAGCATAAATTTTTAGTTACATCATATAATAAAAATATTTTTAATAGTTTTAAACTTATATACCTATGGATTTGTTCGGAACACTCGGTGCGCGAGACCGAGTCGCACTTGGCCGGTTTATTTTTCATCATATCATCATCAATTAAAAAAAATACGTTTGCCGAATGTAGCTTTTTTTTTTAATTCTACTACCGTATTAAAATGTGGTTCATTGGACTGGAAAAGACACTCCGATGACAGCATTGCCACAAAATCACCCTGCTGAGACCGAAGGTCGTTGTTTTAAATCATCTTGGTGTAACGCCGAAGGCGATGAGTCGAGAAGAAGGCAAGTAAACTGTGGGAGTGCTGTGAAGCAGAGACAAGCAGTCAGACTTTGGGTCTTGTCATACACTGTAGCGCAGAGAGTAGCTTGAAGTAATAAGAAGCGTTTTTCCAATGCTACTTTAAATAATGTAAAGCTAGGTTTGCTTGAGAAGTTGAAGGTTTGCTTGCGTGCAAATAAAAGAGTTTCTTTAGGTCAATAACGACAAACTTAAAGTTTCCAAAGGTTGTAGGTTGCGCGTTTGTATCACGTCGGGTACCTATTTACCACGTTGGCCGTGTGGGGAAAAAGGGGGATGCCTTTCATCGGGAAAGGTATTCAGCTTGGTAAGCGGTCAATACTCCGTGATTTAAAGTTTAAAGTCGCTTGGAAACGTCGATAGTGTGATTTCAGTTTCGATTTTTATTCGATCCCTTTACGCTATTGTGGCGTAATGACAGCGCCGCTACAATATAAAAATAAAAAATAATATGGCCCGCCTTGCGTATGCAAAACGCTAACTGCTTTAATGAGTTGCTTATATGTAAAGGAAACATGAGATATAGAATCATTATATCTGAATGTTTGTCATAATATAAAATGCAGTTAAGTATACCTTAAGTGCTTTTTAATATATGTAGCACTGACAATAATCATACACAAAAATGCGGCTAACCTACTTTAAATTTCTTTCATTTCTGACGCATTGTTTAAATTTTACTCTAAGACTACGATTTATTGCTATTTAGTGATTTGACTGCAATATACATAGGCTGCACTAAAAGTATCGGGAATGGAATATTTCCACTGTTCCTGTCATATTAAAAACTTTTTAATTGAAAACTCCTTGGTTTTAAAAATCGAATATCATTTATTTATTTAAAAAAGATTCTCGGTCATGTCACAAGGTTTTGTCAAACTTGTTTAGTCCTTGAGAAAATGGAATTGACTCGAGAAAATTCAAGAGCGATGATTTATTATGACTTTCGAAGTGGTTTAACACAAAAACAGTGTGTTGACCGGATGATTTCTGCATTTGGTGATGAAGCCGCATCCAAAACCACGATTTATCGCTGGTTTGCTAAATTTCAACGTGGACGTGTCAAGTTCAGTTATGATCCCCGTCAAGGTCGTCCAAAAACTGCAGTCACCCAAGAAAACGTTGATGCTGTGCGTAAGCTGATTGAGGAAGATCGACATGTGACATACCGCGAAATTCAGGCAACTTTAGATATTGGCATGAGTCAAATACAAATAATCTTGCATGAGCAATTAGGTGTAAAAAAGTTGTTTTCCCGATGGATACTGCATTCGTGTGTAGTAGTGAAGAGCAAAAAGCGGCTCGCGTTACTTGGTGCGTCAGAACTCTCGAAAGATTCCACGCAGGATCCTCAAATGCTGTATACAACATCGTATCAGGTGACGAATCCTGGATATATGAGTACGAACCCGAAATAAAAAACCAGTCACGAGTTTGGGTGTTCGAAAATGAGTTAAAGCCAACAAAAATTGTTCGTTCACGGAGTGTTGCAAAAAAAATGGTAGCCACGTTTGTCTCCAAAACCGGCCATGTTACGACTATTCCTCTTGAGGGACAAAGAACGGTTAACGCAGAATGGTATGCTAGCATTTGTTTGCCATAGGTCGTTTTTGAACTCCGTAAAGAGAACTGCAACCGCCGCATCATCCTCCATCACGACAATTTGAGTTCTCACACCGCACACAGAACAAAAGAGTTTTTAGAGCAAGAAAACATAGAATTATTAGACCATCCGCCGTACAGCCCCGACCTAAGCCCTAATGATTTCTATACTTTCCCTAAAATAAAGAATAAATTGCGTGGACAGAGATTTTCATTACCTGAAGAAGCTGTGGACGCCTACAAAACAGCCATTTTGGAGACCCCAACTTCCGAATGGAATGGTTGCTTCAATGATTGGTTCCATCGTATGGAAAAATGTGTCAAAATTCGCGGAGAATACTTCGAAAAGCAATTAATACATTTTTAAATAGTAATGTTGTGTCTCTTCCTTGATTCCCGAATTTTTCAGTGCCACCCTCGTAGTACAGTTTATCAGCAAATAATCAAATTAATTACAAGTGAAAATAAACTAATAGCGGGACCTCTTTTTTGATTAGCATTAGCATAAGTATGTTATTATTATGTTTGATTTAAAAGATGCTATGTGTAAAATATAATGTGCTTTGGTTTAAAGAATATCAAAACTTTATTTATGCTTAGCACTAAGAGCTATTAGGAAAAACAAGACAATGATTTTTATTCTTAAAGAACCTGTTCTTTATTTTGAGTTGTGATTGTCTGCTCTACCAGACCGTTTAATTATTATAATTCTATATCCTTCTGCCAAATCTGATGAATCTATATAATATTAGCTATCTGCCAGTGAACGTCATCAAAATCATCAGTCATCAATCAAAATCGGTCAAGACATTTTGGATATTAGTCGGAATAAACAGACAGATATACAGGCAGACAGACAAAAAATTTAAAAATTGTGTATTAGTTATATGTACCGTATAAACTTTCATATGCATTTAGAAAAAAGCTGTTATTTTGACATTACAACACTTACCTTAATGTTATTAATTTGTATTTGTATTGTATAGAATAGATATTTTGTCATGGAAATCGGTAGGCGGCAAGAAGTATGATAAAGACTGATTGTCGTCTTCGGAATCAGAAAAGTTTTGCGGCATTTACACTGACGGCACGTGGTTGTTATATCTTTTACAGACACGTCAGATTGATCAAAACTAATTTTACGGATTTTTTCATCTTTAATTTAATTATTTTAATTTTCGACGTTTCAGGTGCTTTCCAGCAATCATGGTCACGGGGGGAGGGGAACTGAGGAACTTGAGGTCCCGATGTCAGAGTTAACTCGGAATACCTTCAGATTTTTAATTATTACTTTTGGTTCGATATACGCAAAATGAACTTACTGTCTTGAAGTCTTGCAGTGGTATGTTTGGGCTTAATTTTAATTTTATTAACTACAGGATGCCAAGATGTTTTTTAATTTTATTTATTATCGTTTAGCAGTGGACTTGTGAAGGGCTGTAATGATGATAATGATGATTATTTAAAATGTGGACAATATAAACAGTTTATAACTGTCTGCGGCGCAGAAAAAATTATAGTATAATAATAGCATCACATAATATCATCCTTGGCAGGGATCGATGTTATTTCGTGAGGATTTGTGGTCTATCAAATCTGATGTAACGGCCCCGCCGTCTAGAATTTGACCACAAGCTGCAGACTTTTCTTGTGGACATTGAGACGTCAAACACCTCAGTCCCCCTTGTGACCATAGGTGCAGTAAAGTGCTCGAAACGTAATATAAAATAAGTTATTATACGCGATATACGAGTATAATAAAATCCGAAAAAACTAGTTTTATTTGAACGTGTCGTGTTCGCGTAAACATAAGAAATCATTATGGTTTACGGTCTTCTGTTTCTGAAATCATTATGGTTTACCTCTTTTATCGCCATGCTCACTAGCTTCTTGCCTTTGCTTAACCAAGGCATTATTAAATGTGTAAAATAAAAAAAAATCTCAAGTTATGTAAGAAGAGAGAGGTTCCTTACGTTTGGAAATTATTTAATATCAAATAAAGAAAAAATATTAGTATATGAAATTGTTGTATAAAAGGTATGGTAATTTCATACACGACTCCATCCACACTTATGCACAAGAAAGACTATTGTTAGACATTTTGACCGAGCAGCAGTAGTAGCAGCGCATGCCTACCTTAAATTGAATTGAAAACTCCTTGTCCGCAGCGTATTTTAAAATTAGTTTCTTATGAATATAACGCTCATTTCTTACATATTAGAGACGTAGTGAATAAAATGTACCATTATTGACTACTTTTTAAGTACTAACTAAAACAGGGTTTTAAGGTATAAAAGTAGCTACAATATTTAATATTAATTAGGGTAAAGTACTAAGCTGTATGTGGTATGTGGCAATCTCAATGGAGCTGCCAGTTTAAAAAAATATGAACTTAAGTTTAAAATAAGTGGGAAATGTCATTGTAAAAATAAATATAACTATGTTATTTCACTCTGGTAAGAGCTCTGATCATACTTGCCGATTTAATCTATCTCTGGACCTATGAAACGTAAAATTATAATTCCTATATTGGCTAATAGATAAGTTTTTGCTTAGTTTAATGGTGCTGAAAGCTCAAAATCGACAAAATGAAATTAGCCGCCTTCTTCCGTAACAGGGCAGTATACTTAACCATACCACAGAATATCATACCCTAGCGAAGACTTAATGACCTACGAAGGTGTAGTTGTTACTAAAGGTACAATTATATTTAAGACACAAGTCAGAATAGGACCCTCTCATTAATGAATGGAAGCCTGCACCTCAACATTTTTTTTCAAAATATCGTAAGGGTAGCGATAAGTAAACTGTAAGTCATTTTAACTGCCAACATACTTTCAAATGAAGTATTGTTAGGTCATCATTCCATTTTATCCACTGTAATAAAATGTAGTACGCTGAGTTTCAAAAATAAGCCTTTTTTTGAAGCAACATAAATTCCAACTCTGACACGGCTTTTAAGCTGGGTAACGAACGTGAACGTGAAATGCAAATTGGAAACTTTAAACCATTATTCTTAGTTGACAACTGCTATGATTTTTAACTGCTTATAATGTTTATAAGTACTAAAAATATTAAGTAGTTTGTAAAATATAAAAAGTAAAAGAATAAGTATATGAGTTTAGCAGCATTTCCTTATTTCTTATTTTTAACGTTGTCTTTGAGTATTTTGATGCTTTTACTTTCCATTAGAACGCATATTAAAAATATTTTCAGTTAATGCATAAACCTATACGGTATTATTAGGTAATTTAAGAAATTTAATGAAAAGGGGACAGTTTTGTAGATGTTATCTGTGTGGTTTCTTTATTAAATTATGGTAGTTTTTGTTTTGTGGTATTCCGTGGAAGAGGTTCAGCAGTAGACTTGTCAAGAGCTATAATTACGATGATTTATGATTTTTATTAAAATTTATTTAAATTTCAAATGATTTTTACATGTTTATTTACATGACAATTTATATGCTATTTTGGATTATTCCGTTTATCCACCCTAAGAAATCCACTCTGGGGTGAATACTGGGAATGAACACGCGTTCATTTACCCACTCCAGACGGGGTGGATAATCGGAATTCACTTTTATTTGTTCTTTCGACTTTTCACCGCAAGCATAGTTCAACACATACTCTTTTATTATTAATATTTTTTAATAACCACAAACTTATTCAAAAAATATATTACTTACAAACTTTTTACCGGCGGCTTGGCTCGCGTTGGCTTCAATTTAGAAATGTCATTAATAATACTCCATTTGAAGTTAAAATATCATAAATGTAGTCATGATCGTTCGCGATGAACGTATGAGAGGAACTATATACATGAACAGGAGTAGAAATATAGAGAAGATGGGCGGAAGCGTCTTTCTGATACAGCTCAAAATAATAAAAAGATGCAGTTGGCAACAACGGCTAATATCTAACTTATTTCGTAATCTATGGTAGGAATCGAAATGATGAAAGGGAGTAGAAATATATTAGCAATGTAGGGGCGGCGAAATAGAAATCAATAGCCCGTTTCGTCTGTTGAGTGTCGTAAGAGGCGACAGAAGGAAAACTGAAACAGGAGACGTGTGGCAGGTATATACTTACGCGAATATTTGCTTGTTTCCTTTTTCACTCGATTATTTACTTCATTTCATACTTAACTATTGATTTGTTTTACTTACTTGATTATTAACTTGATGATTGATTTGATTTTAAAGTCATAAGAAAAAGACTTTGCTTACATTCTTATGACTTTAAAAATGACTTTCAAAAAGAATAACACATGTGATCTATATTGAAAAGAAAAATTATTCTATTCTATGATATACTTGATTATTTATGCCTAGGTGTAATGAATGACCGAAATAGAAAGTAATGATTAACTATTACTTATTTGATTACTCCTATTTAAAAGTCTGGCAACGCATCTGCAATTCCCCTGGTGTTGCAGTTGTTCATGGGCGGCGGTAGTCACTTACCGTATGCTCGTTTGCCCCCTCTCCTATTTAAAAAAACGGTATTATTATAATAAGTCACTTATTTGATAAAATTGCATGAAAATAATATATTATTTGTGTTATTAATCAGAACAGAATATATACTACTTACTCGTAGGTTACTCTTAAGTACGTCTTAGTGCGATGTGTTATTGTGATATGTAAGTACGATGCGATAGTGTACATTGATCAATACTTGAGCTGTTACCATTCTATCGACTTATCGGCACTATCCACAAACTAAAATATTACAACTAATTGCAACTGCAGTATGTATTCTTTTGTCTGGATTTTATATTTTTTATTTCCCATTGTCATTAAGCAATTTTTGAATGCAATCTCTCATTATCTTTTCTTTCTATACAGATAATGTTAGCTTGTTCTTTGAAAAACTAAAAAATTATATTGGTTAATTTTTAAAATTTACTTTAATTAATTAATTTTACACAAAATTAATTTTTCTTTTTTTTTATCTTTTCTTTTTTTTAATAATAGTCACCCTATTATTAAAAAAAAGAAAAGGAAAAAAAAGAAAACTTTACACAAAATTTTCACTGTGGGTTTGGTTTGTGGTCGCTGATACTCGTATATGTTTTGTAGAAGTACACTAAACAAGAAATTTCGTGTGCTTACTAATGCATGAATTTCAACCTCTAGAGCTTTTAATAATGCTAAACAAAACATATTTTTACTTGATTTTATTTCATGACAAAATGAAATAGTAGTAATTTATTCTCTACAACAACTTGTAGAACTCATGTGGTTGAATATTAAGAGTTGTAAAAATAAAATAAATAGATTTAACTTTTCATATGTTTCAAGGGTCTTTAGTCCGTAATTCTAACCATCGTGGTTGCATCAGCTAATCTTCAGAGTGCGTTAAGGCTTTTCTGGGTCATCACAATGCATAGCGGAGCTTTATCTTCGCTTATGAGGATTTTCGTTTTTAAAATCTTTATTACGTATAAGTATTTGTGATATGTATACAATTTACATGATTGAAAAATATTAATTCATAACTTATTCATTAATATGACAACTTTGCTTGTTTAAAAATTAAAAGCTTGACGTGCATAAACAACCTATATTTGCGTCCGCTATCCAGGTCATATGAAAGGCGTCTTATTTGGCAGCCTAGTCGACACATTTTGATATGATTGTGTTTTTAAGTTATACTCTATGTAAAAGTTAGTCAGCAGAAAATTTTGAATCTTCTTTTATTAAGTAACTATTATGTACCTGCATTGTAAAAGCTCTTAATTCTGTATAACATGTTTAAATAAGAATAAGTGCTTTGTGGGATTACGGTACCAATACAGCACAAGCTTAGCAATTTGTATTTACTTTCTTTGTTCTTTTATGTGTACCTCTGTTTATAGATATGATTTTTATTTTTAATTAAGATCAATTAATAATTATAATGTTTAGAAATATGTTTTTAAATTCACAAAGATCTATGTAAACAATTCATAAATATAAAAATGTTAGCATCTAACCGGATCCAAACTCAAGCGATTTTTGATTTAAGATATCTTTTAATCATTTCTGACACCATATACCCCGTTACCTTCTATAGTATAGCATTCGTATTTCTATAAAGATTTTGAATATGTGAATATCAAATTTTGTTGTAAGTAAGCAAAATCTCAGAAAAATACAATATGACTTACGTCATTTATGGCGCCGGTAAATTAATAGCATTTCTTTAGACACGTTTATTATTACACTTTTTAGGTACATTATTTTCCTACTGTAAATAGCTTAACTATATTTTTAGTCACTTTGAACAAAACATTTTATTGCGAAGTATGATCAGTAGTCAAAAAAAAAAACTATTGTTGTCAATATGGCAACATTATCTATTGCTAAGAAAATTAATTTTTTTGGTATTCTGAAGAATGTTTTTGGCGCCAGAGCTAAAACAAAACTTTTATTTGTCTACATACAATAATATTGCTTTTTCAAATCCATACGAAGTGGGTGAATTTGCAGTTGAATAAAAGAAAAACTCGTCAGCGGGTTCCATTTGTCTGTAAATATACAAAAGGTTAGGTAGCACAATTTTACACCGCTGCACTGGGTTGAATATAACACTATACACTGCTGGGGACAAAGAAATCTTCATTTTTGAGATGGTTAATAAGCATGATGGTGGATAAGTTTTAAATAAATAAATTGACTTGGCAATCGCACTAAACAATCTAATTTAATATAATATGTATTACTTGACAGATACATTGTGTTTTCAAGCGATGACCTAGTCAATTTATTTATTTAAAACATAAAAGATTTTTAATATTGATGCGGTCACTATAAGATGTTGTTAGGGTAGCTAATTATGTAATAACTTAAGACAGAAAGACCCTTAAGTAGGGACTGAATAAATTAACCGACTTGGTATTACATGAATCTCACAACTTTTTACGGTAGAAGAACTGATTTGCAAAACTTGGCTTTTTTAAAAGTTATGTTTTTGATGGCATAATTATTTCTGATTACTAAAGTTATAAAGATTTTGTTAATTAAACTAGTTTTTATATCGTAGAAATCCATTATATTTGAGATGAAAGTTAATTTGGCAAATTCATTTAGTTTATCATCATTTCAGTTGTAAGCATTATGTCTGCATTAGTACTTTTAATTATATAATTAAATGGTAGCTTTAATAACTAATTATACAAGTAGGCGAAAGAGGATCATCCTAGATGCACTCATTATTGATGGCGCAAATATCTGTGCGTTACAACATAAAGTACAAAGAATATAATAAACAGATCGTCGTTAGCAATTCGTCGCAAATATATAGTACGCTTTCTCAATGATGTGAATCTCCAAAAATTTTTTAAACAACAACGGTTGCCACTTTACCACAGATACGAAGCTTCGCTAGAGTAAATCCTTTACTATAGATCTAGCCCATATTTTATAGTCATGCCTACACCATCCTCGGGCGTGTATTTTCGTGAATTCATGTAACAAACACTATTAATCACCATTTCTTCCGCTCGTCTATCCTGACATAAATAGGTTTATTATCTCTATAATTGGACATTCACATACACATACGCCAGGCGATTAAGTTTGACGACATGCACATTAACAGCTAAGGCATCATTTTGACCAGTCATCATCACATACATATATGACACAACATGGAGTGGATAACTGTCTCTTTCCATTAAGCACACATAGACACACAGCTCTTTATACAACTTGCACCGGCACTATTAGCATTGATAGAAGATGTAAATATATTAACATGCTCAATCATACAATAATCCCATCGAACACGCATGGACCGGACGGCACCTTTCTCTCAAGCCACCATATACCTACAGCTGTAAACTAGTATGTCAAATGACCAACCGCTTGGGTCTGGCCCGGACGATACTGTTATCTGTACTTTGTTCAACCAACCTGACTGGACCGGACGGGTGTGTCCTTTCAACCAGCTGTGCACGGCATGGCCCGGTCCAACATTGTCCTTTCGACCAGCTTTACACAAGGAAAACCCTCAACATCAAACACGAATTCTGTCGACCACACAATATTCAGAGCAAAACTGCTACACTCGTCAAAATATTAGACCACAAAAAGCCACTCATTCTGTCAATTAATAGCATGTTAAAGTTAAAAATTCTCTACATCGCTAAATATTTCGAACTTTAAAATGTACCTCATGTAAATATATATACATATTTCGCGTGAACATAAAACTGAGATAACAAATCCAGTAATAACTTCATTAGGCATGATCAGTTTAGGAATTTACTTGATAAAAGATCATAAGCTGAGACCAGTTTCAGACGCTGTTTTCTAAATTTTGGTTTCTTTAATAAGGGACATTCCATTTTAGTAAACTTGAGCTCGATAAAACAATTAGCTGCATGATCTTTTAAAGCGATTGTTAATGCCATTAAAATCAAATCATTTTCTAACTAAGCATTTATTTAATTCAATTATTTTTTCTACATTACACCATCCTCCTATATCCGTGTTTGGTTTGTTGGATTAAAATGCAAAATTTGCGTTGAATTTTTACTCACGGTTGACATAATATGCGGCATTACCAATACTCGTGATAGAACGCCTCCTTTACGTCCACATAATTACTTACGCACACATTTTTTTAAAGGATAGGGTGACAAACGAGCACACAATCCACCTGATTGTAAGTGGCTGCTGCGGCCTATAGACATCTACATCTATCCTCGTTTGCGAATTAAAATGCAGATGCGTTGTCACCCGTGAGGACTAAGATGGAATGCCTCTTTTCCAGTAAAAAGGGTCTCCGGTTCTCTACACTCACCATACGAAACACAGCAGTGATAAGTTACTATTTTACGCTGGTATTCTGTGAGAGCGTGGTCCTACCCCGGTCGAGCCGACCCATTTGTGCTACAACTATACTACAAATATAGCTGCAGCATGGCTCTACCACGTAAAAAACAAATGCTCGTTGGTTAAGGGTACTTAACTAAACAAACTTTGTATGATAATAATTACGGAGTAATAACACTTTTGGTCTCTCTTGCCGCCAAGTTTTCCTGAAAAATTCATGATGTATAATAGTGTGCCAACACACAAAGAAATCATATATGTTATCTATTTGATTACACATAGTGATCACAATGCCGAAATGACTAGCAACAAACTGTTACCCTATCTTCATCACTTCTTGTGATACGATCTACTGTAGAGACAACGACTCGTTCCAAGTCGACCAACAGTAGTCTCTAAATGACAAAGGCCTTCCACCACACCATCTGATGTTCATCGCTCCTGAATGTTACAACTACAGTACGGCCAACGAGACGCGATACCAAATGTAAACAAAACCAATGCAAGGTTATCAGGAATAGCAGGGGTGCGTAACCTTTTGATAGTTAGATTACATATTAAATTAGTTAATATAGTTTTAAAAAATGTATAGCAAACCAAAAACATAGACTTTTTATAAATTTTGTTATAATTTGAATTATTGTGTAATGTAGATTTAAATTAAATAACGAGAATAATAATAATTTTTCTGAATATCTGTGTGCTCGGTGTATGGTAACAGGCTTTCCCCCTGTTAAATAGGGACTTAAATATATTAAGGAAAATGTAGGTGTTAATATCTCCTCCTTAGGCGATACAGGACTGATGATATGTTGTGTTATGTTTATGAAAATGAGGATAAAATTATTTTTTTGAGAAAATCATTGTTTATGCAGTCAGACGCCGATTTTTCTGAGTTTGTAGAGTCAGAATCAGAGTATGTAATACGTATAATAAATTTATTCCTCACGTCATCTACAAGTAAATTAAGTTTGAAAAACATATCTTTTTCTTTTTAAACATGCTACACACATATCTTCTACCGAACATAATGCCTTAACTTTTTCAAATTTAAAGGTAGTATTGTTTTTAGCTACGTGCTCATTTTACATCAGCCCAAATCAACTCAATGTTTAATTCACAATGATAAGGGAGAATTCTTAGGTCAAGTTTCTTTAACATATTTGTAGGTTTAATACCTATAAACATATTTTTTTCATTCACAGTAAAACTAGTCACCTAAAATTAAAAATTAAATTAAAATGATATACAGACTTAACTTACATGCATCTTTAATAAATTAAGAAAAGTTTTATTATTACGGTTGATGTTTTTTAAATAACTTTCAGATAACTTTAAAGTACACTCCGAACCAAGAAGTTTTAATTACAACTACTAAACAACATTCATATATATCCTATTCCTATCTTTGACGTTTCTTTTTCGGAGAAGTAAAATCTGTTGATTTATCTCTAGACGTACTTGGTTGTGGCTCCATCATTTACCTTTCTTAATAAAAAACAATTATCAAGGAAACAAAATAACAATAATTAAGTAAACAACAAAAAATAACAAAATTTTTAACAAATACCTTGTATCGCCACGAGCGCGTTCCGAATATTGGCGAACCCATCTTGAACCGGAGATGTTTTTGCCGGGATAACGAGACATTACGACAAATACACAAGATGGAAAGAGATTGATAATAGATTGTCAACTCCACAGTCGTTTTTAAGGTAAATGACCTTTCGTATCGCTGCTAGTTGGCTAGTGTTTACGCACTAATTCGTGCAATGCGACCAAACAGTAATAACAAGTGACTAAGAGTATGAACGCTTGGAAATACCTCAGACAGCTTCTACAATACTAAATTCTACTTCAACTAGATCAATTCAAAAGAAACCTTACACCATAAAATAAAATGTCCAAGAGCCATAACTTTTTTAATCGTTTTTTACGCAACGAATGTATACTACATTTTATTTTATTTTTTACGAGCACTCATCTCTATGTTCAGTCATCCCCGTTACTTGTCATCGACGACTAAACTAAACCTCTAACAACACACGCGCACCGCACTCACTCTTTGAACTACGGCTACATTATGGCTGTTGACATAGTTAAAGTACAAAATAAAATTAAGTAAACAACTCTACAATTTAACAGGGTCTTTAATCGCCCAAATAGACTCAGGTTAATCAATTGAAATAAGCTTGGCTTTCAGGCATTTCTCTCAAGCAATTAAAAAGTTAATCACTTGTTACTACAAATTATTTTTTTCATAGGGATTTTTAAGATAAATTTACTTCCCTCACGCATCAAATCTT
Organism: Parnassius mnemosyne; assembly: GCA_963668995.1. Taxonomy (NCBI): domain Eukaryota; kingdom Metazoa; phylum Arthropoda; class Insecta; order Lepidoptera; family Papilionidae; genus Parnassius; species Parnassius mnemosyne. Next base: position 25,784,988 of record CAVLGL010000159.1, read on the forward strand.
TGTCGGAAGCAGCGCTAAATAATCCTTCCTAAAAATTCCTTTCAAGAACCGCCTTCATCAAATTATTCGAAGATCATATGTAGGCAAGACAACAATGTGTCATCATAGATGAAATAGATAAAAACAATAATTTAACATCTTATCCATCTGAATATAAATATTGTAACAAACCATTCCACTTTTGATGTTAGAAACTAATCTCAAAAGTATTTAAATAATAGAATACTACTCGGAAACAATTTGATAATTTTTTCAAACATTGCTTATTATCAGGACCAACAGCATCTCTACCCATCTCAATGTAATACAAGGCAGCCTCTCAGCAACACGACCGTCCTTGCCTACACTAGTAGAATACCCCAACGGACATGATAACGACAGTGGGACTGTTAGAATTACAGTCTAATGCATCTTATCACCTAAACGATACTTTATACTGCTTTATACTGCTAGTGGGAGATGACCATTCTACATTCATTTATTTGTGTTTCATTTTATTTCTTTACACTCATTCCCAACACGGCCTCTCGTGACAGAAGTCCGTCATCGGGCTCTCTTTAGCTTTAAATATTAGTCCCCAGCAATGGCATGGGGGATGCAGGTACAACATAGATCACAGGTGACACGCTTGGGAATGGCTCTACGTTAGCACAACGCGTCGTCAGAGTAAGTCACAGGCACGTGGTAGAGCCATGCTGCGGCTGTATTAATAGTATAGTTGTAGCACGAATGGGTCAGCTTGACCGGGAACGGACCACACTCCCACAGAATACCAGCGTAAAATTGCAGCTTAATACTGATGTGTTTCGTATGGTGAGTGTAGAGAGCCGGAGATCTATTTTACTGGAAAAGAGGCATTATATCTTAGTCCTCACGGCTGAAAACGCATCTGCATTTTAATTCGCTTACCATTAGGTGGACTTTGTGCTCATTTGTCACCCTAATTCTATTAAAAAAAAACTACGTTTGCGTAACTTAACACAAGTTGTATAATTAAAAAAAATTGAAAGTTAGTTATTAATAAATACGCCTTATTAAGAATAACTCACAAACTACCCGTCAGATCTTGATCAAATTTATAGGAGAGCACATGATAAGCACCAGCTTTAAAAAAATAGAACCATCAAAATAGGTCTATTAGAAAAAAAGCTTCAGCGCATGTACTCTGACAATGGCACTACCTAAGTAGGAGCTTTCAATGAGCTTAAACGATTTTTACAATTATCTTACAATGATATAGAGTCAGACATTGCAAACCAAGGCATAGATTTTAAATTTATACCACCTTATTCACCTCATTTTAGAGGCATTTGCGAGGCAGAAGTAAAGTCGACCAAACATCTTTTACGTCGTACTCTTGGTCTTACTCATCTAACTTATGAACTTTCGACGTGTCTGAGTCAGATAGAGGCCATCTTAAATTCCAAAACGTTGACCCCTCTGTCCTCAGATCCTTCTGATCTCTCCTATCTTTCCCGATCTCACTTCCTGATCGGACGACCACTCACATCAGTTCCGCATCCTCAGATCGCTGACAGCAACATAGAACGACTTCCACGCTACTAGAGAGTCGAAATGCTTCGGCAGTATTTCTGGCATCGGTTTTCCAATGAGTAATTTACTACCTTACAACAGCGATCGAAGTAGAAAACCGCTGATCAAGAGCTGAAGACAGTCACCATGGTCTTAGCGAAGGACGTAAATCGACCGCCTCTTCTTTGGCTGATGGATATGGTGATTGCCATAAGACCAGGATTGGATGGTCACACCAAAGTTGTTGACATTTTCACCACAAAGGGAAACTGCACTGCCCTCTTCCAGTGTCTCCTGCGTCATTTGAAGCCTTGCTTCAACCCGGGGAATATGTTCCTGACGTCACTGCCTATTATTCTCCCCGGCTCGTGTCGTCGGGCGGCGGACCTCAAACTGGTTCTGCGAGCGCTTCACGGCCCCACCACCTTCATGGACACATCGTGGCACCACGAAAACGCACGTCTTGCTCGGAACCACCCGGTCGCGAATGCACGCATTACGGCTACCTCTGTTAATGCAACCAATAAATTACCTATATACAGTCTATATATTAAGTTCTTATTTTAGTCAAGAATTCCACCAGTATAAGTGGAGCTTGATATTCAACAATCTGTGTCTAGTACTACCAAGCGTAAAAAATAAGGCAAATTTTCTCTACAGTGGAAGAAGCCCATGTCTAGCATTGGACTTTTAAGGGCCGATACAAGAAGAATAAATAGATTTATATAAACATTTTTAAACATGGTTAAATAAGCTACCTAATGCCTGTGCTTAACTGTATTATAATAATGTCTTTGTGAAAGTCATAGTTTCACAAATTACAGAATAGAATAGAATAGAATAATTTTTTATTCATTACATGTGTATTTCTTATTGAAAGTCATTTTTTACTCTACCACTGGTTCGAAAAAAAACCCTCTGTCCTGGAAAGAACCAGCAAGAAACCCAGCGGGACCTTTTTTTAAATAAATTTTACAATATAAATGATTGCGAACTATTTACAAAATTTATTTTAGAAACTGCTTGAAAGCGACCACCTCATTCCCAGGGGTTATTATCAACCATGTATTCATTTATACTACAATAACCCTTTTTATACATTTTCAGCTTAATAAAACATTTAAACTTGTAATAGAGAGAGTGTTTAGGCCAAATCTTAACATTTAAAACTTGCATTCAAAAACTCTCGTCTCGGCGCGTTCATCCGATGGTACCAGTCACCACCTGGCACGCTATCCCGCGCGCGTCTCACCGGGCGGCCGTGTCTTGAGTAGTCTGGAAGTTACGCTCGAATCGTTCGGTCGCGGGACGACAGCCTCTGATTGCGTTGTCTTTTTCGTGCGTTTACGTCACAACGAGGCTTTTCTGGAGTTTTGAGTGATTAACTAAACTTCGATTGCCATTAATTTACGTCGACGAGTTGCTTGTGTGGTGTGGCGGCGCTATCGTCGCGCCACAGGCGAAACACATCGAAGCCTAAATCACACTAACAAAGTTCCGAGGTTAAAGCAGCATATGTAGAATAGCTCCGAACTACCAATTGGAGCGGTGGCCGCTCCCCGGGCAGAACACCTTGCCTGGCGGGAGATCTCCCCTTTTCCTTCCACCGGCCACAGTGGTGACCCCGACATGATATGAACACGCAACCAACAACCTTCGGAAACTACACCTTCAAACCTCCATCATCCTCAATTACCCCATTCATTCGCTCCCGAGCAGATATTGTCTGCAGTCTTCAACATTACATAGTACATTCTGCAAGCCATCTAGCTTTACAAAGGTTCATCGCAGCACTGGAATAATAATGCTTCCTGTTCCTTCAAGCTACTCTCTGAGCTACAGTGTTCGGCACGGCTCTGAGCCTTACTGCTCGCCTCTGCTTCACGGCACTCTCGCAGATTACTTGCCTTCTTCTGGACTCACCGCAGACTACAAGGCAATTCCCTGGCATTTGCAAATTCGTTGACATCTAATCTGCACTATCTACCTCCGGTCTGAGCAGGGGGGTGATGTGGCGGCGCTGTCGTCGCGCCACAAGCGAAACACATCTAAGCCTAAATCACACAAATAAAGTTCCGAGGTTACAGCAGCATATATAGAATAACTCCGAACTACCAATTTGAGCGGTGGCCGCTCCCCGGGCAGAACACCTTGCCTGGTGGGAGATCTCCCCTTTTCCTTCCTCCGGCCACAGTGGTTCCGGTACCGGGAATCGAACCCGAGCCTCTTGGGTGAAATCAGTGTAATCAAGACGTCATTATGGAGCGAGAAGCGAAGAAATCCGACGCATATACATCAAACCCGGCCAAAGAACAAGAAATCGCCAGTATATCTCTATCGTTAAGAATACCACCGTTTTGGAGAGATAAACCCAGACTTTGGTTCGTCAGTTTTGAAGCCAAAACGAATGATTTAAAGAAGAGTCAAGCGCAACTAGCACAGATGGTGATCGCCCACCTTGAGAAACAAGACATCGAACAAATTTCGGACCTGTTGTACAACCCACGGGCAAGCGACCAGTATAATTCGCTGAAGGATCGTCTGATCTCTGCATATGAAGAATCCGACAGTCGCCAGCTACAGAAACTTCTATCAGAAATAGAACTTGGAGAACAGAAGCCCACACAACTCTTGCACAGAATGCGTACTTTGGCACGAGATAAAGTCCCTGATTCGACGCTACGGCTAATGTGGGTAAACCACCTACCCCCACATGTTCGATCTGTACTAGCAGTGAGTGAAACATTCAGCACGCAGACGAAGCTCGATGAACTGGCACTCCTGGCGGAGAAGATGATCGAAAACAGCAGTAGCTCACACATATCGATGATCGAAGGCACTTCAACCAAGGCCAATGATACCCAGTTTCTTCTCGAAGAAATTCGGAACAAACAATACGGTGATTCCTACATATGGAGAAAAAACAATGGAAATAGATTTAAACCTAAGCCGACCATTCAAGTGGAGATTTATCGTCGCTAAAGTCAGCAAACTAATCATCGGTGCTGATTTTCTTCAACATCTCCAGTTGATCGTCGACATCAAAAATAGAAGAATCATCGACGGGAAAACCAATCTTGCATCTCAGTCTTTCGTCCAAGCAACCAGTTTGCCCACAATAAGAAGCATAGATGTACAACAATCGTATCACAAGATCCTTGAAGAACATCCTGGAATCACAAGAATAACTTCAATGAAATTAACACCGCAGCACGACGTTGAACATTTCATCGAAACCAATGGACCACTACTTCATTGCCGTGCACGTCTAATCGCACCACACCGATACGAGCAAGTTCGAAAGGAATTCGAAAACATGATCGAGCAAGAAATATGCCGTCCAAGCAAAAGCCCTCGGTCATCACCACTTCACGTTGTACCGTAGAAGAATGGAGAATTACGAGTTTGTGGAGATTACAGAAGACTAAATTCTATTATCACTGGTCAGGAGTGGTAATAGAATTAATAGAATAACCAATACCGCGAGTCAAGGTTTTCACTCATCGACTGTCAGATAAGACTATATTCTCCACCATAGATCTCAACTGAGCAGGGGCGCTTGTGGCGGCGCTGTCGTCGCGCCACAAGCGAAACACATCGAAGCCTAAATAACACTAACAAAGTTCCGAGGTTAAAGCAGCATATATAGAATAGTTCCGAACAACTAATCGGCGCGTTGGCCACAACCTGGGCAAAATACCTTACCTGGCGGGAGATATTCCCTTTTCCTTCCACCGGCCACATGTGGCATTTTAATATCGTACGAAGACATTTTTCCCTTGTCGGTTAGAACGCTAAAAAATTGTGATCCCAGAGGAGATCGCGTTCGTCTTCGATTATAATTTTGTGCTAAGTGACGTAAGAATTGAGTTCACATATAGGTGAACGCCCACTGGAGTGATCGCACATTGTTGAGCAGAGCGGCGCATGTGGGTCTGCAGTCCGATTTCATTGGTGACGTCAGGTTACATTTACTCACTTTCTCACACCACTTACACTCATCTACCAACCCCTGCCGGTACCATGTGGTCAATCCTACCTCCGGAACTCGGTAAGTTTGTGTTTGCTTATCAGCCATTACATGGGATTCGTCCTAGGGGTTCGGGGGTCAGACGGCAGTCGCCCTGGTAATTGGCACTAAGCCACTCAAAAATGGACGGTAAAAGAAAGATAAATACGTTTAGAACTAGGGTGTCGCCGCATAACGACGCGCATGGGGATCGCCTTAACCCTGCGACAAGTATGAGAGGGCTACCGGGCCCCGTGCGAGCCCGGCTAAAAACGTTAGCACCAACTACGAAGATTCGCTTTGCAAACTGGAACATTGGCACGCTTACGGGACGCTCCGCAGAACGTGCGGCCATACTTGCCAGGCGTAAAGTGGCAGTGGCATTCCTGCAGGAGACACGGTGGAAGCCCAACAGGAGCCGGAATATTGGGCACGGCTACAAGCTGATCTATACAGGCTCCTCTGGTGGAGAGAACGGTGTGGCAGTGGTGCTCGCCGAGCATTTCCACGATAGCGTCTTGGAAGTTAGACGCATATGCGACCGACTTATGGTAGTAAGGTTGCTTATTGAGAGGGTCGTGACCCACTTAATAAGTGCCTACGCCCCACAGGTCGGCTGCAGCGACGCGGATAAAACGCTGTTTTGGGATCGGCTCGGAGATGTACTACGCGGCATACCGTTGTACCACGATGTCGTTTTGGGTGGCAACCTGAACGGTCATGTGGGCGACGTGCAGGGGGAGTATGAACGTGTCCACGGCGGCTATGGTTACGGCCGAAGAAACGCAGAGGGGGAAACCATTCTCAGAACCTGCACTGCAGCTGACCTGGCCGTGGTGAACACGTTTTTCAAAAAGAAAACCGAGCACCTGATTACCTACAGGAGCGGTCGGAACGCCACTCAAATCGACTATCTACTGACCAGGAGAAGTCATATCAGTCGCGGGGTCATACCCGGTGAGTGTCTCACTGCCCAACACCGACTTCTTGTCATGGACCTTTGCGTAAAACCCAGTCGCAGACACGCCGAACGTTGCCGCCGTCAAATCAAGTGGTGGCTGCTGGATCAAACCAGATACTCAGAGTTTGACTCTGCCGCTGGAGATATTAGTCTCGACACAGCAGGCAAGTCCGTCCAAGAGTGCTGGAAAACCATTCAGACAGCAATCACAAAGACGGCAAAGCAAGTTCTCGGCGTGGCGAAAGGGGGCCGCAAAATCGACAAGGAGACCTGGTGGTGGGATGCCACAGTCCAGGGTTCATTACGGTAGAAGAAAGCGCTCTTCAAGACGTGGCAAGTGACCAAATCTCCTGAAGATCGCGCATCTTACAAGACAGCGAAAAGAGCTGCCAAGAAAGCTGTAGCCAGAGCCAGGCGTGACCACTTGCAACCATTATATGCTAAGTTGGACACTCCTGAGGGGCACAAGCTCATATATAAACTGGCGCGCTCTAGGGCCAAAGCAGCGCAAGATATTACTCGCTGCTGCAGCGTCAACGGCCCTAATGGCGAGCTCCTGTACGATGATCGTGCGGTGAAGGAGAGATGGCGCTCTTATTTCCACGTTTTGCTGAATACTCAGCACCGGGAAGTGCAACACTCCCGAACAACTCCCGAACCATGGACTCGTGCCACCGATTACACCTGACGAGGTCCTCGCATCTCTTCGTCACATGGAGAATCGGAAAGCTGTCGGACCGGACGAGGTGCCAATTGAAGCGTGGAAAGCGCTGGGGGCTCGTGGTGTGTGCATTCTTACTAACCTTTATAATAGAATCCTGAGCGACCGAATAATGCCCGATCAGTGGCGGCTTAGTATAATAACGCCGGTCCACAAGGGTAAATGTTCCGTTCAGGATTGCGGTAATTACCGCGGTATAAAGGTGATGTCACACACCATGAAGCTCTTCGAGCACATTATTGACACCAGGATCCGACAGGAGTGTACAGTGTCGGACTTCCACTATGGTTTCCAACCAGGACGCGGTACCATGGACCCCATATTCGCCCTAAGGATCCTCATGGAGAAGCACAGGGAAAAGAATATGCCTCTGCATTTTTTATTCCTAGACCTGCAAAAGGCCTTTGACTGTGTTCCTAGGGAGATGATCTGGTGGGCGTTGCGGTCGAAGTTGGTACCAGAGACTTACGTGGAAATCGTACGTGACATGTACCGCAACTCCGATTCAATAGTTAGGACCGCTGTTGGTGATACCACCCCCTTCCCCATAACCATAGGCGTGCATCAGGGCTCCGCCTTAAGCCCCTATCTCTTCAGTGTGATATTGGACGAACTGTCAGCCAGCGTACAGAAACTGCCGCAGCCTTGGCTGCTTATGTACGCTGATGATATCGCACTGGTAGATAGGGACAAAGGACGGCTCACCAGACGCGTGCACGCATGGAGGGAGGCGCTTGAGAACGGCGGGCTGAAGCTAAACGTGGCGAAGACGGAGTATATGGCCTGCAACAGCACAGATCTGACGTCTCTCCGTGTAGGCGACGACACCGTTGAGCGCACGGACAACTTCAGGTACCTCGGATCTGTGCTTGATGCGTCCGGTGACATCGATCGCGACATCAAGGCCCGTATATCAGCGGCTTGAGCGAAATGGCGCGAGGTGACGGGTGTCATTTGTGACCCCAAAATGCCGGTCAAGCTGAAGGGACAGGTCTATAAGACCATCATAAGGCCTGTCCTTACGTACGGCAGTGAGGCGTGGCCGGTGCTGGAGCGACACCGGCAGTTGTTGCATGTCACGGAGATGAACATGCTGCGGTGGATGTGTGGCGTCACGCTGAAAGACCGTGTACGGAATACATACATCCGCGGCAGCCTCCATGTCCGTGACATTGCTGACAAGCTGCAGGAAAGTCGCCTCCACTGGTACGGCCACGTCTTACGACGACCAGCAAGCTACGTGGGAAACAAATGCCTGGACATGATCTTACCTGGTACCAGGAGTAGAGGACGGCCCAAGAAACGCTGGCTTGATGTCGTGCAGGATGACATGCGCGCCAATGGGCTAGTTGTGAGGGACGCCGAAGACCGGGCAAAGTGGTGGAGGAAGTGTTGGAAAGCGGACCCTGGGTTCTCCCGCGCTGGGCGGGATGAGCAACCGGGATAAACGCTAGGTAGAAGAAGAAGAAGAAGACTCTGGTTGCCCGTCGAGTGGGCTAATCATGGGCCCTGGTCCAGTCGACTTCTGTCGAGGCAACTGAGGGCCGTAACAGAGAGCCTGTACACTTTCCGGGACCTTGTTGTAATAGCGTATACATTTCCCCAAGAATTAATTACTGACTCTGTGGAGTTGAGAAACTGGCATCACTAGCTTGTGTTTGTTCCTAGTGTTTACAGAATGTATATCACCTTTTTTACTAAAACTACCTTTGTTTTTGTAAACATACATTAAATTTTCGTAAATATACTGAAAGGCCAAAGTTCATATATTTATTTCTTTAAATTTATCTCTAAGGGACTCTCTCGGTTTTATATTATAAATAGCTCTAATGGCCCTCTTCTGTAAAACAAAAATAGTTTCTGAATCAGCCGCATTTCCCCATAGCAAAATCCCATAAGACATTATGCTATGGAAATAACTGAAATAAACTATCTAGCTGTCTCGACACTAGTGAGACCTCTAATCTTTTTTACAACATAGGCTGCAGAACTTAGTCTGCTTGCTAATTTAGATATATGGGGACCCCATTGAAACTTTGCCTTGAGAGTGATGCCAAGAAAACAGTGGATACAACAGGGCTCAGTTCCTTCCCATTTAAAAACGAATTCAGATTTTTAACATTCGTTGTTGTAAATTTAACACCATTAGTTTTATTTTCGTTAAAATGCAGATTATTAACGTTAAACCAATGCACTAATTTTGATATAGCATTATTCACTTCGTCATATTTAAATGATTGACGTTTAAGTTAAAAAACCAAGGAAGTATCATCAGCAATAAATACTATATCATGACTATCCCCTACAAGGTAAGGTAAATCATTAATATACACCAGAAACAGGAATTGGCCGAGAATCGCGCCCTGAGGAACACCCATAAGTACAGGTGACCCGGAAGAACTTTTATTATAGTATATAGTACTATAGTATACTATAGATAATAACCTTCTGCTTTCTATTTCTTAAATATGAAATAATAAGTTTAAGTACTTTGTTCTTGACACCATAGTACTGTAGATTCTTGTTTAATGTCTCATGGTGAACACAGTCGAAGGCCTTGTAAAGGTCACAAAATACACCCAAAGCATCCTCTGAATTCTCCCATGCACAAAAAATATGTTTAATAAGCTCAACTCCAGCGTCAGTTGTCGAGCGATCCCTTGTAAAACCGAATTTATTTCTATGTAGCAATTTATTAATATTAAAGAAACTTATCTAAAATAATTTTTTCAAAAATTTTACTAAATGTTGGTAGTACAGAAATTGGTCTAAAATTGGCGAGGTCTAATGTACTACCAGATTTAAATATAAGTATGACTTTACTTTATTTTATTAAATCAGGAAACACAGCAGAGTCGACGCTTGTATTGAATATCTTAGTGGCTAGATGAGGTGCTGTTATATCTATTATAAATAAAATAACTTTAACGGAAATCCCCCATAAGTCTCCCGTTTTCTTAACATCAATAGTTGTAAAATATTTAACGATATCTTTTGGCAGTACTTGACAGTACAAAGGACATACAAAAAATTACTGTAAAGTGACCAGCTGAAGACCTCTCTTCTCCGTGACTATAAAGCTAGTTTTGAGTTGCTCGTTCTGAGGCGGATGTTGTAACTGCGCGATCCTGGTTCTAGACACAACACCATGTTTGAAGTCATGTAGTAAACTCCGGATAGGTGACAAATTACATGAGCTGATGAACAGACCTTAACAATTATGCAAGTCTCATAAAATATTTTTTTATTTTTTATATAATCATTTTTGAAATTTTGGAATGAAACGTATATATAGTTTAGTAAAACTCTAAGACGAGGATTTCTGTACAAATATTTTTTTTTAATTTAAATTTGACTTTGCTACACTATCGATATCACGTCTATAAAGCTAGAATGGTCATTTTGGTAAAATCACTAAAATTTTTGCTATAATTTAGTGCTTCTTTAGTGCTAATTTAATGCTGCATAATTAAGTTTTACGCCAAAATAGCTTGATCGAAAATTATGGAACTGTGTTCGTCCTCCTAAAACGATAACCATACAGCACTAAATATTAGTTGCAGGTATTCTGTAGTTGACTGTGTTGCTTAACAGAGTGAAGACGCATTTTTTAAACATCAGGAACCGCTATATCCATTTCCGATCCAACTTCAGCCCATAACAGTTTCGAAACCTCTCGATTATTGTAATTGTCTATTGTAAACATAACGAATTAATTTTTTAGTATCCATAGTTGTTTAGGTAGATAACAACACTGACAAAAACAACAGAATAAACACAAAATGATTAAATTAAACTATAAATACACTCAATTTGCACTGTAGACGCCGACAATCTGGCGAGAAATCCCAACAAGTTCATCGGACGATGACGGCCGTGATTATGTACGCACTCTCTTTCTTTTACAAGTGTTTGATTCAATCGTCCGAGTTCGGCCATCATCGCCCGAGCAAACTACGGCCGTTGATGGATTAGGTGTACGCGTACTCTTACAGTTTCAGTGTTATCGGCTAATTTCTGTGGTATAGTAGCAACAACTATATTTGCACATGTACGTAGAAACTTAAGGTTTTTAATAGTATTTGAGCATTGAGAACACGTCACTCCTAATACGTTGTATCCTAAACTAATTCTAGATGTACAAAAGAGCTACAATCTGCGATCTGCAAATTAACACACTGTTGTGGATAAAGTAATTTATTATACATGGCGCATGATACATCTGCAAAAACCTTAATGGCTGTTCGAAATTGTTCAACACACAATATATTTCTTGAACGAAGCTTGTCTTAGACTAATTAATCGTCTGGCATTGTTTTTAGGATTTCATTAAGCAACTTCAGTGTGAAGTTATTACACAACATACCCTAAATAAATGTTTGTTTATTTTGGTCGCAGCTTATATGTACATTATGAATGATGTATTAAATATTTGTTGTTTAAATACAGTTTGAGTTTTTGAGATAGGCTCTGTACTGTAATAATAATAGTTTCAAACTGACAACTGCGAAGGTTCTCCATTTCTTTATTTTTCAAGATAAAAATAACCAAAAATATATTTCTATTCTAACCAATAAGCTCTTTCATTTATTTTACGAGCTAAAGGTTCGTGACATATAGTCGGACAAATAGATAGAGGAACAGGCAGACTGACAGGCAAATAGCAGAGTGATATTAAAAACTCAGCTTCGAGCATAATAACTCTAATAACTAGTAAAGAAGCAAAGATAATATAATATGATTGCTAACATAAAAATGCAAACGTTATTAAATATTAAAGAAAAACTCTATACATTGATATGAATTTAATTACCATCTTAATGAAATGTTTAAGTTAACAAATACAACCATCAAATTTAAGTTAATAAGACATCTTGTTGTTAAGTTAGTGCTTGATATTTCTATTTTATCGTAACGCTTTTATATAATTAACTTTACAATTAACAGAAATTATCTTGGATGTAATTGTACGTCAAGTAATTTAATGCTTTAGTACTGAGCCTTTCTTAAGTTTAAGTTAAACTTTAATCCTTATGTAAGAAGCGTAAGTAAGTTGCTCTTATTATACTTAGCAATTCAAAAGATCCATTAAAATTTTCATTCAATATATCTGCCAATTAATTTACATTACATAGTTTTAAGATTATTAACTTAATTAAATATCTGCCGTTAGGCGCTTAAAAAAAAACATCTAATTATTGTCGGTTTTCTTTTTCCAAAGAGTTGAATTAATAGCCTTTCTTAATTTTGGCATGTTTTGTAATCTAATTATTTTATCGCTTACAGGTTTAAATAATAACCCCCTATCATTTTCAAGAAAGATTTGAGGAATAGCGTAATCCGCTGTAATGGCCAAGATTATGATGGCGGACTTCAAATTTTTATTTTAACTTTCTTTTATTTAAATTATTTTGAGGTTAACCCTAAAATATATAGGTAGCATAAATACATACTAAAATAAATTTTATAGGACTTTTGTATGGTGAGTGTAGGAAACCGGAGACTGGTGTTACTGAATGTGAGGCATTCGATCCTAGTCCTCAGGGATGACAATGCATCTACATTTTGATTACCACGTTAGATGTCTATAGACCACAGCATCCACTTACCATCAGGTGGACTGTATGCTCGTTTTTCACCGCTGGGCACAGGTCTCCTCTTACTATTGAGAGGGTTTTAGGTATAGAAAAAGATGCTTAAGAACCGTCTCTAACCCAGGATCACATGTCTTTAGCACTGAATGGATCACATCAGACTTGACTCGTTGACGTTCAAAGAGGGATGTGCTTTGAGATTGTGTAGTAAAGTTTAAATAAATAGATTATGATAAACACAACCACGCTGCCTAGAACTCGCCGTTGTCTAATACATGGAGCGATTGATTCTTAAAAATGCAATATTTTTATTGATAAATATATACTCGTCAGAAGGTAACAGATCCGGAGATGAGCAGCAGTATCTTTCTAATAACGGCTAAAACTAAAGAACTGCTGTTGCCAACCCGTTTGATAAGCATGGAAACTATGGAGAATATCTCCCCTATGCGGCAATCTATAGGGGAGGCCTATATTTATCAGTAGACTTGAATAGGCTGTAACGGTAACGCAATCGGTATATATACTTAAAAATGGTTTCCGTTACGGATAGTTTCCAAATGAACTGTATCGTACGATTGTAGGATCGTAGCTCCACGTGACAACTTAGCGGTCAACCACCGCAGAGTCTCCCACACCTGAAGATGCCTCGTGTAGAGGCGAAACTCGTGTCGTATTGTCGTCGATTGTGTGTCTTTCTTAGTGTAGTGGTGGTGGGGTAGTGATGCTGGGCTTAATGGTGACGGGAATATTGCACGCAACTGAGGGAGGGTGGGATGTGCTCTTCAAACTAGATAAGACATGTCAACTTATTTTTAATAAAACAACAGAGTTGATGTGTAAAGGAATGCTACTTCTATCACTTATTGTTTGTAAATAACAGTTTGGATAAAAGTTAAACTTTATTTAAGTAAAAAATTATTTAAGTTAAGTATATATTCTTTCTGAAATATATACTGAATATGAATACATGCAAAATGGGAGAAGTAAATTCAAATAATTGTGTTTTAGCTTATTTCTACATTTCAGTGTAATTTCAACGTGACCCACATATTCATGCAATATAATCTGTAAGCAGTTTAAGAAAAATAAAGTGGAATCGTATTAAATGCCGAATTATTTTGATTGTAGCTTCAATATACGCAAAATACGATCATATCATACATACGAATTAGACGCGACATATTATACGACCACGTTTTTAGTATTTAACGTTAAATGTTCAATATTTAACGTTAAGTTTTTGTTAGGCGAGCGATTTAAAGGCTTTGACGCTCTCATGAATATGTTAACGTCATTTAAGGTTTGACTACTAAGTGTTTGCTAGCCTTTATGTTCTATTCTGCAGGCAGTAGTGTGTAATCAAAATAGAAAAAATATTCATGCAGAATATGTAGATTTTTTTTTCTAAAACTGTATTGATAAACTAATTTTCAATTCATCTGATGGTTTCCACCACTGCAGCCTATGGAATACAGATACGTTGTCACATCTGAGAACTTAGAAGGAATGTCTTACAGTCTGTAATTATAATGCTTCTCTTTACCTTTCAGACTGGTACATAGCAGTGCACACAACGGCACTATTTGGCGGCAGAGATAGAGTAAAAGAAGTGGTACATACCACGACGGAATCCTAAGCAGAAAAGGAGCACTTAGTAAACAGTAATCTTATAACTATATCACTTTTATGTATTTAAGAGTAAGGTCCAATCACTAAGAAATACATAGAATTTGTAATGTAATTCATCTCATAATTTAAGAGTTCCTTTAATATTTCAATTAGTTTTCTTGATATCAGCTTAACGTTTCTACAAGCTATTGTTATTCATTTAATTTTATGTTAAATGATATTTCCCTCTTAAAAAGAAAGAAAAATTATGACCTCATTATGAAGTGACGCAATGTACGTGACGCGCAATCTTTCTTGCTTAGTTGTTAAGCTTACATATTTATATTATTTCCTTCTTTTTAAATAAGACGTGAAGTAAAAAATAATAGCGTCATCAAATAATTATTTTAGTACTAATAATACGGCGTTTACTTTGTCTTCTTCTTCATAATCCCCTAAAAGTCGTAGATAGACATGGGTCTCTCTCAGAGAGAATTTGCCTTAATCGTCATAGATGGCTGCTTTTCTGACCTAATACATATTAATACCGGAGTTCCTCAGGGGTCTGTTCTCTCTGCGACTCTTTTCCCGCTGCACATCAAAGACCCACTTCTAACAGGTATTGTTGGGTATGCAGATGACAGCACAATCATAGAGAGATTCATGTCCAGTGCAAAAGACGGAGGGGCAGTAACACGTTCAATCAGAGAGGCCATGGTGGAGCGGATAAATTCGACTTTAAGTCTCGTCTCCCAATGGGGTGATGACAATCTCGTCACTTTCAACGCCGCTAAAATGCAGACCTGTCTGTTCTCCGCAAAACGGAATCCTTTTAATCTGACTCCTACTTACCGAGGTACACCTGTAGAGGTAACAGATCATCTCGAGCTTCTCGACTTACAGTTGAATGCTAACGTCAACTTAGGCAACATTGAGTCGAAAGCACAAATTGTGGCCAAAAACCTGGGTATTTTAAACAAAATGAAGCTATACTTTACGCCCGGACAGCTTCTAACTTTATAAAAAGCTCAAAGCTGAACATGCATGGAGTATTGTAGTCACCTTTGGGATGCCTCAGCAAATTATCAGCTTGACTCAGTGCAACACAGAGCCAAGAGGCTTATTGGCGACAAAAAGCTGCTGGAGACTAAGCTCCATAGCTTAGCTCACCGCCGTCAAGTTGCTTGTTTGTGGGTCTTTTACAAATTGTACTTCGGAGAGTGTGCCCATGAGCTTTATAAGCTCAAAGCGCCATCTCCATTGTTCTATCGAAAATCCAAACGTGATGCAGGGTACCATCTACACTTGGTTGATATTTCGAATATTCGTACTAAGCTCTATAAGTCATTTTTCATAATGCGCTCAGCCAAGGAGTGGAATGCCCTACAGGCATCTGTTTTTACGAGTGCATATAACTTGAACCTCTTCAAGGTGCGTGTTATCACGCTTCTCCTGGGCAAACTTGCTCCACCGTAGACCTTATCTTTGCCCTCGAGCCAAATGGAGGTCAAGAGTGAGCCTAGTTTAATAATAAAAAAGTCTAGCTTTGCAGGCATACTTATGATCGCAGTACCAGAATTTCCGCACATGTAATGATGGTCCGCATCGTACATTTTGCCTACTACGATTAAAACATCATATTAATAATGTTGTCCAGACTGATTTTTGGCACCTGTGCAAATCTGTGCATCTGTTATAGTGTCCGAATGTATGCCCAAGCACAAGTGTACTCTGTATTTCCTCACTCTCAATGTCTGATGAGACGGCAAGCCGACACGATCAGAAAGAGATCATGTGCAGGACCAACGGTTTCATGTACTTTCCGACGCATGGAGTTGAGTGAAACACAGCTTGCTTCCTGACTGCGGGCTGCGATTGAGAATTCCCTCACAAAAACCTAATAGATGATCAGCAATCACGTTTATGACCACTAGACCAAAGAGGCAGTCAAAAAATCAAGTCATGTTAATTGAAATACTTTTACAATTATATGATGTAATTCATTAATGTTTACCGTGTAGTTGCATTCATTAATACTTTTCCATTGGCAGGCTTAAGAGGCGACGTAGGGAATCAAATCAGGAGATGGGCAGCGTCTTCCTGATAACGACTAAAAATAAAATAAACACTGCGATTATTTTTATAGAACAGGGGTGATAACCGAGCACACAGTCCACTGATGGTAAGTGAATGCTGTGGTCCATAGACATCTATGCGTTCGACCGATCCGAGCGCCACTCGTAGCGTGCTCATGAAATGCACGGTTCGCGTGTGCAAAGCGTCCGTTACGTTGCATGAGTCTGTACGCAGCATAAGAGTGTGTCGGGACTCTAAGAAGTAAAATAAACAAAAATGCAAACCCTACTGCAAAAAAGACAATTAAAAAAAAATGCACTATAAAGACCGAAAACAAAATTAAAATAAACATTATAATAGAAAACATAATTAAAAGAAACTATAAACAACCAAATGGTTAGAGGCACACTGAACCTAAACGTTAAGTTGAAGAGGTCTCGTCTAATAAAGTCAACGCTCCGTCCCCCTCGTGCTCTGTTCCAAAGTCCCGAAATCTTTCAGCTCGAGTTACAAAACCGTCTTCAGTGCCTAGAAGACTGCAATGAAGTGGAACGATATGAATAACAAGCTCGTTTAAACTGTCCATGCGGTTGGAGTTAAGTTCTGCAAGAACACTAAAACTCTCCGATCACACTCTTAATCTCATGGTTGTTAGACGGGAGATGAAGCTACACTCTTCAACAGATTTGACAGCATACAGGCAATTGAACAGACAGATCTCCAAATGCATGTGGCGGGACTTACGCAACTTCAATACAGCTCGTATTGAAGAAGCGATCGAGCGGAACCAAGGCTCCAAAGTCTTTGCCAGAGATCTGTATGCCAGAAAGAGCCAACTGTCAAAGCTGAAGACCGAGTATGGCAGCATCTTTTCCGGTACACTTGAGATTTTGAGTGAGATTGAGAGGTTCTATGGGCAGCTGTATACGTCATCGTTGGAGCCACACGCAAGTGTGAGTAACGATCCAAGAGCGAGTCTTATCCGACACCATTCTGAAGATATCCCAGACGTCAGCTTGAGCGAGATTAGAATGGAGGTTTTTTCTTCAAAAAAGGCGACAACGCTCTATTGAAGAACTACAGACCGATTTCTCTTCTGAGCCGCGTCTACGTGCTGTTTTCGAGAGTCATTACGAATCGTCTCGCGCGCAGACTTGACGACTTCTAGCGTCTCCAACAAGCCGGTTTCCGACAAAGCTTTAACACCATAGACCACATACATACCCTTCGGCAAATTGTACAGAAATCCGAGGGGTACAATTATCCACTATGTCTGGCGTATGTGGACTATGAGAAAGCCTTTGATTTCGTCGAAATTTTGGCGGTGCTGCAGTCCCTTCAGCGATGCCAAGTTGACTGTCGGTATATCGAAGTGCTGAAGTGCTTGTACAGTAGGGCTACGATGGCTATCCGAGTACAGAAACGGAGTACGAAACCTATCCAATTGCAGAGAGGTGTAAGACAGGGTGACGTTATATCCCTGAAACTCTTCACCGCTGCGTTGGAAGACGTTTTCAAGCTTCTGGACTGGAAAGGATACGGTGTTAATGTCAATGGCGAGTACATCACTCACCTTCGATTTGCCGACAATATAGTCCATATGGCAGAATCGCTGGAGGACCTAAGCACTATGCTCAATGAATTCAATAGTGTTTCCCAACGGATAAGATGAACATGGACAAAAAAAAGATCATGTTTAATGTCCATGTCACACCTATGCCGTGCCGGTAGTTGTTAGGAGCACTGAGCTCGAAGTTGTTGACGAGTATTTTTATTTGTCCCAGACAAATAGTCCGAGTAGATAAGTCCAACTTCGACCGAGAGGTCAAACGACGGATTCAACTCGGTTGGGCAGCGTTTGAGAAATTACGGCACCTCTTCTCGTCGGGTATATCTCAAAAATTGAAAACGAGACTGTACAACCAGTGCGTATTGCCAGTGATGACATATGGAACTGAGACGTTGTTCTTCACTGCTGGTTGGATGAGGAAGCTCAAGATCGCTCAGCGAGCTATGGGGAAGGCTATGCTCGGGGTTTCTCAGCGTTTTAAACTTAGAAATGAGGATATCCGCAGTAGAACCAGAGTGATCGACATAGCCCAACGGATTAGTAATCTGAAGTGGCATTGGGCCGGCCATATAGCTCGAAGAACCGACACCCGAAGGGGAAAAAAGTCGAGTGGCGGCTTTGTACCGGCGGACGAAGTGAAGGGCATCCCCCTACTAGATGGAGTGACGACCTGTATAATAAAGTTAATGTTTCCAAGAATGGTTACCAAAAAGGGACTATAAATATACGGAAGATATTTTTACAACACTTGTGTAAATGTTGTAATTTTCGCATTCACACACACGCACACACACAAACAAACACACACACACACACACACACACACACACACACACACACACACAAACATCCATCAAATTAAATTTATTAAATATTTACTTATAATAATACTTACCACAAGTAAATGAACTATAACGTATCATGGCTATTAAAATATGTATTCTAAGATTACATACTTTTGTTTTTGTCAACTGGGAGGGAGCCCTGATGACCTGAAATACAGGTTCGTCGCCTAGTTTAGGCATCAGTCTCTCACATTACTTTATGCCTTTTTTTTGTCAAAAATCGATATTGTTAATTTAATGTGGTGAGAAATATATATATATACGGCTATATATATATATATATATATATAGATATATATTTATTTATTTATTTTTCCTACTTAACTTTATACATGGCAAACAAATTTAAATATACATAGATTTTATTAAATGGATGCATAGAAAAGAGAAATAAACGATAAAAAAATAATGTATTCATTTCATAGATTTATAATACTTCGCAATTTAGACGGCTTATTTGTTAACTTAATAGAGTATGGACAAAATTTTAATAAAGACTTATTGACCTCGGTCTAAATCACACTTTGAACTCATTATTTATCAATTCATCTTGCATCAATCCGCTGTATGTATTCCGGAATTCCCTATTTTCCGAAATTGATTAATAGCTAACGAAGCTTGGCTCAATTTTTTTTTCCAAAAATTCTGTCGGATTTTTGAAACGTTTTAAACATATTGCCATTCTTTAGTGAAGACGACGGAATTTCATTAACAGTAACTAGCTTTGTGATATTTTTTCACGAATACGGGGTTCGTACACGTATAATATTAAAAAACATACCTAAATTGATTTATCACTTAATTTTGTAAATAAAAACAAGTTCAAATGAAAATTTACACCGCAGCAAGTCAATAACCAAACCCGGATAACTTGTGATTAAGGGCTTAGTTTTCAACTTCGTAAAAAAAATTAAGGACTTTTCCTGGGATCAGGTGCATTTAAACTGTCTTTTATGTATTCGGGACTACGTCTAATCGAAAGCAGTATAGAAAAAGGTGATAAGAACCATCATTAACTCAGGATCACATGTCTTTAGCACTAAAGGGATTCTATCAGACTTGACTTCATGACGTCCAAGAGGGAAGTGCTTTGAGATTGTGTAGTAAAGTTTAAATAAATATATTATGATAAATACAACCACGTTGCCTAGTTATGCTGTTGCCTAATACACGGGATGATTAATTCATAAAAATGTAACGTTTAGTGATAAATGTATAATCGACAGAGGGGAACAAATCCGGAGATGAGCAGCAGCGTTTTCCTAAAAACGTCTATAAATAAAAAACTGCGGTTGCCAACTCGCTTGGTAAGTAATGGGGGACGACTATATTCAGTAGTGGACTTGACTATTCAACTGAACTGTCACTACTTCCCCGTTAAAGCCTGTGCTGTAACGGTAACGGTAACGGTATGTATATTTAAATTTGGTTTCTGCTACGGATAGTTTTCGAATGAACTATATCGTACGATCGTAGGATCGTAGCTCCAGGTGACAACAGTATGTGGTAGAGCCATGCTGCAGCTATATTAGTAGTATAGTTGTAGCACGAATGGGTCGGCTCGGCCGGGGAAGGACCACGCTCTCACAGAATACCAGCGTAAAATAGCAGTTTGAAGCTGCTATGTTTTGTATGGTAAGTGTAGAGAACTGGACACCGTTTTACTGTTAATGAGGCATTGCATCTTAGTCCTCACGGGTGACAACGCATCTGCATTTTGATTCGTAATAGAAGATAGATGTAGATGTCTATGGGCCGCAGCAAACACTTACCATCAGGTGGACTGTGTGCTCGTTTCTCACCCTTATCCTATAAAAAAAACTTAGTCTTTTTACGGACTTCAAACAGGAGGAGGTACTCCATTCGACAATATATTTTTTTATGTGTGTCACGTCATAACTTTTTTCTGGGTGAACTGATTTTGTTGATTCTGTTTTGATTTGGAAGCTGGTGCTTCTCGTGTGGTCCCATATAAATTTGATCAAGGTTTTATTAATATTTGAGTTATTCTTAATAATTTATATTGAAGTCAGTTGTACAAAATGTATAATTTTAAATTATAATAAAACAACAAAGTTGCTGTGAAAGGAAATGCTATTTCCACCACTCTTTGTTTGTAAATAATAGTTTAGAAGACAAATAACAATTTAAAAATGGTTATTTATGTCTTCAGAGCATGCGACTCCCTGAGATTAACAGCAGTAATTATTTTATTTCAATATTACAGACAGATACTTCAATTTTGTTTATATGTTTAAAATATACACTTTTTAACAAAGTTTACGCAAAAAAATTATAGAAGCTGTTAAAGATCGAAGATTCTCTACGTGATAAAATTTGTAAAGAAGATATCCTCAGTAGAGCCAGAGTAATCGACCTAACCCAACGGATGAGAAAGTTGAAACGGAAATGGAACGGCTATATAGCTCACAAATCCGATAACCGATGAGGGAAAAAAGTTCGCAAGTGGTAGTTCCTAACCACTAAGCGAAGTGTTGAGCGACATCTACTAGATGGAATGACGCCATGATGAAAAATGCAGAAGTTTACGGATGCATTTGGCTCAAGGCCTTGTTTTTTAACTTGGATTAAATTTTGGTGCTGATGAAATAAATAAAAAAATCCGTAAAACATACCCGACAAATTTATCAAGTATGTTTCCATGCAGGAAGTCGATACAGGTTGCTCAAGACTTAGTTTTGTAGCACACCTCAGGAGAATAGGCATGTATTCTAATCCAATTGATTTATGAAGAACTGTCCAATCAGTAGGAAAGAAGGGACTGTAGCCTAATGGTTAAGTTTACGGATTGCGAAACTAAAAGTTTGTGGATTCGAATCCGGTAATCGACTACTGTTGTCAACCATTCCAAGAAAAAGCATTTTAAGATTCATTGAAGTGCTAGTATTTTTATACATAGATTAATACAAAAAATATAATTATTATGACGCAAAATATGTGTGATCCTACGTTGTTCATTTGGATTTCTTTTACATGTTATGGATTTTACCTTTAAACTCTTTATTTTTCGTTCTCAATAAAATAGATTTACGCAATCATTACTTACTCCGAATGATTAAAGTAGCTTAGTAAAAAAGAAACAAAATAAATGAATTAACTTTACTATAATATCTATAATTTTAATCTTAAACTATAAAAATTTAAAAATTAATGTTAAAAAACACAGAAACTTTTATAGCGATAAAAATGCAAAGCCTTGTAGATATAGCAAAATAATTACAAAAAAATTGAATAACAATTTCCATAATGATATTCATAAAAGTTATAATGTTAAAATGTCGCGAAACTCTAGTAGGTAATTAATAAAATACCATTCAACAGTTTATTAACACAAAAAGAAGAAACGTTCAAGTGAAATTTTCATAAAGTTGTTTCCTTAAAGTGATCAACTTGGAAATGAGCATTATATAGCCACTCGTATAATCTTATATTAACAATTTTTTTTAATATTTATTGATATTATACATAATATTTAACTATTGAGGATTTAACTGTAAGGATTGATATCACTAATCATTACAGCTCTTCACAAACTCACTGCTGAACATAGGCCTCCCCCAAGGAATGCCACAAACCACGATCCTGAGCCACCTGCATCCATCGACTTCCTGCATGTCTTACCAGGTCTTCACACCATCTAGTAGGGGGACGCGCTACACTTCGTCCGCCGGTACGAGGCTGCCACTCGAGAACCTTTCATCCTCATCGGTTGTCGGTTTTTCGAGCTATATGACCGGCCCATTGCCACTTCAGCTTACTAATCCGTTGGGCTATGTCGGTCACTCGGTTCTACTGCGGATATCCTCATTTCTAATTTTATCACGCAGAGAAACTCCGAGCATAGCCCTCTCCATAGCTCGCTGAGCGACCTTGAGCTTCCTTATCCGGCCAGCAGTGCATTACTAATGTGCTCTTACTATTTAACTACTATAATTATAAACTACATCTATATAACAATTTATTGTATTCGCATAATATCGCAATTATTGCCTTTTATTGAGCTAATAGCGTTATTTGCATGCCGCTAAGACATGAATAACCCTTTTTTTTAATTTTGTCTGTCTGTCTGCTTGTCCGGGCTAATCTTCGAAAGTAAACCGATTATGATTAATCTTCATGAACAGACATAAGGCAATGCTAGGAGTGATCTAGGCTATATTTCATCCACAAAATATGAAGTTTTTGCAGAAATTTATTAATTCATTTGTATTATATTACATCTAAATAATATTACAATGATTATTTAGACGAAGCTGGGACGGGTCTCTAGTTATGTAATATGACGGTACAAGTATATGTAATAAAGGTAAGCGGTGTATACATTACTAAAGAAAACCAAGAAAATAGATCGTCTGAATCTTTACGGACGCCATTAGCCAAATCACGAGGGAGCTATTACATCCTTATTCCACTCTTGATTTGTAAGCTTAATAAAGATTCCTTGTGTTACACTCCATTAAATTGCCGTGCAAATACTCTCTTTCTTTCTTCTTATTATCTTAACTAACGTTTCTAATTTATATTCTTAACTTAACTAGTAATAGTCATAACAAAAACACAGAGAAACATATTATAACCATCATGGCTTAAAGAGGTATTACGATACTTATTACATAAGTAAGCCGCATGCTCTTTTGCCCCCTCTTCAATAAAAAAAACATATTTATTTACGAAATCCCGCTCATCGACGACGAATAGTCAAAGTAATTAACGTGAATATGCTGTTCTGTTGTTAGTTGTCAGTCTGTCTCTCCAGGCTAATCTTTGTAATGACTAAACCGATTGTAATGAAACTTGACGAACAGATGAAAATGAGATGAGAAGCAATGCAAGGAGTGATCTACACTATTTTTTATGCAAAAAACCCAAGCGTTTTCGGAAATCTAAAAATTAATAAAATTAATGGTCTTTGGTGATTATCTTAAATGTAAATGAAGACATATTAATAGTTCCAGGCGAAGCCGGGTGGATCACATGTTTAAAACAATATAATAACATATTCAAATTCCATAACAACTATAGATTTACTGAATTGAATTATTAACTGCTTAATGCTTTTGTGTAAATATTTTCATTAGATATTAAATTCGAATCTTTGATTAATCAGCATTCACACAGAATGTATTTTGACAGATGAGGCTCCTGTTTGGACGCTTAATTAATAAATTAAATCAAATGTCATTAATTAATTTTATTATATCAGATTTGTTTTTTTTTATTTAATTAGTATTATTAGGGATCTTCCGTCGGTGGAGTCGAATAATGTGTAATAACTAATTTTACTTTATTTCTTGAAGAGGCATTTACTTCGATAGCCTTATAACTTTACTGAATAGACTTGAGTGAATACTAAGGGAACGGTATAATGAAAGGTGAGACAATGTAACAACTATTTATTTACTATTTATTACAAAATTTACAGCGGCAGTACAATTAATTACAAAATTTAACTAATTAAGGAATCACTAGAGGGAGATTTGTTCCTTTCTTGAGAGTCTTCTTTCTTCAATGCCGCTTGGGAATCAAATGACTCCCAGCGGTTTTTTTTGCACCCAGAAGCAAAGTAAAGGGCTACCCTCCGGGAAGCGGGGTGGGAAGTGGTGTATGCTCTAAGCATACCACGCAGCCGGCTGCGTGGTTATGTGGGACTCATTATGAAACCTAAGTGCCTACCCACGAAACACCACCTGGGACTGGTTTGTCCTGGAAGGCCTTTTTGCCGTATCGGAAGCGACCCCCTTTAGGAGAAGGGGGCGCAGGCGGCGAGTAGCCGTTGAGAGGCGCATCTAACTAAGGCAAATTAAGAATAGGGAGAGATTTGGCCGCCTGAGGCCTGAGCCTGAGCCGCCAGGAGGCAGTCCAGCTTGTTGGAGGAGGGGGGGGTTCCTAGAGACAATTTCTAGGCCTGCGAACTCGATAGTGAGAGGGAAGTGGAGCTGCATAGGAAGCTGCCTCACGAATAACTTGGTTTGAGTGAGACTCTGAGGTTTCGAAGAGTTTCTCAGATAGTGATTTTAGAAATAGTTGAATTTTGGGGAGCTCTAAGTCTCGGTAGAGGTTGGCGTTACGGACGAACCAGGGTGCGTTCGAAGCCCGGCAACAAAAAGTGTTTTGAACTATGTGAAGTTCGTTAAGGATTTTAGGTTTAGCGTGAGCAAAATGGGGTCCGCGTGTGTCATAACTGGTTGTATACACACCTTATATAGGGTTTGTTTGTTGCGGAGAGACATTTTACTGCGTCAGCCCAGCATGTTGTTGAGCCTGCCCAGGTATAAGCGCGCGGTCCGAGTTACTTTTTTAACATGGAGCTCGAAAGTGAGCCTCGTGTCAAGGGTGACACCTAAGTATTTGTTGGTCTTATGCCAGGGGGCAGGGGTTCCTAACATACGGATTGGCGGAATGGTAGTAAATGGCGGAGTTCTTCTCCGTGTTCACATCGATACGCCATTTTTGAAACCAAGCTCCTAAGTTACTAACTGACTGTTGGATCTTGTTCCGTATAAATGGTAGTGAGATACCTTTACAATAGAGGGTTATGTCGTCTGCAAAGAGTGAGACCTGAACACGATTCGACGGGATAGGAATGTCGTTGGTGTACATTATACATATATAAAATAGGGACAAGCACGGGAGAGGAGAGAGTGACTTCGTGTCTGAAACGAAAGGTACGATCCTTCAAATAGGAGGCCACGTGACGAACACAATGATCAGGGAGGCATATTTTGTAAAGTTTGTAGATAAGGCCTTCGTGCCAGACTCTATGAAACGCCTTTTCTATGTCGAAAAAGACCGCGATGGTCTTATGACGACGAGGATAAAACCGCTAAACATATATTCCACTATACGGTGAACTTCTTAGGGACATGAGTGTTTCGCTCGGAAACCAAATTGGCGGGGGATGACAAGCGGGTCGCCGTCTGTGGGAAAAAGACGGCGCCTCATGTGAGTGAGGATGACGCGTTCGAAGAATTTGCCCATGGCCTTGAGGAGGCTGATGGGACGGTAACTGGAGGGGAGATGGTGTGGCTTTCCTGGCTTGCGGATATCAATGACAGTTGTCTCTTTCCATGTGGTGGGAAAGTAACTGAGGTCGAAGCAGGCGTTGAATATTATAGCCAAAAAGGTGTTTACCTGCTCAGGAAAATGTTTGAGGGCTAGGTTGGGGATGCCATCCGCGGCTGGTGCCTTTTTGGGCTTCTGCCTTTTGATGATCGATGAGATCTCATCATTGGACACAGTTATAGGGTCAGAGGCTGTGGGAGTGAGTTCCGGCGGTGGACTTCATCCTGCACTGCCTGAATGTGGGAGGGGTCAGTGGGATGTGAGCTGGGAGAGTATTGAGCGGCGATGCGGTCTGCACAGTACTCAGACTTTGCCTCGTCCTCGAAGGTAATAGTACCGTCGAAACGTGAGAGAGGGGAAGTGTGAGTGATAGCGTCTATCCGGAGGGCTCTCGCCTTCCGGTAGTACGCTGTATGAGAAGGGGAGATATTCTCTATGAGCTTACTCTTTTCGAGGTCTGGAAGATCGGAAAGGCGTGTGCGGACTTTTCAGTCAGGGGTGGGATGGAGTGATGCTCTCCGAAGAGAGCAGCTCTCTTTGATTAATGAGGTTGCTAATATCTGGGGTAAGACTATTATTGTTAGCCACCGGTACGACCCTTTCACTCTCGTTAAGGGAGGATTTTATGAGGGTGGTGATAGAAAAATGTATGTCACCCAAGCCAGCTGGCAGATTAAACAAAACTCAACTTTTTATTAAAATTAATAAAAATGCAGTAACTCAGACCGATGATAATCTGAGCTCACAAAACATTAAAATAAAAAGAAATAGAAGAATTAAATTGCTTTTAAAACCTAAAATCAAATATGCAACTAAAAACCTTCTAAAAAAAATTAAAATACAAAATAAAAGGCTGCAAAAGCTACAGAAACAAGTGAAAAACTTAGAGATAGAAAAGAATAGAATACAACATAAATTATCAGAATTGGAAACACATACTAAACTAAAAACATCAACGAAGGTCCAGAAAAAACAAGAAATAATAAAAAAGCAGGAAAACGACTCTTCAAAGCTGCAAAAAAAGGAAATATAAATATAAGTATAACATCAGAAAAAGACAAGGTACAGAGAGGAGAAGGAAAAGAGAGTACAAAAATACTGACAAGAATAGAAATGTTTTCGGACAGGATAGGGAGTGGACTAGCAAGCAAATTATTGCGAAAATTGGAAAATACAAAAATAACAAATTACTGTCAACCAGGCGGAAATCATAAATAAATATTGAAACACTTTGAACTATACACCAAAGATTTGAAAGAAAATGACTTGGCGGTAATACTAATAGGAAACTACGACGACATTAAAATGGAGACGTCATATGTGAACGAGATTCGAAGAATTGTGAGCAGTGAAAATAGAAAATTCAACATTTTACTAGGAAGTGTAATGTATGACAACATAAATGATGATAAAATATTCACTATTAATAAAGAACTCTTTAATCTGGCTGCAGTATCTGAGAATGTAAGATATCTTGAAATAAATGTAAAAACTAAGGCAAAAGTAAAAAATATCGTGATTGAGGAAATTGTTAAAAGTATCAAAGATAGTCACTTTAATGCTTCGTCTTGTTTGCACTTTATAAAATTAAATTCTAATTTAAGTTGTTCACAAAATTTTTTAGACAGGACCAAGACTCCGTTAACTGGTTAACGATTGTGCAGGCTAATATCCAGAGTATTAATAATAAATATTTAGAGCTGGAATTATTAACCGAAAATACAACTTGTGATGTGCTTTGTCTAACAGAGACTTGGACGAATGAATTAAAGTTAGGCGTAGTGAATATCGAAGGCTATATACTTGTGTCATATTACAATATGATGTTATTTGAACATGGAGGTACAGCTATTTTTGTTAGAAATACACTTGAATATAAAGTAAGACATGACATTGTAAAGTTGAGTTTTGAAATGAATTGTGAATTAGCGGCAATTGAAGTAAAATCGTATAAATTAGTTATTATTTGTGTATATAGACCTGATTATGATTATTTAATATTCGAAGATATAATGACTAAAGTTATCGAAAAAATAGGTAAGGAAAACAAAAGAATTGTAATTACAGGAGATTTTAATTTAAATATATTGAAACCAAATAATAAAGTACGCAAATTTTTAAAACTACTAAGTGAATTGAAATGTAAATTTGTCTTAAATGAGCCAACCCGAACTAAAGGCAAGTCTTCCACATGTATTGATAATTTCATCTTAAATGACGATGATGATTTTCAGTATCACAGAGGTAAAGTATTAGAAGTAAAATTATCAGATCATAACGTCATAGAATTAAAGTATAAATTGAAATCTAAGTATCCTAAACCAAAGGAAAAGACAGAGGTCAGATCTCGAAAAATATCTCAGGAAAATATAAAATATTTTCATTATTTGTTCTGTAAATACTTTGAATGTGTAAGAAATGATATAAACTTGAAACTTGATGCAAATGAGAAAATGAACATTCTGATACACTATATAAACTATTGTTACTACACTGCATTTCCATTAAAAACATTTAAACCCAGAAGAAACAAGCATAAACTAACAACCAAAGGTATTTTGATATCTAGAAATAATCTTCAAAATCTTGAAATATTGCATAACTTGTATCCAGATAAAATTAGTAAATCCAAACTAAATAATTATAGAAAAATATATAGAAAAGTACTTCAAACAGCTCAAAAACTTAGGAACGCATCTAGAATTAAAAATTCCACGAATAAAATTAAAACCACTTGGACAATTATTAAAGAACAAAAAAATCAAATAGAAACACAAGGTAAAAATAAAATTACTAAAATTAAAAATCACAGTGGAGATATAATCACAAATAATAAAAATATAGCAAACAGTTTCAATGAGTTCTTTTGCAATATAGCCGGTAAACTTACAGAAAATTTAGACATTAAGGTTGATAATTGTAGCAAATATTTAAAAAACCCAACAAAAAATAAAATTTTCTTTCCTAAAATAAGTAAATCCGAATTTTGGAATATTATTAATAGTTTAAAATGTAAAACATCAAGAGACATATACGATATGTCAACTAAAACTATTACAGAACTTATCATCCACAACAAAGACATGTTTGATATAATTTTGGAAGTCTTGAATGATTGCATCACAGATGGGATATTCCCAGATAGCTTAAAAATAGGAAAAATCGTGCCACTGTTCAAAAAAGGAGAAACTACTGAAATCGGGAACTACAGACCGGTGTGTGTATTACCAGTTATATCAAAGATTTTAGAAAGTGCTATAAAATCAAGGATATTAGACTACTTTGAAAAAAAAAATCTATTTACAGACTGTCAATTTGGTTTTCGCAAAAGAAGATCAACCGAAATGGCTATTAGAAAAACAATATACTTCGTATTGGACGCTTTGGATGGATCACAGAAGGTATCTAGCATTTTTTGCGATTTATCCAAGGCTTTCGATTGTTTGCGGCATGATATCTTAATTCATAAACTGAAATTTTACGGATTTGAAGGAAAAGAGTTGAGTATAATGCAGTCTTATCTTAACAATCGAATTCAAATGGTAAATCTAAATAATACTAAGTCGGATCCACAACATAGTTACATTGGCGTACCGAAGGGCTCCATCCTGGGACCATTGCTATTTTTAGTATACGTGAATAAACTTGCAAAAAATTTACTGACTGGGCGATGGTTACACTATTTGCGGATGATACACAAGTTGGTATTAAAGATAAAAACGCATTTCAAGTAGCCAAGAAGACAGATGAAATTTTAAGTATACTTAGAAAATGGTTTGAAGCAAACGGAATAATTTTGAATGCAGAAAAAGTACCATAATTAATTATGCAAGTAAAAAAACAAATAAAGTCATAAATAGTGAAGTCACATTTTTAGGGTGTACTCTCAATTCCACTTTAAGTTATGAAACCCATATAGATAATGTTTGTGAAAAGTTATCCAGTGCAAATTACGCCTTATTTAAGCTTAAGCCCATTATTGACAGGAAAACTCTAATATCCGTATATTTTGCATATTGTCACTCAATTATTAGCTACGCGATTACGATATGGGGTAATGCTTCACAAATTGAAAGAGTACTGATTTGTCAAAAAAGGTCGATTAGAATTTTGGATTGCAAAGATTGACATCAGCAAGAGCCTATTTCCAAAAAGCGAAAATCATGACTGTCGTGTCGTTGTATATTTACAGTTCGCTTCTAGAAGTGCACCAGCAAAAAAGTAAACTATCAATGAAGATGCACGTACACAACTACAATTCAAGAAATCGCGAAAGATTAGTTGTTCCAAGAACCAGATTAGTCAAAGCGTACAAGCAAGGTTTTCCATTCAAAATCAAAATGTACAATAAATTGCCTTTAGAAATAACAAGACTTCCATTAAAAGCGTTTCAAAAAGTGACAAAAACGTTCTTTTTGAATCACGCTTTCTATAATATAGAAGAATATATGAAATGTTCATTTTCTGACTTGCGTGACATGTAAAGTAATGTAAATGTAAATGTAGATGTATATTAATTTGTGATTTTAATAATTTAGCGTAATCTTAAATCATTTGAATTGTAATTTTGACGTACCAATGTTATGTAATGTAACGAAATGGCCAATAAATAAATAAATAAATAGAATCGACCGCATTGTCGATTTTTTCAGTACTGTCAAAGAAGTCCGAAGAGAGGGTGATAGGAGAATCCGGAGAGCCCATAGCTGAGGCTAAGGACTCCCTGAAGCCCTTTCAGTTGGTGAAGGTTTTGGTGGAGGGAGTTGAAGGAGGTGGCTGATGGCCAAGTATGAGGGAGACAGGACGGTGGTCGGTTCCTAGATCGTCAAGAGTCTCGATTGCCCTGAGGTTAAGGGAAACTCCTTTTACTAGCGCAAAGTCTAGCACGTCAGGAGCGTGGTCGGTGTTGTCGGGATAGTGAGTAACATCGAGGGGACTGTAGACTGTAAGGTCGAGAGACTGAGTGATATCAAGTAGTTTCTTTTTTTTCTGGCAGTTTCATGCCACTACGAGTAGCGTACGCGCGTTAACTTGCGTCGTTGATTATGTGAAGTTTACGATCTATTACTCCCCCCCCCCCCCGTAGGAGCATAGCATTTCGGAAGTTGCAGTTGGGATACTTCCTTGAGGACTCGCAGTCATCTCTGTTACTTGTCTGTTGCCTCCTCGGGTTGTTCGTCGACCCATCCGACCTTTGGACACACTTTTAATAACACCGACTCATTGTTCACTGCATTCGACGCGACAAGCATTGTTTCACCTGGATTTGCAGATGCTTCCGGTATCTGAGTCTTGCATGCGTGAAGTAACGCGTGATGAGGGATGGTGCAGCCGTCGATGTCGCATTTCTTGGCATTATACTTCAGGGGCCGATGCTTGCTGCCTAGACACTTGGAAGCACACTCCCTCTTCCTTCACCCACTTCCACCACGTTCATCTGTCCCAGTTTTCTACACTTGTTTATCACATTTTCACCACCACATCACAAACACTTCACACTTTCACTGTCTTCTTATGTGCTGAATGTTCTTACGTCGTGGGGCCTATCTTCTACGTGGCGTGTGACTACTATTCGTTTCGGCGGCGGCGCTACTTTCCCTGCGAGTACTTCCCTAGTCGGCGCGGCGGACGTGTAAGCGTGACTTAACGCACGGTTAGCCTCTCATCATAAATCGTGATAACGTGACGTTGTCCGATTTGTCAGCACTTTTGTAGTGCTCCGCATAATCACACCAACGCGACCGTAAATGAGGGCTGAGTTTACTAGTAACTTCTCTATTCAGCATAGGATTTTGTAAATATCCTTTTACGTCGACGTTCTTCATAATACCGACGATATTCTGTAACCTGATTGCGAACGCGTTTATGTCTTGAGCGGTTTGACCCGGACGCGGACGGCGTCTCAAACCTTCTAACGCAAGATCTATAATACCTTCCGGGCGGCCGAAACACTGCTGCAGTGTCCGCATAATATCAGCTGGATCACTAGTGGTGTCGAATTGCAGGGCCGATACTGCTTCCCCAGCCTCACCGTGTACAATTTCTCAACCTTGCCATATTTTCCGTATCTGTGAATACGTACAATACGTTAAAAGCTAACCATTCTCTGACTGAACCGTTAAAAATAGGCAAGTCCTGTATTTGCTTCGCGGCGGCTGGTCTGAATTGTACCATACTCTATAATGCCTACGCTAGCCTTTCGATACCCCTACCTTTCCCTCTCGGGGTAAGCGACCTACGTCTATCCCTGTTTCTCCCTAGCGATACACGACGACTCGAAGTTGTATCGCAGTTATATGGCGACCGTAACCTACATCGCGACGATACGGTGACGATAATCTAAGTTCCTTGCGGCGATGTGGTGATAGCGACATAATTATGTTTTGGCGATAGAGTGTATCTTCAACATACACAGGTAGCGCAGGAACGTAATCGGTCCCCTTTTCCGACGGGCCTGTACTCGATTGATGCGGGGCGCGTGCTGAGACGGGCGGCAGGGCGGTTCCCCCGCAGTCTCTACGTTACCTAACCATTGGTCGACATGATTCCTATTTTCGGCTAATTCTGCTTCGTGTAAACTTTCCCTATCGGTTTCTTCTTGCAACTGCGCGATGTCCTAAGCGTATTTCTTTTTAATTAAATTTTTCTCAATTTGCAACTGTTTTCTTCTTATTGCGGCGAGTTCTTCAGCCGTATTGTATTTGTCGGCGATACGCCAGGGTTTTCAGATATCAGACGCTCAGAGTCCACCACAATGAAATAGCACACCAAATATTATGTAGTTTATTTTCGCACAATTGCTGGTATAGAACAGAAGAGTCTTTACATAAATAAACCGACTTTATAGTTTCCTTACAAATATGGATATAGCAAAATACAACTTCTTTTAAATCAAATAAATAAAATTAAGTACTACAAAATAATTCTTAAAATAGAGCTCATTATTCATAAAAAATATTTTCATGAATTTAAATATAATATAAATCTTTGTTCATTTAATTTGAACAGACATTAGTTTTTCATAGTCAGTCAAAATCTGGGCTCTAATACTTCTCAAAAGGTGGCGCTGCAGGCAAGATTCGAATGAAATTAAACAATTAACTTATTACATAAAATAATAAAATTTGATATAAAATAACGATATTAATTCTAATAGATATTAATTTGAAACTTTACACAGTAAAATGAGTATTGTAACAATAAATGAAACATCAAACGTCTTCAAAATTTTCAAACAGTCAAAACAGTGTCTACTAAATATCAGACCTTAATAAATAATGGTTTTATGTTTATAAATAACTATTTAAATTTAAATTTCATATATTTCTGATATTTCTATACTAATATATTCACTTAATCTATAAACTAAAACATAAATATTAATATTCGCCAATTATTGCCGATAAATGGCGATTTACGCCCATATATTCGATTTGTTTTATTCTTGAGATCGCGCTAGCTGTCGACCGGGCTGAACGAACTGACGGGGCGCGCGGCGCGAGCCTATGTACAACGACGGTACCTACAGGCACGACGGTATGTACTGTCTAACTCATTTCAGTGACCGGAAGATTTTCAATAATCGCGACGAGTGTATCTGTACGTGGTGCGAATGTGCTAGCTTCTTCCAATCGCTCCGTCGTATACACGGACATAGCGGGGAGCGGCGGCGCGGGTGCGGGCGCGGGCAAAGATGCTGGCGTCGACGGTGGCGTGGCGGAGGGCGCGTGTGTCGATGATAGGTAGTCTGAGGGGGACGCGGGGACTTCCTCGAAGATACGAATTCCCACCGGTGTTTCGTCATCGTTCCTGGGCTTCTGGCTTCTCCTTTTACACATGCTGTTCCACGTTGAGGCTTCCTATCGTCTTCAAAAAGACGCACGTATGGGTTGAAGTTTCCGCCACAAGTGGCGTTACCGGTAGACAACCGTTTGGCACCGTTAAGCGGTAATCAACTGGCCGCGTAAATGCGGTAAGAAACAGGAAGATTTAATGACGTGACGTTCTCACGTTGACGTTGACGAAGACAGACTATTGTTAGAAACGGCTATTTAATTGACCGAGGATGTTGACCGATGATCGTCTATAATGATCTTCTCCCTTGTGTACGATTCAATCCGGCGGCGATGTACCAAGTAATTATTAGGGATCTTCCGGTGGTGGAGTCGAAATAATGTGTAGAGAGATGAGTTCGAGAGTGTAAGTGTACTGAGTAACTAATTTTACTTTATTCCTTGAAGAGAGATTTACTTCGATAGCTTTATTACTTTACTAAACTGACTTGACTGAGTACTAAGGGGACTGTATAAAGAAAGGAGGGACAATTTTACAACTATTTATTAACTATTTACAATAATTATGCGGCAGTACAATTAATTACTAAATCTTACTAATTAGGGAAACACTAGAGGGAGATTTCTTTTTTTCTTGAGCCTTCTTTCTTTATTGTCCCCTGGGAAACTAATGACTCTTGACGAATTTTAACCACAATCTAATGAACGGTATGGCAGCGCATATGAGACGAAGAAACAAACATAAATTTTTATATATTAGATATTTTATGAGTCCAAAGAAGTAGTAGTATATAATATAGATATAATTTTTATTTTGTTTAAATATAATATCCAATTGCTCAGTATTAGTGCTTACCGGTTAAAATTATTAGATTTAAATTTGGTTGCATCCCATTTTGTGGATAACTATAATAATGAATATTGATATGTATATAATTTGTTTAATTCTATCGATATCAAAAATATCAACCAAAGAAATGATAAAATAATGCGTGAATAAGGATGTTGCGAAATTAAAATAGTATCTCGCTTAGCAGTCACGCTCGTGTCGCGACCGATAGAATCAGCAAAGAGCTCCTTCTTGGGGGAAGCGTGCTTACAAAATATTTAATACAAAAGTTGTAAACTATGAACAAGGCTCTCCTAATTAAATTTTATTACGTATAAATGGTTGTATTTATTCAAGCGCAAATTTCGTATTGCTTACTTTACCATATAACCTTAACCTTTGATAGTGGCTTGTGGATAATATTAGTATAAATAACAATTAAAACACAGTCATGTATAAATTTCTATTACATAATGTATGTTATGGGGCTACTTCATGCGAACGACCTTGAGCATTCGGTCCGCCGCGCCGACTTGCTACAATATATCACGTAAGAAATATGCAAGACGCCACCTACTGTACGAACGTAGTATTATTTTTTCAACATCAATAAACTATTGTATGGAAATACACACGGCGAACAACGATAAATGAACAAGGAGTTTATAATTGAAGCCACTTTATGGTGCTATAGTGGCGGAGGGATGGGGGGGGGGGAAGAAACCAAGGTGTATGACGTCATAGTAAGCCCGGGTTATTATTAGCTTTTGAATATTAAATTTTAGTCTGCTCTACGCAGAAATAACTTACAGTGTTTTGAAGTCTTACAGTGGTTTGCTCGGTTGGGATTTAATTTAATTAATTATAGGATCCCAAGCAGATGGTAGCACACGATTCCTCTTTTAAATTTGTGTTTTTTTTATTTTTAATAACCTCGCGTATCATCTTTGGTAGAAATTGGTGTACCTTTGCGTGTATTTGTGCAAATCTAATGTGTATATGTAATAAGGCATAGTGGGGACGACCTTAAACATGTTCAAAGACTGAAAACTACCTGCCGATTGAAATAAGTAAAATGAAACGCGATAAAATCTCTAAAATTAGTTTTATTCAATGTCAAGTATTCGTGTAAATATGAGAAATCAAAAAGTTAATAATTAACACGAAAATCAAACAACAGTTTTTTCAAATAAAACTTATAAAACAGCATTTTCTGTTTAACAATGTTGGCTAGTCTCCATTGAGACAGACCGCCATAAACGAAATTCGGTTTGGAGGACATTATACTTATATACAGGTACTTAAAAGAATGAAATCCCAACCCTAATGTAGGATATTTCAAAACACTATAATATTACTAGCTGGCCAGGCAGACGTTGTCCTGCACTTTTCGACGGCCCTTTATATAACAAAAAAAAAAATCCTTAAATTCGTAATAAAAAAATATTGAGCGTCACGATAAAAACTATCCTACCTCTCAAGTTGGACCAAACTGCACAGAGTGTGCAAAATTTAATTGAAATCAGTTACTCGTAGTTTAGGTCAGAGTAGTTTAGGAGTTCATCGCGGACAAAAAACGTGACACGTAATTTTTATATATAAAGATGAGAAAAGTGGTCGTACATTTAATTTTGGGACGATTAATAATATAGGTATCTAACATAAAATTTCTAGATTATCTAATCTTCTCTGATTTAATGCTTATTCACTAACATCTGTGGTACGGTTGGAATTAAAGAATTGTGAGAAAGGAAGATATTTAGGCAAAAATAATAATAATAAGACTTTGCTTAAAATCGGTAAAAGTAACTTGATCTCGTTCAAATGTAAAACTTCCACATTTTTTCAAGGCGGTTTTTAAAGGTTTTGTCCAGAATAGGTTATTTCGGTGATGAAAACTTGGACACAGATTTCAGAAACATTGCGATAATTACTATATGTTTAACATCATGCTGCAATTCTATTATGCCTTCTAAATGAATGGGTTGACTTGACTGGAGAAGGACCATGCTTTCACAGAAAACCAGCGTAAAATAGCAGCACAGCACTTTTGTGTTTCGCATGTTATGTATAGAGAATCGGAGGCCGTTTTGTTAAGAAATAAAGAGTTGGTAACGTTGCAAAACATCTCATTCTAACAGTAGTAAGCGATCATAAGCTTTTGGCAAAAGTGGCATATGACCACGTCTATCGTCTGAACGTTTCATTGAATATGTATTAAATACATTAAAATATATAACATCATGAAAGTTGTTTATTTAATATACGATAAATATTAAATATTTTGTACTTAATAATTTCAGACGAGGATATTTCCTTTTTTCTTCATACTTTTTGGAGCGTAATTTTTTGTTAAAATTTCGGGATAAAATTTTGCAGAGCCGCGTTACATTTTTTTTGTTTATGTATTATTGTTTTACATGCACCTAGTTAATATACCATACTTACTTCATTATTACACGTGTTTTGTTTTTTATGATTTTCAATACATCATTAAAAAAATGAATCCATGACGTAATGGAAGTATTCAAAGCCAACAATCTTCAACATATTTTTTTAATCGAATATATTTTATGTGTACCTGGTACAAATGCTCCAGTAGAAAGTATTTTTCTATTTTGAATAAATTGTGGACGTCTGAAAAAAACACTTACGGTTCCAGTTTTAAAGGCGATATTGTTAACAAGGGTAACAATAAAAAAAACTTGCCCAGAATTTTATTGTTATTTAAAATCATCGCCAACTTTATTAAAGCAAATTTAATCCACTGAAAAATGTAATAAATAATTAAAAAAATATGTTGCATTTAATAATTATCGTCTATACCGAATATAATTTTATAGTGAACAGTAATTCTATAAAGTTATAGTTTTTAGAGTATAAATAAACCCATGTCCCGTTTTGAGTTAAAAAATAAATGGTCAGTTTAGTTATAGGGGTTTTTGGGTTGTAATTAAATGATGTCCGGGTAGGTATTAGCACTTACTTAGTAAAAGTAGGTAACTATTTAGATAATTACCTTTTATCTAATCATAATACCTACATAGGTACATATTGTGATTAGTTATACTGGGTAGGTATATTAATACCTACTTAGATACTTTTTACCGAATTACTATACCTACTAAGATATTGTGGTTAGGTATTAGGATTATTTTTAACTGTATACTATACTGATAATATGGAATTAGGTTTTTATAGTGTAAATTATAATATTTGTCAAAATGTTAATTATGGATTCAAACTTTACATGCTAATGATGCTTATAATTTTTATATTTGCATATACTTCAAAGAAAATACACGCAAAAAGCTTCATCGCGCAGTAAAAAAGATAACAAATATATGTATAACTAATACGAAAAATTATACCCAAAATAAACAAATAATACTACCTATAAATAACCTAATAAGTAATAATAATATTATCGACTGATAAGATGACGTGAGCGTGTGCGCTGGCCGACTAACGACACGAGTTTCACCTTCAAGAGCTTAGCGCTCACTGACTCCAACAACCCTGTGGGCAATGAATACGCCCAGTTTTTAAAATAATTTGTTAATAAAATCAAATTTTGGTCTTTTGAAAAATAACTTATGATAGAAATTTTCATTAATAAATTGCCTATCCATTAGTGTCAAACGAAAAATAAAATAATGCTTACTTTACGAGGGGCAAACATTAATACGGTTTCGTTGTAAGGAGATTATTTTAATATTTATTACTTTTGAAAAAAATTGGATATGACTCTTATGGAATCAAGATTAGGTAGAAATATAATGTTTTTTATTAGTTGATATATCTTTAAAAAAATACTAGCGCGACATTTTGCTCAACTATGCGCCTTAAGGCTTTTGAATATATATATTTTTGTTGAATATAGTTGAATGGTCGTTACTGGTGGCGATAAAAGGGCTGGTTATGTTCACGACTCTAGTTGGCATGGCTAAGACTTAGCAGTCAGTCACCCCATAGTCTACTTAAGCTGAGGTTGCCACGAGTAGAGGCGAAACACGTGTCGTATTATCGACGGTTTTGTGTTTATCCTAGTGTGGTGTTGGGAGTAGTGGTGCTGGGATGAGTGGTGACGGGGATAGTGCACGCAATAGAGGGAGGGCGGGAAGTACTCTTCAAACTTGGTAAGACACATCATTTTATTTTATTACGCGGATCTTTGCAAGTAAATTTTTGACTTCTTAAATGTAATCTATTTCCGCAAAGTATTGCCTGATTCTATTTATTATCTTAGCTATTAAGATAATTAAACTAAGCTTGTTACCAAAATAAAATTAAAACTTGTTAAGATATTACTAACATTATTCTATTAATCGGTTGTAAATACAATAACACTTAATTTCGATTGACGTGGCACGTTTGGTTTCAGTAATGATGGTGTAGTCAAGAGACTTTTACAGCTTCGTCGGAGGCGGTGAACTGCGGTGGGGAGAGGGAAAGTACAAATAGGTACTACGAAAACGTAAATTCAGCACCACACAAGCAGCCTTTGATGTTAAATGTATGATTAATTAGGATATTTGTGTAATTCGGGCTGCTAGTTGCCCGTTGTCGGTCTGGGTACGTTAGATTTGACATAGTCGAGATGATCCGTCATCTGACGGAAGCCATAAGTTTTTAGTGGTTTTCCCTAAGTCTCCCTACGACACTTATGGAACGAAATGTGGTAATGGATTCTCTTAAGCCGTCACCAAATGGTATATAATATTGAATAAAGCTATTTTTACGCACTTTTTGAGTGTATTTTTCTTTTTTTATAGAATAACGGTGACAAACGAGCACATAGGCTACCTGACGATAAGTGAATGCTGTGCCCATAGACATCTACATCTATCCACAACTAAGAATCAAAATGCAAATACGTTACCACCCCTGAGGACTAAGATGGAATGCCTCGATTCCAGTAAAAAGGGTCTTTGGTTCTCTATAGTCACCATACGATACACAACAGCATTGAGTAACTATTTTACGCTTGAATTTCGTAAGAGCATGATCCTTACCCTGTCAAGCCGACCCATTCGTGCTACAACCATAATAAAGCTGCAGTATTGCTCTACCACGTACGATTCTTCTTGCAGTGGTATGCTAGGGCTTGTATTTAATTTTACTAATTATAGGACTCTAAGCTGGTGGTAGTACCCAGCCTCCTTCTCTATTCATATTTATCCTAATTTCAATTTTAATACCCTCATGTATCATCTTTCACGAAAATTTGTGGTGTGATATATCTGATTACTTAATGACGGAAGCCCTCTGTGCTACGATCACAGACTGCAGACTTCCCGGAGCATTGGTATTTCACGTCAGTTACATATTTTTTTAAGTGGATTTTCATAGATTTCTTGTTGAGAGACCACATTCACAATCAAGCTAGTTATGCAACCACAAGACCATGGGTTTGTTAGGGTTTGTACCTAGAGGGGGCTGCATAAGCATTAGGCAGTATTCAGTAACTGTAGAGTCAGCGCTTTCGGTTGCATGAGATATCAGGCAGAGCTCATGGGAGTGCCACTTCGTTTTGACATCGACTTCTGTCAAGACGTATTAATTAAGTAATTAGAATAATAATTATTGTAATTAGAAATAAATAGATTTTAAATAGTTTTTAAAAAATCATTTTACGTTCCCGTAAACTTGACTAGCTTGTACACTGTTACGTTTTGTAGACATAAATAGATAAATGAAAACATTAAACTTGACGGATGGTACGAACAGACTAAACTTCTTCGGGACTCATAGAATGTTTTAATAGAAGCTCGCTTTAAGACGTAGCTAACCTTGTGTGTGACATCTCTGACATATGGTAGTACAGCAGGCAGACTTTTTTGAATGTCACTTTAGTTTAATTTAAAAGACTGGTTAAGTGCGTAGTTACCTGTCGCAATAAGTAGGCTTTCTTGTTAATGAGCGCAATAAGTAAGTTCGCGGTTTGACCGCTATGACGACTAAAAATGGGCCTAAATAGTAAGATGGTAACTGAAGTACTTATTCTGAAATCAGACTTATAGGAAATGGTATTTCAAAAAGATAAAAAGAAAACGTGTGTATGTACTTATGTATGCACATAGGAAGTTATACTTCTTCTCATCAGTTCACAGTTACCCAAAGTTATCGCTTTCAGGTGTCAGTGTGCACGCATTGTAACAACTTCATGATGTCGTTTTTAAGTATCGGTATGTGCGAGCATCGTAAAAATTTTACACGCATCATTTTTCTCAAACGCGCCAAAAGAAGTATAACTTCAAAAACTGCCAAGTACAAAGATGATCATAGTTGTCTATCTATCTATATATTGCCGGCAGTGCAACCCAATGCAACTGGATGAGGCTATATGATTGTATGAATATGAATGAACTTTGAATAAGACCTACAATAACTACCAACTAAAAATACGTAATAGTAAGAAGTAAGAAAGATGATCCCTGCCTATCCCGCAAATTAAAAAGTATAGCTATAGTAGTAATGCTATAGGTCGATTTCTTCATATAATGTTAATTATTTAATAATTTACAATAACATTACAAAGTTATAATGCAACTACTTGTAGGTCACTTCCTATGGAAATTTAATGAAATTTTTACTAATCCAAGTGCATTTTATAAATTGGTCGACTATTACACATTAACTCTTAATTCTACTTAGCTGTGGTAGTTTTCCTTTTAACTTAATTATGTATACTATCGTCTATATTTTTCACATTTCCACAATCAGCGGTTTAGTTAGTAGAAGGGGGGACAAGTAACTCTAATGAAACTTAAATTTAAACTAAATATTTCGCAAACGGACCCCTGAATCGAAAAGATGTTGTTCCAAACCCCCAGTGTTTTTGAAAGACCTATCCAATAATACCCCACATGATGGAATAGACGGGTAAAAAAATCATCCTCCAGGTATTGGTGTATGAGTGGTAACCAAAATAAAAATATTTTTTAAATCTTTATTTCACGCTTTTGTAGGCGTGATTATTTTTTTTATAGAAGAGGGGGCAAATGAGCATGTGGCTCACCTTATGGTAAGTGACTACCGCCGCCAATGAACAAACGCAACACCAGGGGAATTGCAGATGCGTTGCCGGCCTTTTAGAAAGGTATAAGCTTTTTTCTTGAAGGTCCCTAACTCGTATTGGTCCGGAAAAGTCGCCGGTGGTAAACAATTCTACAGAGAAGTTGTACGAGGAAGAAAACTTCTAGTAAAACGTACAGTCGTGGACCGCCAAGCACCCAGATTGTGAGGATGGTATGGTGAATTTTGACGCGATGTGCGTTCGTAAAATATGGCGGCTGGAATTAATCTGAACAATTGCTCAGAGCACTCCCCGTGGTAAATTCGATAGAAAATGCAAAGGGATGCAACATCCCTACGCAGTGCCAGTGTATCGAGCCGATTAGAAAGAACTCGGTCGTCGACGATTCGAACCGCTCTGCTCTGGATAAGATCTATAAATATTCTGAATTACTGATATGTAACACCTAGGGTCTCTGAATAAAACTGCGGACGGACTGATGGATGGAGGGAAGGACATGGCGAAACTATAAGGGTTTCTTGTTGTGTAACTACAGAACCCTAAAAATGCAATTATCTATTTGATTGATTCCGGTAGAAGTCGAACCCGGGTTGTTTGCGTAGTGTGAAATTTACAGCGCCTAGCCCTTGAGCTACAACTGTGTGATATACATTGAATAATTGTATTTATGAATTAATGTTGGATTTTCCAACTTTTAAGCTGATTCTACTCTTCTTCTTTTCTTTTTTACCAGTCAGTAACGATCTACAGCTAGACATGAACCTGTTTCATTGTAAAAAGGATTTGCTGTAATCGTCACGCTTGGCAGACGGATTGGTAATTTTACTAAAATATGTCTCACGCTATTGACGCTGCTTCCTGTTGTTGGTCTCGGTAAGTAGGTTTTAAATATGATATTTACGTGTTAGTACCTAGCCTATAAAAGTCGACTTGCATCATAGAGGGGATTTTGCCGTAGCTGCCTCGCTGGATGTGAACCGAGGTTTATTATTATTTTGATTTGTTACCGGGAAGGTACTGCCGCCCATCTTGTGTTTTAATTTCCTCTATCACCTATATCATCATCATTACAGCCATTCATAAGTCCACTGCTGAACATAGGCCTCCCCCAAGGACTACCACAAAGTACGGTCCTGAGCCACCTGCATCCATCGATTTCCTGCATGTCTTACCAGGTCGTCACTCCATCTAGTGTGGGGTCACCCTACACTTCACCTACCGGTACGAGGCTGCCACTCGAGAATCTTTCTTCCCCATCGGTTGTCGGTTCTTCGAGCCACATGGTCGGCCCACTGCCATTTCAGCTTACTCACCC
Organism: Parnassius mnemosyne; assembly: GCA_963668995.1. NCBI lineage: Eukaryota > Metazoa > Arthropoda > Insecta > Lepidoptera > Papilionidae > Parnassius > Parnassius mnemosyne. The sequence continues at coordinate 25,827,967 of CAVLGL010000159.1, forward strand.
GTTGGACTATGTCAGTTACTCTGGTTCTACTGCAGATATCCTCATTTCTAAGTTTATCACGCAGAGAAACCCCGAGCATAGCCCTCTCCATCGCTCGCTGAGCGACCTTAACCTTTCTCATACGGCCAGCAGTGAAGTACTACGTCTCAGATCCGGTCTGTAGTCTTTTAAGAGAGCGTGATCACCTTTCTTGAAGAACAAAACCACCGCAATTCTGATCCACGCCTCCGGAGTAGTGCCACCATGGGGGACGGAATTAAAGAGCTTCTGAAGGACTTCAAGTACCAGTTTCTCACCCGCTTCAAAAGCTCCGCTGTAATTTCATCCTCACCTAGGGCCCTGCCGTTTTTAAGGTGTTGGAGAGCCATTCTTATCACGCTCAGATTGTCGTGCGGGATATCTTCGGAATAGTGTCGGATAAGACTCGCTCTTGGATCGTTATTCACACTTGCGTGTGGCTCCAACGATGACGTGTACAGCTGCTTATAAAACCTCTCAATCTCACTCAAAATCTTAGGTGTCCCGGAAACGATGCTGCCACACTCGGTCTTCAGCTTTTACAGTTGGATCTTACTGACAGACAGATCTCTGGCAAAGATTTTGGAGCCTTGGTTCCGCTCGATCGCTTCCTTCATACAAGCTGTATTGAAGTTGCGTAAGTCCCGCCGCACGCATTTGGAGATTTGTCTGTTCAGTTGCCTGTATACTGTCAAGTCTATTGAAGAATATAGCTTCATGTCCCGTCTAACAGCCATGGGATTAAGATTGTGATCGGGGAGTTTTTGTGTTCTTCTGCGGCGGTTCTTGCAAAACTTAGCTCCGACCGCATGGACAGTTTCCATGAGCTTTTCATTCATATCGTCCACTTCATTGAAGCCTTCTAGGCACTTAAAACGGTATTGTAACTCGAGCTGAAAGTTTTCGGGACTTTGGAATAGAGACAGAGCGTTGACTTCATTAGACGTGATCTTTTCAACTTAACGTTTAGGTTCAATGTGCCTCTAACCATTAGGTGATTGCTACCAGTTTTCACCCTCGCGATGACAGAGACATCACTAAAGAGTTTTCGTCTAGTCATCATAATGAAGTCAATCTCTTTTTTTTTTGTCAAACCGTCAGGGCTCGACCAGGTCCACTTCCTGTGGTGCCGCTCCTGGAAGAAAGAGTTCATAATAAAGAGTTTTTCTTTCTCGATGAAGTCGACCATCTGCTGGCCCCTTTGGTTCCATTGCCCTATTCTAAATTTCTCTACTTTCAGCTCACCGTTCTCTCTTGTGCCTAGTTTTGCATTGAAGTCTCCCAATAACACCGTATAGTGTGTTTTGGAGGAATGCATGGCTCTAGATATATCCTCATACATTTCCTCCACCTCCTCATTGAGATGTGCCTAGGTTGGTGCGTAAACCTGTATGACGTTCAGCGAATACCGTTTGGTGATTCTGAGTATAAGGTACGCAACCCTCGTCGACACACTCTCAATCTTTACAAAGTTGTTATCTAGAGACTTGTGAACGATAAATCCGACACCTCCTTGGGACAGATGGTCGCCCTTCCGGTGACAGAGCAAGTTGCCGGATTCTAGAATTACCGTGTCCTCCCCCTCTCTTCGGACCTCGGATAATCCTATAATATGCCAGCGTAACTTGTCTATCTCTCCTTCCAGCTCCACGATCTTCTCGTCAGTCCTCAGGGTGCGTGCGTTGTATGTTTCTAGGTCAGGTCATTTTAGCTGGCAACCGAACCTCCACCGGAGATTCTTAGCACCCTCTTCCCCACCGTTACGATGTTCGCCTTCGTAGCGGGGCCGCCGGGGACTGGGGGCCATCTCCTTGTTACTCTCATGATAGGGGGGTATTTGCCATAGTTGCCACGCTTGGCGAGCGGGTTGGTAACCGCAGTTTTTTTATTGTAATTTTGCTGTTATCAGGAAGATGCTGTCCATCTTCTGCCTGTTTCCCATTGTCGCCTCTTATGACACCCACAGGAAGATATGGGGTAGTGGTATTATTAACTGCCACTACACGGCATCCACGTGAATACTGTTAAATAGCTGTAGCTTACAACACCGATACCAGCGGTCTTTCTGACCTTTTTAATAGTTACCTATTACAATACATACATCACCATCGCCATTACAGCCCTTTTTAAGTACACTGCTGAACATAGGCCTCCTCCAAGGAATTCCACAAAGCACGGTCCTGAACCTGACTTCCTGCATGTCTTACCAGGTCATCACCCCATTTAGTGGGGGGAAGCCGTACACTTCATCCGCCGGTACGAGGCCGCAACTCGAGAGTTTTCGGTTCTTCGAGCTATATGGCCGGCCGATTGCCATTTTAGCTTACTAATCCGTTTAGCTATGACGGTCACATTGCCACTTTAGCTTACTAATCCGTTGAGCTATGACGGTCACACTGCAGATATCCTCACAACCGCAGCCTCACACAGTTCTACTGCAGATATCCTCATTTCTATCACGCAGAGAAACTCCAAGCGCAGCTCTCTCCATAGCTAGCTGTGCGATCTTGAGCATCCTTATACGGCCAGCAGCGAAGGACCACGTCTTAGATCCATAAGTCATAACTGGCAATACGTTGTACGTTTTTATATTTTGAGGTATACCTGACGAGAAAATGTGTCGTAATTTCCCGAACGCTGTCCAGTTAAATCTGTCGATTGACCTCTCGGTCAAAGTTGGATTTATCTAGTCGGACTATTTGTCCCAGTTAAACATATTCGACAACAACTTCGAGCTTAGTGTTCCCAACAACTTTCAGCATAGGTGTAACATGGACGTTATACATGTCCATGTTCATCTTAAGACCTATCCGTTGGGAGGCACTATTTAGGTCGTTGAGCATAGTGCTTAAGTCCTCCAGCGATTCTGATATAAAGACTCTATATCGTCGGCAAATCGAAGGTGAGAGATGTACTCGCTGTTGAAGGTATTTACCGTATTCTTTCCAGTCTAGAAGCTTGAAAACGTCTTTTAATGCAGCGGTGAATAGTTTCGGGGAAATAACGTCACCATGTCTTACATAGGACAGCCATTGTGGCCCTACTGTACAAACACTTCAGCACTTCGATATACCGACAGTTAACTTGTACCACGCTGAAGGGACTGCAGCACATCCCAAATTTCGACGGAGTAAAAGGCTTTCTCATTGTCCACATACGCCAGACATAGTGGCAAATTGTAATCCTCGGACTTCTGTACAATTTTTCGAAGGGTATGTATGTGGTATAAGGTCTACAACCTTTTCGGAAACAGGTTTGTTCGGCTAATACTGAACAAACTTTATATCTGATAATAATAAACTATAGTCGTATGTAATAAAAAATTACTGTATGTGTAGTCCTGGATTTTATTAAAACCTTGGTATGTTAAAATACTTAGTAAGTAAGAACATTCTAGTTGCATAAAATTGCATTCGTAAATAAATAAGAAAAGAACTCTTTGCCATTATTAAAGTTCTGAAAGTAACTTTACATAGCCTATTTATTGCAAAGAAAGAGCATATTAAGCCCACCACGGAAAGGCTGGCTCAGTATTTGTTGGCGGACTCTACATACTGACATTTTTTGATAATTTGTCATATAGGTTATTCAATATTTTCGTTACCGCCGACTTAATGGTAAATTAGCACTCAAAATTGCAATTAACAATTTCATTAGTTCTGACGTGGATTGAGCTCAGTTTGAGAAAAGGCGCGCGAATGGACAACTATTTTTCAATATGTATGACATTTTCAGACATTTTTGAAGGATATTATTTATTTTTTATTAATTAATTTGGTTATTAAAAATATAATACAAACAATGGATTTCACATTTTTAACATTTCTACATCTTCAAAGCTTGAATAGACACAACTTATGCCATGTTTTCAAATTTATTTTATTGCTCCGGGTAAATCACTAACAAAACCTTAACCTTAACTTAATAAAACTAATAAAAATTAAAGAAATGAAAATCCTAAACGTATTTTCGCACAATTTTAAAATAATTTATTCATTATTCAGATAAATTATGCTGATTAAATATTATCAATTTGAAATAATAATATTTCAAATATTATATTTAATTTTCTTTGCAATTTATGAAAAGATTTTCGTTGTTGAAATTATTTTTTCATATAGCACTAGCTTAAATAATAGGTTATAATAATAATAACTAACACTTATTGAGATCTATCTACAGGAGTATCCATAGGAGTGTGCAACTTTCTTGGAACTGCTGTGGAGCTTGGTACCCCTTCAGATCTTTACTCTTTTATCGGCGAAGCCAAATACACCGAACGTCGTTTGTACCAAACTTAGCTCCCTATATATAGTAAGTAGAACTAAGGAACAACTGGTTAATTAAACGAGTTCTGAAACATACAAAAAACATTTATCTATAAAACATTTATCATGTTTGATACACCTACGTTGTGCGACATAATCAAATAATAATATCATACGAGGGCGATACTGAAAGTTTTATATTGGCGATATTGAAAGAACTGGTCAATATAAGTAAACGATATAATAAAAAATAAGTAAAAATTTTGAAAATGGAACTCTTTGCCAATATTATCGTGTAAGTATTTTATTAATTTGTTATTTGCTTACGATTTGGCGGCAAATTGAAAATTTTCTGTGTCACTTCAGCATGAATTTAACGTGAAAAAACTTTCATACAATAATTTTTTATGACTTTCGATGTCATTTATGTCAACAAGAAAGTTATGATAGACTTCGATTGGCCTTTCACGATGAAGCATTATCTCGTGCGACTGTTTACAACTGGTTTAATGAGTTTAAACGTGGTGGCACTAACACGGGTTCGACATACTTACGGGTGACGAAAGCTGGATTTATTGTTATGATACAGAAACTAAGAGACAGTCTGTTGTCTGGGTGTTTCCTTCCGAGGAGTTGTTAACTAAAGTGAAGAGATGTTGAAGCGTGGGAAAAAAGATGGTGGCCTCGTTCTTCGGAAGGACAGGTCACGACGCAACAATTGTTTTACAGGATCGAAAAATAGTTATTGCAGAGTGGTACACTAACAATTGTTTGACACTTGTCTTGGAAAAATTTCGGGAGAAACGACCTTTTAGTATGATCCTCCTTCACCACGACAACGCCTTGTCGCACACCGCCAAGCAAACAATCGACTACTTGGCGACGACAGACGTGAAATTATTGGGTCACCCGCCCTATAGCCCCGACCGCACCTTGCAGTTTTTATTTATTTCCGAAAATAAAAGAAAAACTTCGAGGAAAACATTTTATGGACACCGAGGAAGCAGTAGCTGCGTTTCAAAATGCCGTCGAAGATAATAAGGACGAGTGGGCAAAGTGCTTTTCTCAGTGGTTCCATCGGATGTAGCGAAGTATTTATGTAAATGGACACTATTTTAAAAAAGATATAAGAAAACTAATAATTTGCTAGTTTGTTCAGTTTTTGATTTTCTAAGAATTTTCAGTAACACCCTCGTATGCCTACAAAATTTAACATTAATTCATATGAAACACACACATCATTATGTAAAACAAAGCTTAAACTAAACTAAACTATGTTATAAGATCCCAAGCAAATAGTAGCACACAACTCCTATATTAAATTTGTATGTTTTTTAATTTTAATAACTTCGCGTATCATCTTTTGTAAGAATTGGTGTACCTTTGCTTGGATTTGTGCAAATCTGACGAGTATATCTAATAAGGAAAAGTGGGGACGACCTTAAACATGTTCACAGACTGCAAACTACCTGCCGATTGAAATAAGTAAAATGAAACGCGATAAAATCTGTAAAATTAATTTTATTCAATGCCAAGTGTTCGTGTAAAAAGTTAATAATTTTCACGAAAATCAAACACCAGTTTTATTATATAAAACTTATAAAATAGTGTAATAGTGGTGTATGGTGTCCACTATTACCAGACTCCGAGTGGTTTAGGAGCGGAGAAATAAAACAATTTTTTTGATGTGCAGACGAATGGAGTATGGGGTATAATGTTTATTTCAATCAACCCTGCCTATATTTATATGCCTGGCTACATCCTTAGTTTACCAATAGTAATATTATTTATATACTTAGCCAATTACAGTTCATACATTTTCACCACTAAAGATTAATTAAAATATTATTTACAACTATTATGTGTCGCGCTCCATTTGCCGGCGTTAGACTCGTGGATCGCTTCTCGTAGCTGCGTTGCTGGACGGAGCTATAAAAGTGATGCAGACCGGCGCGCGCGCGTAATCGGCGAGCGGCGGCGGCGTGGGACACATCTCCGGAACAGCAAGAAGAAGCGAAGCTGCGGCGTTGAAGAAACGGCTCGAAAATGGTCGACGGATGCGTGAAGATAGCTGGCGTGTGAAGACGATGCGGTGCTGATGATATTTGCGGCTGTTTCTTGTTTCTATATTAGAACGTTAAATATATATTCGTCAAATTATCTCGCATCGATATGCAGTCCGCAGTATCACAGTAGCCGGGGGTAATTAGGAAATAAATGTTTTCTTTAGACCTTCACTTTTTGCGTTATAGTAGCAGCAGGGTAACATTATTTATAACGGTTTAGGGCTGATTAGCCTGGCTGCTACAATAGCATTAATTTTCTGTTTAACAATGTTGGCTAGTTTCCATTGCGACTGACCGCCTTAAACGAAATTCGGTTTGGAGGATATTATACTTGTATATATTGGTACTTAAAGGAATAAAATCCTAACCCTTATGTAGGATATTTCAAAACACTTATTTAATATTATATTATATTATGAGATTTAATATTATATTATGAGGCAAGTGGCCGTACATTTTATTTTGGGATGAATAATAATATAGGTATCAAACACAAAATTTCTAAATTACCTAACATTCTCTGATTTAATGCTTATTCGATAACATCTGTGCTACGCTAGGAAAGGGCTGCGGTTTCCCCGGAATATTTCCTAGCTTGAAGATCGTTGGGGTCGTACGGAGGGAATCACAAAAAATATGCGTACGGGTTGTGTCCGAATTTGACACTTTTTATAAACAAGCAGAAAATTAAGAATTGTGAGAAAGGAAGACATTTAGGCAAAAAAAAAATATAATTAGACTTACCTTAAAATCATTAAAAGTAACTACTCGTTCAAACGTAAAACTTCCATATTTTTTTAAGATGGTTTTTGAAGGTTTTATTCAGAATAGGTTATTTCGGTGATGGCAACTTGGACACCGATTTCAGAAACATTCAGATAATTACTATACGTTTAATGTCATGCAGCAATTCTCTTATGCCTGTTAAATGAATGGGTTGACTCGACTGGAGTAGCACCATACTCTCACAGAATACCAGCGTAAAATAGCTGCATAGCGCTGTTGTGTTTCGTATGGTGAGTATAGAGAATCGGAGGCCGTTTTGTTAAGAGGTAAAGAGTTGGTAACGTGGCAAAACATTACATTCTAACCAGTGGCGTAGCGTGCCTTAGATGGGCCCTGTATCAAAATTTGTAGGGGGGCCCCAATGAATGAGTGTAGATTTCATAAAAGAAACAAAAACGCTTGCATTGAATTCAAATTATTATATATTGATTTTAAGTTATTCATCATCATCATTACAGTCCTTCACAAGTCCACTGCTGAACATAGGCCTCCCCCAAGGAATGCCACAAAGCACGGTCCTGAGCCACCTCCATCCATCGACTTCCTGCATATCTTACCAGGTCGTCACTCCATATAGTGAGGAAATGCCCTACACTTCGTCCGCCGGTACGAGGCCACCACTCGAGAACCTTTTTTCCCCATCGGTTGTCGGTTCTTCGAGCTATATGGCCGGCCCATTGCCACTTCTGCTTACTATTCCGTTGGGCTATGTCGATCACTCTGGTTCTACTGCAGATATCCTCATTTCTAAGTTTATCACGCAGATAAACTCCGAGCCATAGCTCGCTGAGCGACCTTGAGCTTCCTCATCCGGCCAGCAGTGAAGGAACACGTCATAGTACCATAGGCCATCACTGGCAACACGCACTAGTTATACAGTCTCGTTTTCAAGTTTCGAGGTATATCTGACGAGAAGATGTGCCGTAATTTCCCGAACGCTGCCCAGCCGTGTTATATCCGTCGATTGACCTCTCAGTCGAAGTTGGACTTACCTAGTCGGACTATTTGTCCCAGGTAAACATACTCGTCAACAACTTCGAGCTTAGTGCTCCCAACAAATACCGGCATAGGTGTGACATGGACATTAAACATGATCTTTGTTTTGTCCATGTTCATCTTAAGACCTATCCGTTGGGAAACACTTTTGAGGTCATTAAGCATAGTGCTTAGGTCCTCCAGCGATTCTGCCATAAGGAATATATCGTCGGCAAATCGAAGGTGAGTGATGTACTCGTCATTGATGTTAATACCGTATACTTTCCAGTTCAAAAGCTTGAAAACGTCTTCCCATGCAACGGTGAAGAGTTTCGGGGATATAACGTCACCCTGTCTTACACCTCTCTGCAATTGGATAGGTTTCGTACTTTGGTTCTGTACTCGGATAGCCGTCGAAGCCCTACTGTACAAGCACTTCAGCACTTCGATATACCGACAGTCCACTTGGCATCGCTGAAGGGACTGCAGCACCGCCCAAATTTCGACGTAATTAAAGGCTTTCTCATAGTTCACATACGCCAGACATAGTGACAAATTGTAATCCTCGGATTTCTGTACAATTTGCCGAAGGGTGTGTATGTGGTCTATGGTGCTAATGCTTTTTCGGAAACTGGCTTGTTCGGGAGGCTGGAAGTCGTCAAGTCTGCGCGCGAGACGATTCATAATGACTCACAAAAACAGCACGTAGACGCGGCTCAGAAAGGAAATCAGTCTGTAGTTCTTCAAAAGAGCGTTGTCACCTTTCTTGAAGAACAAGACCACCGCACGCCTCCCGTGTAATGCCACCATGATGGACTTCTAATACCGGTTTTATACCGCTTTCAGAAGCTCCGCTGTAATTCCATCCTCGCCTGGGGCCTTGCCTTTTTTAAGGTGCTGGAGAGCCATTCTAATCTCGCTCAGACTGACGTCCGGTATATCATCGGAATAGTGTCGGATAAAACTCGCTCTTGGGTCGTTACTCACACTTACGTGTGGCTCCAAGGATGATATGTACAGCTACCCATAGAACCTCTCAATCTCACTCAAAATCTCAGGTGTCTCGGAAACGACGCTGCCACACTCGGTCTTCAGCTTCGACAGTTGGCTCTTTCTGACAGACAGATATCTAGCAAAAACTTTTGAGTCCTGGTTCCGCTCGCTTCTTTAATACGAGCAGTATTAAAGTTGCACCGCATGCATTTGGAGATATGTCTGTTTAGTTGCCTGTATGATGTCAAATTTACTGAAGACTGCAGCTTCATATCCCGTCTAACAGCCATGAGATCAATAGTGTAATCGGAGATTATTTGTGTTCTTCTGCGGCGGGTCTTGCAAAACTTAGCTCCGACCGCATGGACAGTTTCCACGAGCTTGTCATTCATATCGTCCACTGCATTGCAATCTTCTAGGCACTCAAAACTGTTTCGTAGCTCGAACTGAAAGGTTTCGGGACTTTGGATAAGAGCACAAGGGACGGAGCGTTGATTTCATTAGAGTGACCTCTCCAACTCAACGGTTAGGTTCAGTGTGCCTCTCACCATTCGGTGATAGCTGCCGGTTTTCACCCTCGCGATTACTGAGACATCACTGGACAGTTGTCGTCTGGTCGTCATAATGAAATCAATCTCATTTTTGTCGAACCGTCGGGGCTCGACCAGGTCCACTTCCTGTGGTGCTGCTTCTGGACGAAAGAGTTCATCATAAAGAGTCCCTCTTTCTCCACGAAGTCGGCCAGCTGCTGGCCCCTTGGGTTCCGTTGCCCTATTCCGGAAATTCCCTACTTTCAGCTCACCGTTCTTGCTTGTGCCTAGTTTTGCGTTGAAGTCTCCCATTAACACCGTGTAATGGTTTTGGAGGAATGCATGGCTCTAGAGATATCATCATACCCTGTCCATGTCCTCCACCTCCTCATCGGGGTGTTCCGAGGTTTGTGCGTAAACCTGTATGACCTTCAGCGAATACCATTTGGTGATTCTGTGTATAAGGTACGCATCACTCGTCGACATACTCCCAATCTATACAACGTTGTTAACAAGAGACTTGTGGATGATAAATCCGACACCTCCTTGGGACAGATAGTCCTGGTGATAGAACAAATTGCCGGATTCGAGAATTACCGTGTCCTCCCCCTCTCTTCGGACTTCGGAAAATCCTATGATATTCCAGCGCAACTTGTCTATCTCTTCTTCCAGCTCCACGATCTTCTCGTCAGTCCTCAGGGTACGTGCGTTATAAGTTGTCAGGTCGAGTCGTCGTAGGTGGCAACAGAACCTCCACCGGAGATTCTTAGCACCTCCTGCTCCGCCGTTACCATGGTCGCCACCGTAGCCAGGAATAGCGGGGCCGCCGGGGACTGGGGGCCATGTCTTCGTTACTTTCGTGGGGGTATATTGCCATAGTTGCCACGCTTGGCGAGCGGGTTGGCAACCGCAGTTTTTTTATTGTTGTTTTGCTGTTATCAGAAAGATGCTGCTGCCCATCCTCTGCCTCAGTTTCCCTCTGTCGCCTTTTACGACACTCACGGGAAGATATAGGGTAGTGAGTTTTCTCCACTGCCACCCGTGCCACTACATGGGTTTTTGAGTTATTACTTACAATCAATACTCCCAGGAACTAAGCTAGCCAAACAATTCAAATCAAATATACACTTTTCGTGCCTTTTGTTCGGCGAACACAGCTGAAGAACATTCGGCTACATTCATAGCTGAAGACGATTTCAGTTTTACTGAATTCTTTACTTCTATAGACAATAGTGATAGCCTTTCCTGTCCCATAGAAGTCCTTGGAATTTTTGCTCACACACGTTTGGGGCCCCTGTAGCCCGGGGGCCCCGTATCATTGATACGGCTGAAACGGCGGTAGCTACGCCCCTGATTCTAACAGTAGTAAGCGATCATAAGCTTTAGGCCAAAGTGGCATATGACCACGGCTATCGTCTGAATATCACATAAAATATGTATTAAATACATTAAAATTACACCGTGAAAGTTGTTTATTTAATATACGATAAATATTAAATATTTAGTACATAACAATTTCAGACGAGAATATTTTCTTGTTTCTTGATTCTTTTTGGAGCGCAATTATTAAGTGGCGAAGCTTGCGAAGTCACTTATTGATTTCACGATGTCTGTCCGTCTGTCCGTCTGTCCCACGATTATCTTGAGAACGGTTTTGAATTTTCAAATTCTGTTTTCAGCAATCGATTACTGATCACCCAGGCATCTGAACCTCCTATTTTGAAAGTGATTGCTCAACGGCAACCGTTAGAAACCGCTACAAAGCTGATTGCTTCGCCACTTTGCTATGTTGTTAGCTTGCTAGGTTTATTTGTTAAAATTTCGGGATAAAGTTTTGCAGAGCCGCGTTACATTTTTTTTTGTTTAGGTATTATTGTTTTACATGCACATAGTTAATATACCATACTTACATCATTATCACACACGTTTTGTTTTTTATGATTTCCAACACAAAATCATTAAAAAAATAATTCATGACTTTATGTCTTCTAGAGGGCGCCATATTATATTAATTGTACTCACATAATCAGCGGACGATCAAGACGCTTCCAGTGATATCTCATTTGTCAAATTATGATAAATAGTTTAGAACTTATGAGGGAACAGATGAACAAAATCATAATACCTCCTTTTGCTCGTCGGCTAAAATGAAATATTTCGAATTCTCAAGACGAGTTTTTAATTCTTCTATGCGTTATGTTTTAGCACCGGTTTCAGAATGTGAATGAAATAAACCTAGCAAGCTAACAGCATAGCAAAGTGGCGAAGCAATCAGCTTTGTAGCGGTTTCTAACGGTTGCCGTTGAGCAATCAGTTTCAAAATAGGAGGTTCAGATGCCTGGGTGATCAGTAATCGATTGCTGAAAACAGAATTTGAAAATTCGAAACCGTTCTCGAGATAATCGTGGGACAGACGGACAGAAGGACAGACGGACAGACGGACAGACGGACAGACGGATAGACGGACAGACATCGTGAAATCAATAAGTGACTTCGCAAGCTTCGCCATTTAATAATTAGTTGTGAATTAAATTTCTTTAATAATTTTTTCGTAACTGGCCTTTTGTTTCTTTAATCTATTTATTTTGCAAGACAAATACTCATTTTAATTTTTGGAAAATAACGTTGCATTTAATAAGATATCTAAACAAAAAGATATTATGCCGGGCTCTTTTTGTATATTATTCTTTTATTTCGTCAGACACGAAATTCTGGTAAGCGATAGAGCCACGCTAAAGCGTATTATGGTTGCTACACTAATGGGTTGGCTCATCCATGGAAGGGCCACGTTCGCACAGAATACTATCGTGAAATAGCTGCATAATGCTACCTGTGCTTTGCATAATGAGTGACGTAAATCGGAGACCATTTTTACCGGTAACTACAGTTTGTCTTTGTGCCACAGCAACGATATTATCAAAAAAATGTGTTTGAATTTTGCGACTAGTCTATTCATGAACGAATATGTGATGTGTGAAAAGGCGAGGTTTATGTTAAGGGCACAAATTACGGTTAACACCTTTACCATAATATATTATGTTGTGTACTCGAAACTGTATTCACTGAGAATAGTGAAAGTCGAATTGTGTTGTAAGTGCAGCGTATTTATTTCAAAGTTATACTAAAAGAAAAATGTTATGTGCTATATTATATAATATTTACATGCTTTTAAACCACTAAAATATCATTTAATTACTTATATTATTGATGGCAATAAACAACTAGTCCAGTTCAGTTTTTAAATAATACAGATTTATTTTTTTACCGATAAAAAGAAACCTCTTGTCTTATCTCCTCGTTTTGAGTGATTCCAGTATCGGAATCTATTGTGTCAATGCTTTGTTTAAAACTAATAAAAATATATAACAATTATAATCATTATTTTGTTTAATTACCACTGATTTGGAAAAAAACCTCTGTCCTAGAAAGTACCAGCAAGAAACCTAAAGTGGCTTTTTGTTAAATGAAACTAATTTTAAGGACTCTATCGCGTTTGAATTAATTTTTTAATTCCCGACGTTTCGGGTGTTAACAGCATCCATAGTCACGAGGGAGGGAATGAGGTGTTTGACGTCCCGATGTCATAGGTAGCCCGGCTACCTTCAATATTTGAACGTCAATTTTTGGTCCGATCAACACAGAATGAGCTTACATTATCTTGAATCATTGCCAGTGGTATACTTGGGTTTGGATTTAATTTTATCAATTATAGGATCCAAGGAGATGGCAGTACCCATCCTCTTCTATATTGAAATTAGGATGATTTTTAATTTCAATAGCCTTGCGAATCATTCTCGGTAGGAATCGGTGTTTTTTTGCGAGAATTTGAGGTCTATCACATCTAATGTAATGGCTGGGACGATCTTGAATATGTTCACAAACTGCAGACTTCCCGGAACGTCGGTGATTCAAGTCGCTTATATGTTCTTTTACGCAGGTTTATATAGATATTATTGTTTGTCGTATGTAAGAGAGACCACATTCGCAATCCAGCTTGTACACTCCTGCATTTTGTAGAGGGATATGCCACTTGACGGATGGTAAAAATTTACTAATCTTCTTCGACGGCTTGAAGTATGTTTTAATAGAAGCTCGCTTTAAGATGTAGCCAACCTTGTCTGTGACTCCTCTGACATAGGGTTGTACAGCAGGCACACGCTCGACCGTGGCCAGCTTCACTCGGTCACTGTGACGTAGGAGCGGGACCCGAAGCTTGATGTCTTGCAATACTTGCACGACGTGCTGAAGCTCGGCGGTCAGATGTTTTCTGTCACAGATCCCTCGTGCTATCAGAAACAAAGATTTTGCCACGGTAGCTAAATGTTATGGGTGAAGGTGCGATTCACCATTTAAATATCGGTTGGTATGTGACTTTTTCCTATACACAATGTGACCAATATTCTTATCACGATTACGGATGACTATAACATCTAGGAAAGCTAAAGGATTTTTTGCCTCTAACTTAATTGTTAACTGTATTTTAATGTTTATGGAATTACGGTGGTCTAAAAATGCAGTTAATTTGTCAGATGGTAAAATTGTGAAAGTATCGTCAACGTACCGCTTGTAGAATCTTGGATTTACAGGAGCAGTAATAAGGGCTCTATTCACAAAGTCCTCCATGAATAGGTTGGCGACTACGGGAGATACAGGTGAGCCCATCGCCACACCGTCTACTTGCTTGTAGAATAGATTGCCAGATGTAAGGCAGTGTTTAAGTAATACTGCATGTTCTGTAGGCATATTTTTATCTTCTAGCTTTCTAGTTACAATTGAGTACACAATATTCAATAGATAAGCACGTGAATAGTGACTGAATATCAAAACTGACCATAGTTTCATTATGATTTCTTATATTTACGCGAACACTACACATTTAAATAAAACTAATTTTACGGATTTTATCGCGTATATTAACTTATTTTATATTCCCGACGTTTCGAGCACTTTCCAGCACCTATGGTCACGGGGGGGGGGGGGGACTGAGGTATAGGTATAGGAGTCTTGTGACGCGTATGACTCATCGGGTGATCGCGTTTGAAACCAACTTTTACCATATAAGGTCATATAATGAACAATTTTTGTTAGCTTTAACTCATTTTCGAACACCCAAACTCGTGACTGGTTTTTTGTTTCGGGTTCGTACGCATATATCCAGGATTCATCACCTGATACGATGTTGTATACAACATTTGAGGATCCTGCGTGGAATCTTTCGAGAGTTCTGACGCACCAAGTAACGCGAGCCGCTTTTTGCTCTTCACAGAGCAACTTTTTTACACCTAATTGTTCATGCAAGATTATTGGTATTTGACTTATGCCAATGTCTAAATATGCCTGAATTTCGCGGTATTTCACATGTCGATCTTCCTCAATCAGCTTACACACAGCATCAACGTTTTCTTGGGTGACTGCAGTTTTTGGACGACCTTGACGGGGATCATCACTGAGCTTGACACGTCGACGTTGAAATTCAGCTTACCAGCGATAAATTGTGGTTTTGGGTGGGGCTTCATCACCAAATGCAGAAATCATCCGGTCAACACACTGTTTTTGTGTTAAACCACTTCGAAAGTCATGATAAATCTTCGCTCTTGAATTTTCTCAAGTCAACTCCATTTTCTCAACGACTAAACAAGTTTGTCAAAAACTTGTGATAAGACCGAGAATCTTTTTTTAAATAAATAAATGGTATTCGATTTTAAAAAAACCAAGGACTTTTCAATTAAAAATATTTTAATATGACAGGAACAGTGGAAATATTCCATTCCCGATACTTTTAGTGCAGCCTATGTAAATAATAGAGCTGGAAGAGAGAAATAAGCTCTTCAAGTTTGTTACAGTATTAGGATATTCGGCCCTGCGAAGAACTGTTTCAATTCTGGATATTTGGCAATGTCCAATTTATGTATGTAAAACGCCTTCATATTGAAGGAAAAATAAGCGATTGCCGACATAGAAACGCCGTAAAAGCTGCTTTCTTGTCATCGGATAGAGTATGCATTGATTAGCGTAGATACGTTCGCATTGATAATATTGCTCCCTAATACCAGCCTGAGTAACTATGTTCAGCATTTCCAGTTGCTACTGTGTGTTTGTGGCGTAAGAGAATCCATCTCCTCTTTTCGTCCCTTTGTCATCGTAAAGGGCGACTAAGCGAAATGCCAGAATTTTTTATAGCTTGCAATAAATGGCGGTACCTAAGATTGTCAATTCATATGTCAAGCGTGACGATTAAGGCAAATATTGCTTACAACGGGAGATGCCTATGTCGAACATTGAATTTCTATGGGCTGAATTTCTATGTGATGAGGGTAAAAAGAAGAAGATTATTAGATAGATTAAGGATCAACCGATTCAATAAGCAATGTGAACTGTACACCATAAGTGATATTGTCTTATAAACAAAAAAAAATGTTTGATTTAACACCAAAAAGTAAAACATCAACAAATTATTGCAGCTTTTTGCAAGTCTGTATCTGAATATAGGCCATGAAAAGTAACACTAATACAAGCTAAATATGAGTTTTGTTCATAATAAGAAATTTTGAATAAAACAGATTTTACGAATTGCATGTAAGTCATTAATTTTAATTTCTTTTTATTAATACAGCATCCACGATCACGGAGAAAATATATTATGGTCTTACCGTGACCCGAAAAATCGGGAACAAAAAGGAACTAAAAATTAAACGCGATAAGATTCATAAAATTAATTTTATCAATAGTTGGTTTTCTCATTAATAAAAGAAATCATTAAGATGAAATTATGCCTGTAAACTGCATTGGAATATATATATGAATAATTTGTTTCGATGTGTATTTATACAAGGATTAACGATTTGTTACTTTCTTGAAAATCAGTTCCAAGACTTAAAAGGGTTGACGTTTAAATCAGAAATTTCACTTCGCCGGATTTCCTTGAAACGTGTAGTTCTCTTTGATCCCAATAATAAAATACGTATTTTTAGCATTTCCTGAAATTGAACGAGTATAGGGTCTAAAAGAGTTGTGGCAGCTCAAGGATATTCACGTTAAATCTCATAGTTTACGATCAAACAGAGTTCTATCTTATGAGGTTTCTCTGAAAATGTAAAATAAAACAAGGTAGCGTTTTCATGTACGTTGAACGTTACACCAATGTTTTACAACTATGAAAACTAAATCTTTCAATTCGTCGTTATTTATTCTTAAATGGAATGCATAGTACATGGATGAACAGTCGCATCATTACATTTTCCTAGATGTTGAATGTTGAATCTATCATTTTTGTCTTCCATAAATAACTACTAAAGGATCTCCTAAAGTTAAAAAGTAAAGTAACAGCCTACTACATACTTCCCACTCCTGGGCACAGGTCTTCTCTCATTCCTGAGAGGGTTTAAGGGCTAGGAAAAGTCCGCCGCGCTGCTCCAATGCGCGTTGGATGAGTCCCCTACCTGAATAGAATTTCATGTGTTATCGGACATCATGGTGGAGATAGGGATCTTGACTTGATTCCAGTGTTAGTGTCCGACTACTAACGGAGCTCGTTTATATGATCAAAATTTCTTGAACAGAAGCAATGAATCTAAATAAAAATGTTGAGTTAATTTCCGAAACCCAGTAGTTCATACACTTCGGTAATATTTATTACGGGCCGTTTGTGTCATCCGATTATATTCTCCAGGAATTAAAACTGTCAGTGCGAAAATTGTTTTAGATAGAATTAAACCTGTTTTAAAAACAACGTTTCATAATTTTTTAAATCATGCTGATAAATAATTATACATCTTTAATTTAACACTGCTCTTAATATTTTTAAAAATCAAGAAGACATACGAGTATGAACTTTGCTCTAAAAGAAATATCCATTAATCTTGATTTATACATAAACAAAATTATAAATTTTGTCTTTTATTTCAAAAGTCTGCAATTAAGCTTTTCCCATAAAATTTGGAGGTGTCGGATTAAGACGTTGCATTGCTCGCCTTTCTTCAGTAATCTCGGCACTTTACTTGACAGGGAAAGCTTGGGTATAGTCTTAATAATTCGAATAGGAGCGGTGATCGTACTTTCATGTATGAAAAGTGCTGGTAGGTGCTCTATAAATGTTTACTAGATTTAAGAGCCTTAATCCTAGTGACACACTGCACAACTTAAGAACGGTCGGTCAAAGTTCAATGTCCCATGTTCACTTAGCACAAAATTATTATCGAGCAGAAACGCGATCTTCTCTCGAGTCACAAACCTTTAGCGTTCCAACCGACAACGCCAATATCTTATAACGATATCAAAATGACGAACAAACAACTCGACGATGCAAATTAATGGCAATAGAAGTTAATCACTCAAAAACTCCCGAGACGCCTCATTATCACGTAAAACGAACGAAAAGACAAATCAATTAGAGGCAGTCGTCACGCGACCAAACTACATGAGAGTAACTTCTAAAACATCGACACTACAGCCGCGCCCAACTCAAAATCAAAGGAGGCGGTTCCGAGCGTAAAACTCCAGGCCGTCTTATCGGCGTGCGCGCACAATTAACGACACCGGCCGCGCCCAACCAACTCACCTCACCCACGCGTCAAGCCACCGAGCGCTCAGCCGAGAGACCCGCACGGGAGAGGGGGCCGACGGTGACCTTTAAATTCCATCGGAAGGACACGCTAACGCGTGTCTTGAACGCAAGTTTTAAAAGTGTTAATTATTTGGCCTAAACATTTACATCCGTTGAAATTACCGTTGAATTAATCTTCTTTAGCTTATTAATCTTCATGTCTTTTATCGATCACCTAGCAATATGCTGACACATTTACTTTTTCCATATTTTACAGAAATTCGGATCAAAGATTTTACAAATGTTTGAAATGAAGTTATGACTTCATTTAACATTTTGGCTTGGATTTCTTGGTTTTGGCTATTAGTATGAAGCTTAATGGATATTCAGGGATTAATATTTCCACTACAGTTTTTCAGATTTTCTTCATAAAAATCAAAGAAGAGGAAGAGTCATGCATTTGAGTGGTTGTTACTTTGAACAACTTCCAAAAATGTCACCCGCCTATATTCGCCTGGGAACTTATAGTACAATGTGTGAAAACCAAGTAATTAAGAAAGCTGGTTAATAGAAAAAGAAATAATTTGTAATTAACACTTAATTATGTTCTCCGACTAAAATAATATAATAGTGTAATCTTTAATTAACTCATAATAATTTCGAAGTGATCATTATCAAACTATAACAAATGAAATTTAAAAGTAGTCACTTATTATCTTCTCGAAAGTACATCTAGACAATTGGTGTCAAAGGTAGCTTTCCAATATTTCGCTGTTTCTATTAATTTGTCAATATTACTGAGTGAAAATTAAATGTCGCGCTATTAATCATAATTGTTGTTGGTCAGTGGTAACTCTTAGTTTAAAAAATTAAAGCACATAAGAGCTTTTAATGGTAGTTCAAGTTTAGATAAAGTTATCATACCGTGTAGTGGGGTGTAAGAATATCTACTACCACGTACCTATCATCCCATGGGTGTCGTAATTGTCGACAGAGGGATACAAATAGGATATGAGCAGCAGTGTCTTCCTAATAACGATTAAAAATAAACAAAAAAACTGCAATTGTCAACCAGCTTGCCAAGCGTCGCAACTTTGGCAATAATATCAACCCTATGAAGTAATCTATGGGGAGAGCTATGTTCAGCATTGGACTTTAATAGACAGTAACGGTAACCGTAAAGTTATGATGCTAAAATCCAGAATTAAATCAGGTTTTACTGAATCACTAGGAAATTTGAAGAAGTTTTACTTTGATAAAAGTATCTTCGTTAAATGAATAAGCAGTACACAAATCTAGAAGCATATTGGACAATATTAGGAAAAAGTTGAACCATCCAGTATAGTAGATTGGTAGGTATGATTAGGGTATTTATACATAGTTACGAATATTGTTTCCAAGATTTTTAATAACATAAGTTTTTATTAAAATAAGAGTAATACGTTCGTAATTTTAGTGTAAAATCAATAATTATTTAAACAAAGTTAAAAATTACCTTAAACATTTTTCATTACCATAAAATAATAATATTATTACACAGCAATCATTTTAAGGTTATGTAAATAATCTATTTTTTTTATTAATTGATGATTTAAAATATTTTTTAAGTATCGTAGGTACTTATTATAATAAAATACTCTTGTTATAAAAGCCTGTTTAATAGCTGGACACTATGTTAGAATGAACTAATTGTAAGATTTTTTTTCTTTCAATGAGAAATATTAGTTTTTTAATTATATGCTTATTTTAAATTAATTTTAATGGTTGAGTTCTTTTCTTTGACATTAGAATTTAGTTGCTTTTTAGCGACGTGCTCTAGGAACATGTACACGCAACTTCCTATTTCTGTAGAAAATTTAGATCCAAAACCTTCATGCCAAAAGTGACAAGTAGTTCTTTTACTATGTGTATTAAATAGCAATGGCATATTTATCAAATATGCCATTTTTATACTTGCTAAATTGAAACTAATCTGCGGCTGCAGCTTGCAGAAAACCCCGCACAACTGACCAATAAGCCGTTATTATACGCGGAAGCGTGGGGAAACACACCAAGCGCCACAATGGCACTGAACGCCCTTTCTTGATAAATACAAATGCTAACAATCTGCCATTTTAGGCTAGCCACATACATACATACGGAATTCCGTTTCGATAGTCCGATTTCGAATTTCGAACACAGCAAGTCCATATAAAATCTATGATCCGCCACACACGTACGGTAATTTTCCGTGCGGAATTTTCTCCGATTCGAGATTCCGTATGACCGCCTGTGCGTTCGGAATCCCGAACAGAAAAAAAAACGCTCCGAACGCAAGTCTTCCATAGATTTTGTATGAGTCGCAACCCACATTCGTAAACTTCTTACGGAACGCGCTCAGTGTTCTTCGCACGACTGAAGCGAATAGGTGTGTTTGTGTATGTTTTTATATTTAATCTCACATGTGTATAGTTTTTCGTAACATTTCATCTAATTTAATTTAATAATTCGTCGAAAGAGTTTACAGACATGCATATTTAAAATAATAAATAAAATGCCTCTGGATAGATAGATCTTTTTACATAATATTGACTATATTGAAAGCTTACGGTGATAGGGGGATGCACCTAGTGATACAGCAACAATGGAATCGCAATCAGAAAATCGTCGCCTTTATTCGCTGGCAGAATGTCTAGACTCAATGGTTAACGTCTTTCAACTGAGCATTGTTATTCCGAACGGGAATAAACGAATCCCCGAATCGGAATTCCGAAATGGAATCCCGAAACGGAATTCCATATGTATGATGCCGGCCTTAGGCCGTAAAACGCAATTACGCATTTTTGTAAATGTATTAGTAGATGAGCGATATATAACGACTTCGACGCTAAAAGTGCTTTATTTTAGCGAGTTATTTAAAGACATGGTTATTGAAGGACAAGTTACTAAAAATATAAAAACAGGAACTATAACAAAATTCATAACGCACAATGGAATTAATTTGCTTGTTAAACATTTTAATTATAGTAATTTTTATATGCTATTGAGTTCTAAGAAATAATGAGAACATACAATTCTACAGAAAACGCAATCAGTTTCATTACTGTAATAATCATTACATTCTGTAACAAATATTATACTCGTACTGCTAACGTATTTATTATTCATTTATTTATTACAGCATTTTAAAGTCCACTGCTGAATATAAATGTCTTCCCATAGATTACCTCCTATGGGAGATATTTGCCATAGCTGCTACTCTTAGGAGGCGGGTAAGTAACCGGTCTTTTATTATTAGGAAGATGCTGCTATTCTTTCCGTGTGGTATATATTATATAGGCTACTCAGGGCTGTAAGGCTGTTTTAAAAGTCTAACCGGTGTGCAGGACAAAATAAGTAGTAAATTAGATTGTAGATAGAAAATAGCTAGATAATAAAGATACTAAATTATTACTAAATTAGTAATTTACAGCGAGCGGTTTTGTCTGGAGCGAGACTATTTCCTTATCTTATGAATTAAAAGGTCTATGTAAGTTTTTACATTTTCCTTAGGTCTGTTTTTCTTAGATTTATGGTTATGGATAAAATGTAAATGTATGTAAAATAAATTTATCAATATTTTAAAATAACCACAGCGGCAAACCGCTTAAATGATTGATCAAACAAACGGTTGTACCTGTAGCAAATAAATCAAAACAATGTCAATGGCCAATAACATTACATTATTTTATATTTTATTGTGACTATTTTGATGCCTAATCACTACTAATTTCATGTGAAATCAATTTATATATAACCTGATGACTACATGAGGCGAAATCAGTTGGTTTTCTAGTAAATATATTAAAATAAATACTAGTGAAACAAGTAAATCTGTCTATTTAAATCACAAAAATGAAGATGAATTTTCACTAAATAACAACAGTCGCAAGTATAACTTATAAAAGATTTCGATTTAACCAAATAATTAAAATTTCAATCAAACTTTATAAATTCTGCACTATAAACTTAACAATTTTAATTTTAATCTTTAAATTTTAAAAAGAGGTTGTATGAGGGGAAATATGCATAGAAGTTTAACTTGTTTATTGTATAGCTTGATTCAATACTCTTCGTTGCTCTTTCCATTTACTGTAGTTTTGGAAACTCGGTTAGCGACATTTCCTCGAAACAAAGTTGAACGTAAAGTTTATTTTCCTTTATTTTTGATATTATGTATTTAAGATTCCATGCATCGTAGAATTTCGTGCTACATGATTAAAGACTGCGAGGCGTCTGTAACGTGCTCTTGCATAATGAGTGTTACATAACGAGTAATAACTTAAATCTCTTTACGTACTGCTGTACTTAATAAATACCTTGATTATATTTGAGTAAAATTATATGTTATATAATTTCGAGTTTCTTATATTTCTAAATGACTTCATTTAAAATCATTATCATTATCGTAGGCCATCAAAAGGTTATTGTTAAACAAATGCCTCGCTCATTGATAGCACAAAGCACGATCCTGAGCCTCCTATATCCATCGTCTTATTTCATGTTTTATCACTCTCCTACCAATCACGGGATTCCCAACATTGCGCAGTACGATAATGCAACTTGAAAAAAATTCTTCCCCATCAAACGACACCTCAGTCTACTGATGGATTGCCACAAGAACGGAAGCACGCACACAAACTTAATCGAGCTTAATCAACATCAAATTATTTTTATATTCTCTTTTATATTCTCGGGGGGTTGCTTTTAGCATTAAATTAGTGATTTTTAGTCCTATTCACTCAGAATGAACTTATAATATCTTAAGTATAAGTAAGTATTGCACTTTAGTTAGGATTTAATTTTACTAATTAGAAGGATCTTAATCAGATGATCGTATGTAGCTATCTTATCAATTGAAATAAGAATGTTTTTGTCAAATCTAATGTACCGAACGGCTGAACATGTTGACACTGACAGAATTCTCGCATAATTTGTGCAACGTTCATATTCATCTTAAGACCTACCCATTGATAGACATACTGCGGTAATTGAACATTTGCATTTAGTTTAAGTTACGTCAGTCTGATCACGTTGAGTAAGCTCAGAGAAGATTATTTAGCACGTATATTATTGCTTTTCTATCAATCTCGCTGGGTATAAATAAAACTTTAGTGATAATAGTTAAAGCCGTGTAGTGGCGGTCAAGAATACCACTACCCCATATCCTCCCGTGGGTGTCGTAAAAGGCGACAAAGGGAAACAGGCAGGAGATGGGCAGCAGCATCTTCCTGATAATAGCCAAAATTACAATAAAAAAACTGCGGTTGCCAACCCGCTCGCCAAGCGTGGCAACTATGGCAAATACCCCCCTATGAATGTAGCAAAGAGACGGCCCCCAGTCCCCGGCGGCCCCGCTATTCCTGGCTACGGTGGCGACCATGGTAACGGCGGGGCAGGGGGTGCTAAGAATCTCCGGTGGAGGTTCGGTTGCCACCTTAGACGACTCGACCTAGCAACGTACAACGCACGCACCCTGAGGACTGACGAGAAGATCGTGGAGCTGGAAGAAGAGATAGACAAATTGCGCTGGCATATTATAGGATTATCCGAAGTCCGAAGAGAGGGGGAGGACACGGTAATCCTCGAATCCGGCAACTTGCTCTATCACCGGGAGGGCGACCATCTGTCCCAAGGAGGTGTCGGATTTATCGTCTACAAGTCTCTCGTTAACAACGTTGTAAAGATCGGGAGTGTGTCGACGAGGGTTGCGTACCTTATACTCAGAATCACCAAACGGTATTCGCTGAAGGTCATACAGGTTTACGCACCAACCTCGGCACACCCCGATGGGGAGGTGGAGGAAATGTATGAGGATATCTCTAGAGCCATGCATTCCTCCAAAACCCAATATACGGTGTTAATGGGAGACTTCAATGCAAAACTAGGCACAAGAGAGAACGGTGAGCTGAAAGTAGGGAAATTTGGAATAGGGCAACGGAACCCAAGGGGCCAGCAGCTGGCTGACTTCATGGAGAAAGAGGGACTCTTTATGATGAACTCTTTCTTCCAGAAGCGGCCCGACAGGAAGTGGACCTGGTCGAGCCCCGACGGTTCGACAAAAAATGAGATTGACTTCATTATGACGACCAGACGACAACTGTTCAGTGATGTCTCCGTGATCGCGAGGGTGAAAACTGGTATCGATCACCGAATGGTTAGAGGCACACTGAACCTAAACGTTAAGTTGGAGAGGTCTCGTCTAATGAAGTCAACGCTCCGTCCCCCTCGTGCTCTGTTCCAAAGTCCCGAAACCTTTCAGCTGGAGTTACAAAACCGTTTTCAGTGCCTAGAAGACTGCAATGAAGTGGACGATATGAATGACAAGCTCGTGGAAACTGTACATGCGGTCGGAGCTAAGTTCTGCAAGACCCGCCGCAGAAGAACACAAAAACTCTCCGATCACACTCTTAATCTCATAGCTGTTAGACGGGAGATGAAGCTACATTCTTCAACAGACTTGACAGCATACATGCATCTGAACAGACAGATCTCCAAATGCATGCGGCGGGACTTACGCAACTTCAATACAGCTCGTATTGAAGAAGCGATCGAGCGGAACCAAGGCTCCAAAGTCTTTGCCAGAGATCTGTCTGCCAGAAAGAGCCACCTGTCAAAGCTGAAGACAGAATGTGGCAGCATCGTTTCCGGGACACCTGAGATTTTGAGTGAGATTAAGAGGTTCTATGGGCAGCTGTACACGTCATCGTTGGAGCCACTCGCAAGTGTGAGTAACGATCCAAGAGCGAGTCTCATCCGACACTATTCCGAAGATATCCCGGACGTCAGTCTGAGCGAGATTAGAATGGCTCTCCAGCACCTTAAAAACGGTAAGGCCCCAGGCGAGAATGGAATTACAGCGGAGCTTCGGAAAGCGGGTGGAAGACCGGTACTTGAAGTCCTTCAGAAGCTCTTTAATTCCGTCCTCCATGGTGGCATTACACCGGAGGCGTGGAGCAGAAGTGCGGTGGTCTTGTTCTTCAAGAAAGGTGACAACGCTCTCTTGAAGAACTACAGACCGATTTCCCTTCTGAGCCGCGTCTACGTGCTGTTTTCGAGAGTCATTACGAATCGTCTCGCGCGCAGACTTGACGACTTCCAGCCTCCCGAACAAGCCGGTTTCCGAAAGGGCTTTAGCACCATAGACCACATACATACCCTTCGGAAAATTGTACAGAAGTCCGAAGAGTACAATTTGCCACTATGTCTGGCGTATGTGGACTATGAGAAATCCTTTGATTCCGTCGAAATTTGGGCGGTGCTGCAGTCCCTTCAGCGGTGCCAAGTTGACTGTCGGTATATCGAAGTGTTGAAGTGCTTGTACAGTAGGGCTACGATGGCTATCCGAGTACAGAACCAGAGTACAAAACCTATCCAATTGCAGAGAGGTGTAAGACAGGGTGACGTCATATCCCCGAAACTCTTCACCGCTGCATTGGAAGACGTTTTCAAGCTTCTGGACTGGAAAGGATACGGTATTAACATCAATGGCGAGTACATCACTCACTTTCGATTTGTCGACGATATAGTCCTTATGGCAGAATCGCTGGAGGACCTAAGCACTATGCTCAATGACCTCGATAGTGTTTCCCAACGGATGGGTCTGCAGATGAACATGGACAAAACAAAGATCATGTTCAATGTCCATGTCACACCTATGCCGGTAGTTGTAGGGAGCACTAAGCTCGAAGTTGTTGACGAGTATGTTTACCTGGGACAAATAGTCCGACTAGGTAAGTCCAACTTCGACCGAGAGGTCAATCGACGGATTCAACTCGGCTGGGCAGCGTTCGGGAAGCTACGACACATCTTCTCGTCAGACATACCTCAAAACCTGAAAACGAAATTGTACAACCAGTGCGTGTTGCCAGTGATGACTTATGGAACTTAGACGTGGTCCTTCACTGCTGGCCGTATGAGGAAGCTCAAGGTCGCTCAGCGAGCTATGGAGAGGGCTATGCTCGGAGTTTCTCTGCGTGATAAACTTAGGAATGAGGATATCCGCAGTAGAACCAGAGTAACCGAGACATAGCCCAACGGATTAGTACGCTGAAGTGGCAGTGGGCCGGCCATGTAGCTCGAAGAACCGACAACCGATGGGGAAGAAAGGTTCTCGAGTGGCAGCCTCGTACCGTTAGGCGAAGTGTAGGGCGTCCCCCCACGAGATGGAGTGACGACCTGGTAAGACATGCAGGAAGTCGATGGATGCAGGTGGCTCAGGACCGTGCTTTGTGGCATTCTTTGGGGGAGACCTATGTTCAGCAGTGGACTTGTGAAGGGCTGTAATGATAATGATGAATGATGATAATAGTTATGAAAGGTATTCTATGTCTTAGTTTACGACATAATCGACTTCTATGCCAAATTGAATAATAATAATAATAATAATAATAAAAACGTGAACTAAGAGTCTATGGTGTCGGAGTTGTTTAATGACGAGATCGAGCGATAGTAGTAAGCAGTATATAGAAATTTATGGATTCGCTTGGAAGTATATTCGAACACAATGACGCTCATTCAAACAGTATGTCTAATGAAGCTCTTCCAACTGGCTATAAGCTTGGTAGTGCAATGTTGCTTTATTTATATAAAATACAAAGAATTAGATGTTTCAGAAATGCGTATTGAATTATTGGAGTGAATATTCAGATAATGTAGAGTGGAAATTTTCTCAATACTATATTATCTTCTTTACCTCACGCCAACAATCATAACATGAATCAGGGCATGAGAAATAAATAAAGCGTATATGTAGGTGAACACGTGTAACTGTATATTTTATACGTTTCAGTTACTATCAGCTAATTACTTATTAGTGACAGCAATAAAGTCAAAATTTTTAACATACGAACTAATAAATCATACAGTCTACGAATATATGTAGAATAATAACACGTTGCAAATCAATTCTTTAACATCTTTTTGTCATTCTCCACAATGGCTGGACCAATTTGTTGAAGATTCATGTGATGTATTGTTAATAAGTTTGGGCTAACATTTAATGTTTATTTCATTCAAATCGTTTAAAATGTTTAAAAAAAAATGGCAATTTAAAAGTTTACATGCCATTTCATCTTAAAA
The DNA here is from genome assembly GCA_963668995.1 of Parnassius mnemosyne. NCBI lineage: Eukaryota > Metazoa > Arthropoda > Insecta > Lepidoptera > Papilionidae > Parnassius > Parnassius mnemosyne. The sequence continues at coordinate 25,855,244 of CAVLGL010000159.1, forward strand.
TTATGTCGTCGTAATATATATTAACCCCATTTAATTACTAATACTTAAAGCCATGATGTTATTATCTAAAAGAAAATAATAAAATAAAATGATACATAAGCCAAAAGTATAGCAGTTAAGCATATTCTACTGACTCCCCTGACATCAGCTAACGACTTATTATTAAGAGCAGTGGAGTAGCGTGCCTTAGAGGGGCCCTGTATCAAAATTTGTCAGAGGGCCCAAATGAAGGGTAAAGATTTTTCATAAATGGAACAAAAACTCTCGCATTGAATTAAAAGAATTATATATTGATTATAAGTTATTACTTACAATTAATACTTCTAGGAACTAATCTAGTCAAACAATTCAAACCAACATCCTATCCCATAGAAGTCCTTCGAATTTTTGCTTACATACGTTTGGGGCCTCTGTAGCCCGGGGGCCCTGTATCACTGATACGACTGATACAGCGTAGCTACGCCCCTGATTAAGAGCTACATAATATCAAAATTTAACATATTATCATCAACTAAGAAATCATACAATCTATACATAGAATAACAAGAAGTTGCATATCGAATCATTAACACCTTTTTTGTCAATTTGCTGTGAGTTTGTGCATGCCAATCTCCAAAATGAGTGAACCAATTTGGTTGACGGTTTAAGTGATATATTGTTAATAAAATAGGGCTAAAATTTAATGTTTGTTTCATTTAAAATATCAAAAAGTTATGTCAATTTATAAGTTAATATGGGCATTACTATAAACAAAATAAGTGTAATTCGTTTATCAAATTGCGATACTTATAAGCAGTATCGATACTATTAAATAAAGAAAAAATATTATTTGCTCGAGTTTACAAGCTGTGTAGTAGTGGCGTCTGGCATGTGGTTGTGATGTAGAAGAATCCATCACCTCATTTGTCTTATGTGTCAAGTTATAGCTTATTTTACGTTATTACCATCAACAAAGCGTAGGGCTAGATGTGTAGTGGTCGATGAGCCTGATAGATCTCGATCGTCTGTTTTTATTACAACTAAAACAGACCATCGAGACCTATCGAGCCAATATAGAACAAGAAATCTGTAATACATAAATACTCAACAATACACGTTTTATAGTATATATAGCATTACTGTAAAGAATAACAACCGTAAATGTAAAAAATGAGGTTAAATATAATGATATTTACCCCTACAAACAGTTTGAGTTCGTCATCGTTATGACGAATGCAAACTTTTTGTAGCGGAAGTTTTTTCCACACGCTTCATTTTTGTTGTTCAATGTTTTTTTAGTTATAAACATTAATTAATAAATTGTTTTTAAGATGAGTACATGTATCTTAAAAAAATAATATTACATACTGCTGGGTACATACCTCTTCTTAGTTCTGAAGGAGCTGTGGAGCATTATGACTACAGCTTTACTTAAGTGCGTAACATATGTAAAATTAATTAGAAATTATTACATATTATACAACAGAGATTTATTTGTATTGAACCTGTAGAACGCGTACATTATACGTGATTGCGCGTATGAAATACGTGGTAGAGCCATGCTGCAGCTATATTAGTAGTGTAGTTGTAGCACGAATGGGTCGGCTCGATCGAGGATGGTCCACGCTCTCACAGAATACCACCGTAAAATGACAGCTTGACACTGCTGTGTTTCGTATGGTGAGTGTAGAGAACCAGAGACCGTTTTTACTGGATAAGAGGCATTCCATCTTAGTCCTCGCGGGAGACAACGCATCTGTATTTTGATTCGCAAACGAGGATAAATGTAGATGTCTATGTGCCACAGCAACCACTTACCATCAGGTGGACTGTGTGTTCGTTTGTAACCCTATCCTATAAAAAAATTGCAGGAACAGCTAGTTCTAATATATAATATATGCATATCAAAGCTCACATAGAAGATAACTTAGCTAGCTGTTATTTATTCATCATTTGCTTCATTTAAAACGTAGATGCGCTTTAGAATATTAATCAACTTTATACTAAAATACCTTAGTTCACTATTCACCGTGGCCGACACAAGGTAGATATGGTGACTATAGTGTAATATTACATAATTAAGGGTAATTCAAACCATAATTAGAGGTATTTCTTGTTATACCAATGCTTTATTATGATCTGCGTTGCCAAAGATCAAGCTAATCTACATATGTGGCGCTCCTTGCAAGAGGCCTACATCAGCAATGGAATGCTGCAAGCTGATGATGTTGTTGTTATTGATGATGAAAACGATAATAAATGAGATGAAATATTTAGCAAATAACATTTAATTAGAATTATAATTTATTAGTCGACAACCAGGGGCTGGTTTATTCCATGCATGCACCTTGAATTAATTCCCACTTAAAAATGAGACAGAGTACGCCTATCAGCAGTAAGAGGTATAAAATATAAAACCTTTAAAGCTAATTGCTATTCCTCTTATTGACTTTATGCTTGAGCTATTTCGTCATAGATTGTTTAATGTTCCCATGAATCTGTGGTAATACAGATGGTCGTCAAGTAAGACATAAATAGTCCTGGTTTCCATTTTAATACATTCCTAGCTTAACCTTAAAGGTAAATTATTGGTTAAAGGCCGTTCCGAAGATATCGCGACTGTCGTTTAGTTGTCTTGTAATTATAAATTAATATATATTGTCAATTTTTTAATTCGTAAACCTTTTACATTGGTCACACAATTTTCATAAATTTATTACACACTGAGAGTGGACAAACAATTTACGCTATTTGATACGTAATTGTCTTTCACTCTCTATTACTACATATTATGGCCTTAACAGTGGTTGAAATGCCTAAATCTAGGATATTTAAGTAAAAAAATCTCAATAACTGTTCATTTAATCCACAATGAAAAAATACAGGGTAACAGAAGAGGATTTGGTAAATGTTTTTAATTTAACAAAATTGTATTTTTGTCAACACCTTATTAGAAAAAAAATCCCCAAAGAGTACCTATCTTTGTCATATTTTGCAAAATTTCTCCAAAACGGCACAAGCTTTTTAAATAGTTCTTACACTAAAAAAAAGGTCTTAAAAATATTAATATTTTTAATTGAGAGTTTTATTTTTATTACCCGTTTTATAAGAGAATATATCATTTTTCCCTGAAATTGAATACATTTACGCGAGCGCGCATGTTCCGTCGCCATGTAAGCTCTGTCACAGTCCGTTTTCGGACATCGTCGACGGTGGACCGCACGTCGGTGTTGGAGCGACTTCGTTCAAATATATATTAGTTTTTTATAAGTTTATACTCAATTATAAATATTTTTATGCCTAGAAATACTTAATTTAGTTAATATCTGTACACTGGTAACTGTAAATATTATTTTCTAAATAAATGCATTTTTAAAGTGCCCAAAGAAGAAGAAATTTTCGCGGCGACGTTTGTTAGTGAAATTGAAAAATGCAAATTTATATAATTTAGATGTGGAACGACGAACATGCTCTCGTTACTTAGATTTCGATAGTTTTTAATACCTATGTAATTTTATTGTTGCATATTTTTATTAATTAGTTGATACTGAAATTTATAATTATGTATTACAATAAAACGCTGTTTTTATGAGTATGACTTTATAAAATATTGTTGGGGAGGGAAATAAAGATACAGATACTTGCATTTAGGTACACTGTTATCAAATTAAATCAAACAATTTAAATAAATAATAAAAATGGTGCTTCCCTAAGTATAAATAACTATATAAAGACATTCTTGGGTTCATGGTTTTTTTTTATGTTACACAAACTATCATCTAAAAATGTAAAAATTTTAAATTGGAGAGGGGTTTCTCTACGTGATAAAGTAAGAAATGAAGATATTCGCAGTTGAACCAGAGTAACTGACATTAAACGGAATATTAAAGTGAAATGGCAATGGGCTAGCTATATAACTTGGAAAACCAATAAAAAATAGGAAGAAAGGTTCTCGAGTGGCAACCTCGTATAGGTAAGCGAAGTAGTACTCAACCTTTATTCCTCTTCAAGTATTCTTATACGCTTTTCTTAACACATACACACACAAACACACACACACACACACACACACACACACACACACACACAAATAGGTCACAAATAGGTCGCAAATAATACTTACCTAGTACTACGAGTATTAAGCAAGAGTGAATAGGTTTTTGTTAAGTCAGTGCAATTCACCATCTTAGGCTACATAACCAGCGATGGGATTGTAGTTGCTTTACTACTTGCTGGGTAAAAATAGTAAAAAAAAATTACCCTGTGAAAGTTTGCATTTAGATATAACTTTTCTAACCAACCATAAAAATATGATAAGAATATGTATATAAGTATAAAGGTTACCTCACACGGGACAGTAATAATATAATATTATTTCTTCCATTATCTACGCATGAAAACTTTTAAAATCTCTCAATCCCGAGGTATGTGCATTTTAAGAGGCTGAATGGAGCCACATTGATATGCATGGGGATCGTTTTGTAATTTCACGTCGTTATCGAAAAAAATTGTACGTATTTCAGGTGGCGGTTTGTAAAAAACGATTCCACAAAAGTTCACTCAATAGAAAATAATTGCAAAGTTGCTTCTAAAAATACTTAAATTTTCAACGTCAATTTTTTCTTACGTGGTAGAGTCATGCTGCAGTTATATTAGTAGGTAGTATAGTTGTAGCACGAATGGGTCGGCTCGACCGGGGAAGGGCCACGCTCTCACAGAATACCATGTAAAATAGCAGTTTAAGCCTGCTGTGTTTCGTATAGTGAGTGTAGAGAACCTGAGAACTTTTTTACTGGCAACGAGGCATTACATCTTAGTCCTCACGGGTGATAACGCATCTACATTTTGATACGTAATCGAGAATAGATGTAGACGTCTATGGGCCGTAGCAACCACTTACCATCAGGTGGACTGTGTGCTCGTTTGTCACCCTTATTCTATTAAAAAAAACTTTCTGAGATTTCAGTAAAATAATGTTAAGTATTGTTAGCACTCGTACAATTATGTGTCTCATATTAATAAAGCTATTGGGCTATTTTGATTTTTAATAAAGTGAATTTATTTTATAGGTTAAATAATTTATTTACCCTTTTATATCAAGAACCGTTTTTTTCTGTCACTCCTATTGAATTTGACAGTGTTTGCTGAAATTTAGCATCTTTAGATGGATCTGAATTGCGCGCTGATCCGGCTGTTAGATATTGCAAAAATAATCGAAAATAATTATTTTTACTTTCATGCCGAAGACTACCTTGTTTTATTTTATTACGGTCAAATAATGTTTATTAGGTTATAAAGCAAGTATTTACAAATGTTTACATTATTTTGTTATTCTATTGTTTACAGTTATTATCACATCTTAGCTTTACACCAAGAATTTCATTAGAAATTGTTGATTTTTTTTAAATTTATTTAGAGAGAACCACAAACAAGTTTACAATATATCTTATGCTAAGGCTTTCTATTACAATTTATTACTTATCATAAACTCAACGATTGATGGGATACGATGTAACGCGCATACTTTATTTTCATCAAGAACTATAATATATATATTTGTTTTGTTTTTACCAGTAGAGATCCAATACAATCTTAAAAATGTTCAATGAATTAAAAACTGCTAATAATTATATAATTTCAAGTCAGTGTTTTACATTTAAAGATCAGTTATAACGTGCTAAAGTTCTTATTTTCATTTGGATTAATTTAATTCGAGACTAAAATAAATGTGAAAGGGCTTTTATCTGCAATAATAATTTTCATCAAAAATAACATAGACTTATAAAAGTCATATACACGGTCAATCATACTGAAGATTGTCAATTGTACTAAAAAATATTTAAAAGACTATTTCCAGTATAATGACCCGAATATCATCATTAATGTTTGACTGGCACACTTAAAAGTTTTATCCCATGGCTAAATAATTGACTAAATGATTGACTATATTATGTTAAGGTCATGCTTTTCTATAAAAAGTTGCAATAAATTTTAAATAACGGACCTATTGGTTTGTTTTACTTTTCACTTAATTAGAGAAAAACAAGATGGACTGATCTAAAAGTTTACTTTCTTGTGTAAAAAGTGCTATTTAGAATTTAATGCAAATGATAATTAAAGTTTCTATGTAAATAAGTGTAACATAGCGGGTATTATATTCAATGATAGCGGCCATCCATATTTGTAAAGCCAGCACCATTTTCTGTACAGAAATCGGCAAAGTGTTGCTCAAGGCACTATAAACAAAGCAGCTGATAAAATGTTACACTCATAACTGTTAACAAAAACTGTTTCCGCAAATAGTCTTATAGATAATAATATCTTTTTCGCCGTGTTAGGTGCAGGAGCTATTATTAGAAGGAGAAGAGGTAAAATTTTGTTTTAGAAATGCTCAAGCAATATTGTTTTGTCTGCAATTGAGCATAAAATAAAAAATAACTTCAGCCAAAGAGCATAACTGGCATTATAATCAGGCCCATCAATTGGCATGGAAAAAAATAATTTTACCAGGTTTCAAAAATCCAATCAAAATTCAAAAAAACATAAATTTTAAAATCAAAAAATGTATATATGTATGTCTATACATACATATAATGATTTATGGCCGCTTAGTAACTGATGGTGACTCAGTATAACATCCTACAGTCACGCCGAAACTAAGAGGAGAGAATCACTGTAGAAAAGGTAATAATTTATTGCGGAAATTTTGTGAAAAAATTAAAAAAATTATAAACTTATCCAAGTTAATCTAACTTAGTCTAACTTATCCTTATGCGTTACAAAAAAAAAAAACAAATAATAAAATAGTGAGATGGCGTCAGTTTTTAAGAAGACAACAAAAATAAACAAAAAAATAAATTTCATAAAAGTTCAGTATTTAATTGATTATATACCGCTGACACTTAATCACGCTTTTCGAAACCACGCCAGTTGTAAACAATACTTGTGTGAAAAGACAAAATCTTCTTTTCAAATTTCCGCCGAATTGTAAGTAGAAGGCCAAATAGGTCACGGGTCAATTTTAATTAAATATATTTTATATGAAGTGATCTTGACTACGTTTCATCAATTAACCATTGGTAAAAATTAAAACAGGAATTTTACGATTGTGTTTACAAAAAACATTATTAGTTGAACCTTGCAGCTTGTTCATTATGTTTATTATAAATACCTATATATGTATATATTATTAATAAATAGTTCCCATAATATTTTGGAATATTTTTAATTTTGCCCTATCTGCAATGTTCTACGCTCTACAGAAAATGTGGCGTATGACATGACTGACAAACTTTCGAACGTTTTATCTAGGTACAAAGATGTTTTACGTTTTCGTCGCCTCCACATGATATTTTTGTCAGCATAAGGTACCCTTCTATATCTGAAACGAATATGAATATTGCTACAAAGTAAAGTAATAGGCTATACAAGTCCCTCTACTGGGCACAGGACACTTTTTTATTTCTGAGAGGGTTTTAGGGCAAGGAAATTCCCGCCGTGCTGCCCCAATGCGTGTTGACGAAAATTGCAATTACAAATTTCATTCGTGCTGTCGGGGATCAAACCCGGGAAAATTTACAGCGAACGCTTTGACCCAGATCTATTAATACGATACAAATAAATACGATTTAACATATATAATAAAAAACTCTTACGTACTTGAAACTTGAACACTTGATAGCTCGTGACGTCTACCGGACAAAGCTACAGCACAATGTAATTGAAAATCCGTAACCGCGACATAATTCTCAGTGATGCGCAAGCATAATAGGCAGTATGTCACTTATATAATTGTCATCTCTGCAGTCTATTAATCTTTGCACTTTTATAAGTAATACAGAACGTAGTTGCTAGACGGTGTTGACATCGGCTAAAATCTCTGCGATCGCCGTTTCGTCAAGGTCATTCAGGCTAGTTAAATCCTTATGTTTAAAAGTTGTTATAAAAGAGATTGCATATGGTGATTACATAATTTTCTACAGTTTTGCTTAACATTTTGTAAGTAATGATTTGAACAAATACAGTCGGCGGCGCCTTGGCTATGCTCTAATATAAACGAGTGTTTTCTAAAATTATTAATGCAAACTGAATATCGTAGTGAAGATGTCGTACTTAAAATATATTTTTTTTTATAGAATAGAGGGCAAACGAGCTTGCGGCTCACCTGATGGTAAGTGACTACCGCCGCCCATGAACAACCGTAACACCAGGGGAATTGCAAAAGCGTTGCCGGCCTTTTAGAAAGGTGTAAGCTCTTTTCTTGAAGGTTCCTAAGTCGTATCGGTTCGAAAAATTCGCTGGTGGTAATTGATTCCACAAAGAAGTTGTGCGAGGGAGAAAACTTCTTCTAAATCGCACAGTGGTGGACCGCCAATCATCCAGATGGTATGGATGGTAACGCGAGTTTTGTCGCGATGTGCGATGGTGAAATTGAGCGGCTGGAATTAATCCGAACAATTCCTCAGAGCACTCCCCATGATAGATGCGATAAAATACGCAAAGAGATGCAACATCTCTACGCAGTGCCAGTGTATCGAACCGATCGGAAAGAACTCGGTCGTCGACGATTCGAATCGCTCTGCCCATGAAATACTGTCCCGCTCTGCTGAGCACGCCAAGCTTTTTAGAGGCCGATTTGGCCTTCCCTTCCAAGTGACCACGAAACTGCCCACTATTCAATATGTCGACACCAAGGATTCCGACACTAGCTGAGGCAGCAAGGGGAGTGCTTTGAAACTGAGGAGATACGACAAAGGGGTTCTTTTTAGCGGTAAACGCGTAAACTTGTGTCTTCTAGGGATTGAACTGGACTAGATTTAGTCGGCCCCAATCCGAGACTTTGTTAAGCAAAGACTCGACTTCAGACACAAGTTTGTCCCGGTACTCGGCGACGTTTTAGCAACATATCATTGATATGCAGGAGAAACAGCGTTGGTGATAGCACGCAGCCTTGTGGAACACCAGCGTTGATAGGCTTGAAATCAGATCATGCACCGTCAACTACGACCTTGATGCTCCGATCAGCAAGGAAACTGGTGATCCATTTGCACAATTTCTCGGGAAGCCCATAGGAAGGAAGCTTCGAAAGAAGCGCCTTGTGCCAGACTCGATCGAAGGCCTTCGCTATGTCCAAACTAACGGCCAATGCCTCCCCCTTGGACTCTACTGCCTCCGCCCATCTATGAGTTAAGTAAACTAGAAGTTCACCTGCTGTTCGACCCCGACGAAAACTGTACTGACGGTCACTGATCAGCTGGTGATCCTCAAGGTACCTCATGAGCTGGCAGTTTATAATGGATTCCATTATTTTGGAGAACAAGGAGGTGAGGGCGATAGGCCTGTAGTTGGACGGGTCTGAGCGGTCGCCTTTTTTAGGGATCGGGTGGACCAAAGCTGTCTTCTATGAATTCGGGACTACGCCTTGGGAGTAGGAAATAAAATAATATAAAATGAAATTGTATAATAAGTATGTATATAGGTCGGAACGATTCTAGGTCTGTGTAATCAGACTTACCGGCCTTGGGGACGATCTTAACGTAAGCTATCTTCCACTGGTCGAGGAAGTGCTGAAGTATGAGGCATCTGTTGAGTAGTCCTGTACGTAGTTTCGGGTAGTCTTTAGCGAATTGAAAGCAGATGTCTGAAGTCAGATTGTCCAGTTCTGATGCCTTGTTGTGGTTCATGTATATATAGCACTCCAGCACTTCCCCATCAGTGAATGGAGGATTGTGGTTAGAATGTGGAGAGTCAGTCAGTTGGGATCAAAGTTGGGTTTAGTTCTTTCATGGCTCTCCCAGAAAAAGTTATAAGGTAACACACATAAAAAACATACAGTCGAATTGAGTACCGCCTCCTTTTTGAAGTCGGTAGAAAAAGCATGACAAATGGGTGCCCGGCGGACTCAATGATCGCCAGCCCAAAGTACGCATAGAGACGTGCTTTCAATGGCTGTATGTGCATGTACGAAGGATGAGGGAAAGGAGGGGTTTAAGATGTGTGCCAAGTATTTTATTACATTTATAAATTAAACTGTTAATTGTCACTACCAATTGGAAAACCTGTAATGTTCCTAAGAAATCTTACATCTAGATTACTAAGCGCTATATCACGGGTTCTTACGAAATCAGGAATGTGGAATTGAATAAAATCAGCTATGTGAAGTCGTATCTTACGACTTAGCGATTAATTATTTAAATTTTCGGGCTACTGAAACATGAGTTCTTTGTGGCATTTTGCACGTCTCTAGATCGATCGAGACACAAACAAAGAAATTTTGAACCGTATAGTTACCTGCGATGGAAATAGGTTCTGTTTAACAATTGCAAATGCTCAGCAAGTTGGTTGGATCCGGGTTCAGCAACTAAACAATGCCCTAAATGAAAACTTACCCGTAGAAAAGTGATGGTCACCTTTTTCGTGCTCTAGCGGCGGTGTGACTCATTACAGCTTCTTACCAAACAGGATGAGCATTACTGCAGAAGTGTACTGTAAAGAAATTAATACAATGATGAAGAAGCTCACACGTCTCTAACCAGCTTTGGTCAATCGCTCCCCCTGCTCCTGTATGGCAACGCGCGACCACATATTGCACAACAGAAGGTTTATAAGAACAAGTTCCAAGTTATAAAAACTAGGGTTGGAAGCTCTCCGTCATCCGCCGTACTCACCAGACTAAACTAAAGACTTCTACGTTATCCAGAATTTGGATAAATTTTCGGCGCGAAAAAAATTCAATATCCGAGATGCAGTAAGAAATGTCTTTAAATAATTTGTTGTCTCCCGTTTAGCTGATTTCATTATGAAGGGCATTAATAAACTGACACTGCGTTGACAAACATGCATCGATTGCATGGGTGAGTACTTTGAATAATAGAAATAAAAAAATATAAAAAGGAATAATAATAACTTATTTCATAAAAAACGGTAATTTTATATGTCTTTTGTACATATGTCTTATGTTAAGCTTGGGGGGTTATTTGCATGCTATTAAAACATAAAAAAGTTGTCTTGTCTTGTTGTTTTATCTGTCTGTCTGTCCGAGCTAATCTTTGGAGTAGGTAAACCGATTTTGATGAAACTTTACGAACAGATATTGAGCTATGCCAGAAGGGATCTAGGCTAAATTTTATCCGAAAAACTTGTAGATATTTTTTGAAAAACGAAAAATTAATAGTCCCAAATATTTGAATCATTGAATTCATTATGAGCGAGTTTAATGTAAGTTAGTAGGAAGTGGAGCGTGCAATTCTACAAAACACCGACCGATACAGTCAAATAGATAATATGTTAGTAAAGAACTTACTCTCTAAGTTACTCTTTTAGTGGCGTCAAAATTTTTGACAGTGCTACGGAAGTTATACACGTAAAGAAACAAAGTGTACGAAAGTACGATAGTATTAGCAAATTATATTAGAACAACAATCCTTTATAATTATTTTTTATTGTGGCATTATGCTAGCGTTTGTAATTGTGTTTTAATATATTGTACATACATTTAGGGTATGTAGAAGTTATAAAACTTAATTGCATTGAATAAAAAATTTAAACCAAACCAAATAAGGTCGTTCGTACACCTGTGTACGATGTACGTATGCAAGTTTTCGATACTAAACTGCCAAAAATACTACATACTACTACTACATCTCCAAAAAATTATATTGTGGTAGTCGCCTTAAAATAAAAGTTGTTGAGTATCGTAGACCTGTGTAGCATTGTGTACGGAGAATTATGTATGTGGATAGTTCATTTATTGTAAGAAAAGAATATTGTTGTAACGAAAAGATAAGTTAGATTGAGGGAGAAACTTAACATTGCAGTGAATAAATACTCTCCCATACATCGGCTTACATCACGATCGATGCTATAACTGTACATTTGTAGTTCATCGATTGAGTTTATTGTCTAAAAAAATATTTTTATATGATATTATTTCAAATTAACGACTTATGTATTTTCTTGTCTGTACTTGTGCTGTGATTCCAAACAGCGGTTACTGCAAAGTTTCATAATTCAAGGTTAACAGGAAGCACGCTAAAGGTTTTGATGAATAAGTTTGTGAGAATCAAAATACACGAGTAGTACGTACATATATATATATATAAATAGCTGTGTCTTTTTAAATGCGTTCACTTTATATTTGGTATGTAGGTATAAAGTTCCCGATCATAAGGACCTTGACAGGCGGACAAACGGAAGAGCGGATGATTAAGTGATCATATGAGGGTTACTTTTTGCTTTTCGGCTATGAAAATCATACTATGTTATAGTATATTGAGTTAAAGGTTCAGCAGTAAAATTGTTATGGAAATGTATAATGTAAGCGAAACTTATTTTTGAACAAAATAAAAATTAATTATAAAACGTAAAAACGCCAAAACGGTCAGAAACAAACGATTTAATTAGATATTATCTAAGACCATAATTTATTTTCGAAGTCCTGAACTAAGTTGTATAATAGCACTCTTGTGGTTTAGTAACTGCGTTCGCAAACCCGCAAGTGATTTACGATCTTACATTTATTTTTCATGAGAAAACTGAAGATTACCTTAATGTAGCTTACAAGATACAGCAAAGGATATAGTAAAAATTGGATATACAAAATGATTATTAAACTGAAGAATAAAACTCTTGTTTTATTCTTCAGTTTAATAATCATTTTGTACAGATTGTTTAGCAAAATATCAAGGTGAGAGGTAGCGTCTGGCAGTGGACTTGTTGGCTGTAATGATGATGATGAGTTTATAAACAGTTTCAAAGGAAAATTAAAGATAAATGCATGCATTATTATATATGGAATAATGAATACATGTATTTTATATGGAGTAACGGTGCTGCAAGGTGTTGATCTCCCAGCATTTAGAACTATATACATTACGTTGTTTTGTATGCGATAAACTTTTTCCAATAAAAAAATTGTGAAGTCATGAAAAACGAAGCCTTGAAGCGACCGAAACAATTGTTGGTTTTTGAAATAATTCAAAATAATCATATCCAAATATTTCTTCACGAATTTTGAACACATTATGTAAAGCTTACTTGAAAAACGATACGCAACCATATCATCGTCGTCAGTTACGACGTGTTGCCACGGTTTATATCGACTCCGTAGTTATAAATTAATTAATAATGTGTTAATCCCATTTAAGTGCATGAATATATTTGTGATAAGAAGAACTGTGTTAGACTAAGTGCAGTCATTGTTATTAATAAAAAGTAACTAGAAGTATTAATTTACTCTGCATTACTCTTAATTAATTCTGCTGTTAATTATCTATTTACGGTGTCATTCTATAAACAGGAATTGAGTTTTAATATTATTAGGCATACAGGACCGAAATACATGTTTGTGGAGCTTGGTGAGTGAAAATTAGACAATATATTCAGTAAATATCATTAATCGTGGACGTTACTTTTTAAACATGACAATTTATAATACCAACAAGATCAGCTAACGTTCAAATGTCCAAATAGCAACATTGTAATACCACAACATTGTGTTCCACAAACAACCACTACGAACAAAATTTGAAAACATTTGCTTTATTGTACATAGCTCAGTAACGCCATCTACAGAAATATTAACCAATTAATTAGAAAAATAAAATATAATAACAGCATGTCTTCTAAATCCAGTACAAAATCTGCTAACGGCAGCTATAAGATGTCAGCACCAGTATGTTGTTTTAAATGCAAAACGTATGTTGACAAAAAAAATACCATTTTATGTTCAGAATGCGAAAAAAGGTATGAGTTTGACTGTACTGGCTATTCCGAGAAACTTTACCCTCTAAGGAACCAAGAGGTGAAAACAAAATGGAAATGTAAACTGTGTATTAAAAATTATTATAAAAAAATATTTGACATTATCTAATAGCAAAACTTCCAACGTTACAACGCGAAAAAAAGAAGTCACTCCAAAAAAGTTCTCACCTGTACAACGTATTACTGAAGTTTTACAATCTACACCTCAAAATACATCTTCCTCTCAGACTTTGGACTCTCACATACTCACTGAGAACGAGTTATCCAATGAATCTTATTCCTCGCTAGGCATATTATCAAGGAGTGTAGACGGTACTATAACTGAAACAATAACAATCCAAGAGTTAAAAGGAACAATATCTAAACTTACTTTTGAACTCAGTAGTACAGAAAACGAATTAGAAACCACAATAATAGAAAATAATGCTCTCAACAGACAAATTAATAAATTAACTTCAGAAATAAAAATATTACGGTCATTGTGCTACATACCATTAGAAGATACTAAGGTTTGCAAAAGTCCGAAAAAGAGACAGAAAACTTCCACGCGGTGTCACACCATGAATTCCATGCCTTCAACACCAAGAGACGGTAGTAATATTGATATATGTATTCTACAAAAAAAATTACTGACTTGCAGCAGCAATTGGAAAAAGCAAACAAGGACATCTCTAAACTCACTAACCAAATTTGTATTCTTACACAAAAACTACAGACACTAAAACCATATAATTCTTCTAATTTTAAGAATACATTTATAAATTTTGACACAAAACAAATATGCCAACCTAAAAATAAAACATTATTTGTGTACAATCCAAACAAATTGATAATATTAAATATATAAATAATAGTAATAATAAATGCAAGAGAATTATTAAAAATGAAATTCATAATCTAAACGTTAAGGATAATATAGACACCATTAAAGTTGGAAATAACGTATTATCAAATCCCATAGAAATAGATACTGTTTTTAATGACTATTTTATAGATACGGCCACAAATCCCACCTCAACAAAACATTTGAATGTAAAATGCGATTTAAGCGCAAACTCAAAAGTGAATTTGATGTACCTAAAACCTATGACAGAAAGTGAAGTAAAAATGGAAATAGTGTCATTAAACAATACAAACTCAGAGGGATATGACGAAATTAACACGAGAATTTTTTTTTATTTATCATTCTTATCAGCAAAATTCCCAGAAGAACTAAAGTTGTCAATTGTAAAACCTTTATTTAAAAAATGGAGAAAGGATGATATTCAAAATTATCGTCCAATCGCCTTGATACCTATTTTGGCAAAATTTTTGAAAAATGTATGTATAAAAGAATAGTTGATTTCTGTGATAAATACGAGATGATTAAAAGCTAACAATACGGGTTTCAAAAACACAAATCGACCTCACTTGCCATGTTTTCTTTAGTAAAAACAATACTTAGTTACATAAACAATAGACAATTGACAACAGGATTATTCTTTGACCTCTCAAAGGCCTTTGATTTCGTTTCACATGACGTGATATTATTGCAAAAATTAGAGACAGTTGGGATCAGAGGACTAGTACTTCAGTGGCTATCGTCATATTTAAATGGCAGACAACAATGTGTTATCATTGTTAAAATAGATAAAAACAATAACTTGACATCTTTTTCATTTGGATTTAAATATAATAAATTCGGTTTTCCGCAAGGAAGTATATTAGGACCGATTCTTTTCCTATTATATATTAATGATATTGTTGACATTACGAATCATAAATGTATTCTATACGCTCATAACATTTCAATTATTGTGACATGTAATAAAAATAATAATACCATTAGAAATCATGAAGATGACATTACTAAATACAACTGATACACTAATAAAATGGCTTGACAAAACTAATTTGAAAATTAATCTAGATAAATCCCATTATATACAATTTAATAAATCCGTCAATTCCAATCCACATATGAAATTTAATATACCAAATCTAAAAGAAGCTACATGTACAAAATTTCTGGGAATAACGTTAGATGAAGATATAAACTGGAAAGAACAAATAGATAATGTATGCAGTAGAATTAATAAGTTTGTTCATGTCATTAAACAAGTCAAAAACATTGCAAATATTAAAACGGCAATTGCAACGTACCACACATACGTAGAGTCTTTTTTTACGCTATGGACTTATAATATGGGGTAACGATACTGACCGAAATAGAGCATTCGATGCCCAAAAAATAATGTATTCGTGCAATATGCGGGATATCGCCAGGAGAATCCTGTAGATCTCTATTTAAAAGACTTGGTATATTACCCCTCCCGTCACTATACATTTATGAAACTGACTTGTTTGTTTTTAAAAATAAGTCATTATTTGTTAAAGCAAGTGATATATATCCTCGAAACTGACGTGACCCAGACAAACTTGTCCTAGATGTTATTCCTAGGCTCATTAAGTATTTGATATATAGATATAAGCTACCTAATATGTGTGTAAAAATATATAATAAAATACCAAAAGAATTAAAACTATTTAGCGAAAGACTATATAAGAAACGTTTGTATGATTGGTTAAAAATTGAATGTTTTTATGACTTAAAAGATTTTTTAGATTTAAATAACTATTAATATTGTCTAAAAATTTTAAAATTATAATTTGCATGCTATTATTAGCGAAACACGACTGCACTATATAAATTGTAACATCTTATTATACCGTGATTCTTGCAAATAAATATTTATGATTATGATTATGATTTATGATCAATCCTTGGTGGATTCCATAGGTCACAATATTTTTAAGGTTTTCTGATCTGGTTAATTCCAGTTGTGGACTTTCCTGTTATTTATTTATTTTCCTGATAGACTTTTATCATCCCATTTTTCCATGTTATAACTGGTTTTGAAGATGTGGAGTGATCCTATTCACCACAAACCATTTAGACCTCAGTTTTAGTAAAAAGATAAAAATTAAATGCTAAAAGGCGACTCCATTTTGTGGGAAAATAAGATTTAGGAAAAGGGTACTCAGACGATAGAGTAAAAAAATACTTCTAGTACTTCTACTACATACTAAGATTAAATTAAATTAAACGACGTATTGGGACGTTCGTTTGCTCAAACAATAAAATTTTATGTAAAAAGTGTAAAACAAGCTTCGGAATTGTAACAAATTCCATCGTCGTAACATTGTTCGATGTCAATTTTTCTTTAATGATGACGACATACTTTTGAAGAGGTGCTGAGTAAGGGCGGCTTGAATAGTAGTATGAGTTAGTAGAATAGTACTTACTTAATTGTTGCAGCAACATATTGTAGCGACCATGTAAGTAGATATTAAAGAAATTATTTTTGGCCTGAATAATCATTGCAGATACGTTTTAAACATCCGAGGTCCCTATATAGGTTGTTAATTGAATGCCTAGCGCAAAGCGCATAGGTATGTTCTACTAGCGCCTAAAAATCAAGATTACAACGTTTTGTCGCATAAAATCATATCTAACAATCATATTGAACATGTAAATGATATAAAAGCACCTTCTCAGAAAGATAAATGATTGTTGAACTAATTACATTAAAATTAGTATTTTATGAATATTAATTAATTAATATTAAAATAATTTTTTTTGAAATCGATTAATTGCTATTTTTACATAAATGTGATTTTAGTGGATTGTGATGTAGATTTATCAAGTCCGCATGGAGTGATAAACACGATAAAATTTCAAAATATTAATTATTCAACTCAATCTATTTTTTAATCTCTTCATGTATCATGTGGGAAGTCATGGAATGCAATTGGCGTTCCAGTTTAATTTTGTTTTGCTTAGTTATAATTAATTTTTTTCGGCTACGAAATGTAGAAATTTTCTGTGTTTTAGCAGCCTTGTATTAATTTATTTTTTGTAATATTGCGGCAGTCTGACTACCTCACTCAGTTAAGCGTCGACAGTCGTCATAAGTGATAGATACTGTGTTGGCTGTTCGCAGCGGCTCAAAAGTTCGCTGTACAAATACAAAATATTCCAGAAACCAAATTTCATACATTTTATTACAATATTTATACATACAGAGATTTTATTACAATATTTTAAAAGCATAGTGTGTATTTAAACTACTTTAAAAAATTTAAAAATTTCCCTATAATCTTGTTATACGTAATTTTAATGCGCTTAGGATACGCACAATTGGATTTACCAATAGTAATTTCTATCTTTTAACAAATTAAATGTTTGATTTAAATATTATTATGTATTTTGCTATCTCACCTTGTAGTCAACTAAAGGAAAAAAGAAATACCAACACCAGTTTACAACTGGTATACCAAGACTGGCGACAGGAACAGCTTCAAAGATGCGAGGCGTCTGATACTAGCAAGGAAATGCAGACAACACTATACCGCGGGGAGTAATATTGTATGATCATTTGAGTTTTTAGTTATTTTTTATTGCAATAAATTATATATTATTGTGTTATATAAATAAATCCAATAATACTAGAAAAGTAACTAATACTTATGTCTAAGTCGTAACTCAGGCTCAACTCTAAGTAAAAGGAAATTGTATTACATCAAGAAAAGTTCACAGAGATACTTGCACGCTTTTGCATTTCTTAAGAGCTCGTGTGAGAAGAAACTACATAATAGACTCGTAAAGGTAAAGCACGTTTTTTTCACTCCAGCTTAAAAGCGGAAAATGCTTCCTCTCAAGTTAAATTTAATGCATTTACCTGAATTTCGGTTTTTGCGTATAGTGGAAAATGATGAGTATATTTCGGTATTTCTACTATCATAATATTAAATACTACCCACAATGGGAGAGACCCAAGGTGTGGACTGTTAGGTGCTGAAAAAGAAGAAATCAGTGAATTACAGCTTAATATTACTGAGATCTACTTTCAATACCAAAATGCTGCCAATTAAAATATGCTGTCACCATATCTTTTGTACTTAAATTTATTATACCTGAATTTTCTAGCATTACAATAATGTTCACTTATCTAAATCTAATCAGTGTTGTGACTGTTAAATATCTAGCATAGCTCAGGAACCATTTATACAGTGATTCATTACAGATTGATAGAATAAATGGTCTTTGATGATTATCTTAAATTTAAATTACACCACGATATTGGAATCAAGTGAAGACGAAGGCGAAGATGAAGGCGAAGGTCATTGCGAAGAATAGCCCGGACAAACAGACAGACAAAAAATAATAAAATGGTTATTCGTGTTGTAATGCCATGAAAATACCTAATCAGATCAAGATAAGGCAGTTATTTCGATATTAAAGATAGACACTTCAATTTTAGTTATATGTATATAGAATAGAATAGAATAGAATAATTTTTATTCAATGTACATTACATGAGTAATTCTTATTGAAAGTCATTTTTACTTTACCACTGGTTCGAAAAAAAACCCTCTGTCCTGGGAAGAACCAGCAAGAAACCCAGCGGGACTTTTTTTTTAAATAAATTTTACAATATAAATGATTACGAACTATTTACAAGATTTATTTTAGAAAGCGCTTGGAAGCGACCACCTCAATCCCAGGGGTTATTATCAACCATGTATTCATTTATACTATAATAACCCTTTTTACACAGTTTCAGCTTAATAAAACGTTAAAACTTGGTAACAGAAAGAACCTGTACACTTTCCGGGACCTTGTTGTAATAGCGTATACATTGCCCCAAGAATAAATTACTGACTCTGTGGAGTCGAGATACTGGCATCACTAGCTTGTGTTTGCTCCTAGTGTTTACAGAATATATATCACTTTTTTACTAAAACTATCTTTGTTTTTGTGAACATACATTAAATTTTCGTAAATATACTGAGAGGCCAAAGTTAATATATTTTTTTTTTAAATTTATCTCTAAGAGACTCTCTCGGTTTTAGATTGTAAATAGCTCTAATGGCCCTCTTCTGTAAAACAAAAATAGTTTCTGAATCAGACGCATTTCCCCATAGCAAAATCCCATAAGACATTATGCTATGGAAATAACTGAAATAAACTAATCTAGCTGTCTCGAAGCTAGTGAGAACTCTAATCTTTTTTACAGCATAGGCTGCAGAACTTAGTCTGCATGCTAATTTGAATATATGGGGGCCCCACTGAAGCTTCGCGTCGAGAGTGATGCCAAGAAAAACAGTTGATACAACAGGTCTCAATTCCTCCCCATTTATAAACACATTGGTATTCAGATTTTTAACATTCGCAGTTGTAAATTTAACACAATTAGTTTTATTTCCGTTTAAATGTAGATTATTAACGTTAAACCAATGCACTAATTTTGTTATAGCATTATTCACTTCGTCACATTTAAATGATTGACGTTTAAGTTTAAAAATCAAGGAAGTATCATCAGCAAATAACATGACTATCCCCTACAAGGTGAGGTAAGTCATTAATATACACCAGAAACAGGAATAGGCCGAGAATCGAGCTCTGAGGGACACCCTTTAGTACAGGTGACCCGGAAGAATTTTTACCAATGATAATATTCTGCTTCTGCTTTCTATTACTGAAATATGAAATAATAAGTTTAAGCCCTGTGTTCTTGACTCCATAGTACCGTAGCTTTCTGATTAATGTCTCATGGTCAACACAGTCGAAGGCCTTGGAAAGGTCACAAAATATACCCAAAGCATCCCCTGAATTCTCCCATGCACAAAAAATATGTTTAATAAGCTCAACTCCAGCGTCAGTTGTTGAGCGAACCTTTGTAAAACCGAATTGATTTTTATGTAGCAATTTATTAATATTAAAGAAACTTAACATCTGATCTAAAATATATTTTTCAAAAATTATGCTAAATGTTGGTAGTACAGAAATCGGTCTAAAATTGACGGGGTCTAATGTACTACGAGATTTAAATATAGGTATGACTTTACTATGTTTCATTTAATCAGGAAATACACCAAATTCGACACTTATATTAAATATAGTGGCTAGATAAGGTGCTAATATATCTATTATAGATAAAATAACTTTAACGGAATTTCCCCATAAGTCTGCCGTTTTCTTAACATCAATAGTTTTTTTGAGTTAAAAAGTAAATAATAAGATAGCACATTTGCTACCAGTCTTAAATTAAATTTGGATAGGTAAAACCTATCTTTTGTCCAAAACTTTTTTATTAAATTATTTATGTCAATTACATGAAATTTATGATTATTATCATTACAATTATATGTCAAATTTAAATTATTATTACTAATTAAATTATGCATTTGTATATTTAAATGTATGTGTATAGGTTATCATCATCTCTTATAATATGACGATATTGGAACGGAAAGCCGTTGTTACTAGATATAACTTGTATATTTAACAAATATCTTAAAAACTAAACAACAGAATATAGTATTTTTGTTTTTGGTCAGCACTTTCACATTAACGGATCAACGGAAACGGATCATATTTTTTAATAATAAAATAATTGTTTAGTACGCATATTAACGAAGTAATTTAGTAACATTTTTAATTTTTCTTATTCAATTATTCAAATGTATCAGTTCTGTCAATATTTAATTGACAAGCGTCAATCAGCCTGCGGGACATTTCGTTCAAATTTTTTGGTAATTTTTCCGTGACAAAACCTGACATGATTGATTTATTACGCTATACACTCGTACATACAGTGATAAATGAGATATCTTAACGATTCTATTGATCTTTTATAATGTTTTAAGTTGTAAGAACTTGATAGTATTTGGATGTCATAATACCGGAATTTTATGTGAAAAATTATCATTTTCAAAGTAAAACTTCTCTAAGCGCTTTCAGAATACCAGAGTAAAATACCAGCTTCATGATGCTTTGTTTCGTATTGCGAGTTTAGAAAACAGAAAAATTTTAAACTGTAAACGAGGTATTTCACCTTAGTCCTCAGGGATGACTACGCGTCTGCATTTTGATTTTTAATCGAGATTAGATGAAGATGTCTATGTTCCTCAGCTTCTACTTACCGTGTGATCGTGTAAAAATATATACAATTTTAGAGATCATATTATATTATACTTAAATTTATTTCTAATATATTATTGCTTAATTCAACACTAATAACAACAATATGTTAATAGAGTAAAAAATAAAAATAGTAAAATATAATAATAAAAAAATATATAAAATAAATAAGACATGAATTACTTAAAACCCATGGTTTTACGGTTACACGCACTTATTTCTTATTTTTTAAAATATTACTTTACCTGGATAACAATATCTTCGATAACATAATATTGTATATAAGGATTTTTTTTTTGGTATTTTTATACACCTTGGGTTATATTAACGACGTTTTCATACGGATCCCTAACTTTTTGAAATAATTATATTGCCTATATTCATCAGGGATAATGTAGAATTCCAGTGGTGAAAGAATTTTTTAAATCGGTCCAGTAGTTTCGGAGCCTATTCAATTCAAACCAACAAACAAACTTTTCTCTTTATAATATTAAGTGTAGACTTCGCCTATTAAATAGATCTTTGTTTTAATTATACTTACAGTACACCGAATTCGCAATTAAGATTATATTATATTAAAATAAGAAAAACTATTTCATTAGCTTATCTTCGGTTTCCGTTGCTTTAGAAAAAAAATGTTAAAATTTTCAACCTTTTCTGTAAGTCACATTTTATTTCATATACGAACGCTCTGGGGTCCTGCACCACTTGTGCCGCCAAGCTGCGTAAGATGCTTTAGGGCTCGACCTCGATTTTAGTTTTATAACTTTACCAAAAAATATCGTGAAGAAACAGATGCCACTTAAATAAAAATTTAAACTATGTTAAGTAACTGATGTTCAGAAATTGCTATAAAAGCAATGTTAGAAAACGCACATTGCTATGCAGTAGACAGTTTAATAGTGAGTTATGATTGCAATTTTTACAAACTGTTAGTGATTATGTTGAATAGACATTCAATCTAAAAATCTGTATGCCGAGAATGGCGATTATTCAATTACTTTTTTCTGAGGAAATGGTATTAATACAGAATGCTAGATGTACGTTTGGACACACGGGAAAGACTGGTTCTTTCGGAATGGTTCTTTCCAACTGATGCTATGCTAACAGTAAAGTTTCAAATTGATAATGTAGCAGCAATATGACTGAAGAATCAAAATAAAGAATACTTTCACACAATAATGGCCAACCACACATAACAAGAGCGACTCTTAAAGAAATACTTTCAAAAAAAAATTGGCTGGGATGTCCTACCCTACCCACCGTACTTACTACACCGTACACTGTACTTACACAAATATTGTGCTATCCATACATTTAGTATATACTTACGTTAGATTGGCAATGTAAACGAGAAAGAGGGTAGCATATGCTTACGTTAGAACGAGATAGAATGGCTAGACCATACACGTTCACGCTATAGGCCTATATCAGGTTGGCGTCAATCGTTAACGAAACAAATCCCGCTTAGTTTCGCAATATCTTTGATTTTGAAGTATTAATAAGTGTTTAAAATATGTGATTAAATATGGTGACGTGTGCAGTACCTTATACATTTCACACGTAAAGACAATTAAAATGTTTAACACTCTAAATGCAATATTTTAAAACTGGTACAATTTTTTTATACACAAATGGATACGGAAAAATATTGCATTTTCCCCTATCCATTCCCTATCCAACGATAATGCTTTAAATTCGTGAGCTATTCTGATCAAATTTTTGTCGAGATCAGGAGAGTATAATAAGTATATGCAGGAAAAGAGAGCCCCCTGACGAAATTTTATTGCAGGCAAAATTGAACTACTAGCGGCACCTGGAAATTGAATCCGAACTAATTCGCTATATACGAGTATAGTATATTATATTATATATTTAAACTATTATGTTCTTTAATTAGTATACTTACTGAAACAGTTTCTACTTTTGTAATACATATTTATACTTTTAATATTAAGTGTAGGTAATTAGTTTCAATAAATACACTTGTATTTCTGAGATAATAATCTTTTTATATAAAAATTACGTGTCACATTGTTTGACCGCGATGGACTCCTAAACTGCTGAACTGATTTCAATGAAATTTTGCACACTGTGTGCATTTTGGTCCAACTTGAGAGATAGGATAGTTTCTATCCCGATAAATGACCCTCAAAATTTTTATTGCGAATTTAAGGATTTTTTCATAGGACCGAGTGTCGTCGGAGAGGGCGGAACAACTTCTGCCTGGCGAGCAAAGACATTTTAGTAGTAGTAGTAATAAATCGGACATCAACAGCAAAATTGTTTTCTGTTACTTTTGTGTTATAGGATATATCTCCGATTTTTGTCATTTAGTCTTAGTGAAATCGTCTAAAAGTCAAGACGCATTCGTTTCATATGTTTAAAAAATATTTTTAGAGAAAATATGCCTGGTTGTGCATTAAGGTATTGTAAATTACGATATGGAGCAAACAATGAACGTGATTTCGGTTTACTATCGTAAGTATAACATATATTTACCGAATAATCTTTAAATTTTATTATTTCTGGTAGATTGTTCTAGAACATTTATTTTTATTGTAATAAGCGCCCTCTGTTACCCAGTAAACGTCACTATTTAGTTACCAATGTTAAATTTATCTACTAATAATAATTGACGACGTTATCGATTGGAGTTATCGATAAAAAATATACAGGATGCCGATTTAATCCTTTACAATATTTAAGGAGGTAAAACTGTCAACGATACTTCAACTACAACCCATACCAACAAAAATGGGTAGCATGTACCAACTATGCTAAGTAGCCTACTTTATGTGGTGCAAGGGTGGGAGTTTTCTTTAGGCATGCTGATGAGATTTTCTGCATTGCTTATGAGCATGGTGAGGATACTTGCTGTGTTGATGTTTAGCAATACAGCAAGTCTTCTCTTTTACATACCAGGCTTCATTGTCTGATGGTTTTACACCGGGCTTCATTGTCTGGTGGTTTTCAAGGACAAAGACATTTTAGATCCTGACTTACAGTATAGGAGAGGACTATAGGTTTTTTACATTAAAAACAATTTGTACTATTAAAGATATTAGATGCAAGAAGTTGTAGGTTAGGCCTGAGTTAGAAAATAAGGTAAAAACTTTAAATAACAATTTTTATTGATGTGGGTAGTGTCTTTAAGTACTGCAGCCGATGAAATGTGACAAATCGTGAAACTTTTAAGTTCAGTGTTTGCCTAAAATGTTTTTGACTTGAAGTGTATTTTTGTAAAAGAAACGAATTTAAAAACATAGAGGCGCTCTCTTATTGGATTTGGCGTTTCTCGATGTGTCTTTAACGCCGACCGATCAATCATATGCTATTATTGTTGCAGCTAATGGACCGAGTGACGTCATCCAAGATGCCACCAAGGTGGCAACCAAAGTGATTGCTGTTTGAATTGATTCTTAATTATTGGAAATTAAATATTTTATTTCATGACACTAAAGGGGCGAAAAAAGTTAATATGATTTTTTTCGTGTGATGGAAGTCATGATAAATTGATTTATACAGTAAAATAATCATGTATATTCTCTATTATTATATCAAAAAGCATTTCAAACTAAGTAACATTCAACAACATTATCGATACTTTGATGTAGAAACGGTAACATTCCTAAAACGACGTTATATTTATTAGCGTTACCTACTAGGGAATAGCTATAATGTTGTCTTAATAAATGCTTAGCGTTGTTTTGCTATTTTCAGCTAGAGGGCGCCACACGCGCACTAGTTCAAAGTTTTTGTATATAAATGTTCCCAATGCCCGCTCTATTGTATATATATATATATTTTAAATCTCTTTGCTGGAGAGCTAGTATGTATATAAAACTCAATCATATGAAAAGGGTATTTGCATTGAAACAAGAATGACAATTTAATATGACAATTATTTCATTTTTTATTTTAATTTTTATTATAATATTATGCTGGTTGCGAGTATCATAATTATCATATTTATCGATTGATTCGATAATTATTTCGTATTTTAATGTTAAAATGATAATTTGTTATTAATAACATCACCAATAATTTTCTGGTGCATTTATTTTTATTTTGTAAGTTTTTATTTTTTCAAAGTAGCGACATCTGTGAAGCCATAAGACCAACTATAAACAAAATTTTTTTGAAAACAAATTATGGATGGCGCCACCATTCATTCAATTTGTGTAGTTCAAGGCAACTGTCCTAAGCCTGGTAGAGATTGACACTATCAA
Organism: Parnassius mnemosyne; assembly: GCA_963668995.1. Lineage (NCBI taxonomy): Eukaryota > Metazoa > Arthropoda > Insecta > Lepidoptera > Papilionidae > Parnassius > Parnassius mnemosyne. The sequence goes on from CAVLGL010000159.1 coordinate 25,881,182, forward strand.
TATAATCTAATCGATATCATGTTTATAACAGACAAATACATATCTTTGGATGCAGCCTCTTGTAAGTTCGTAATTTTTTTTTAATTTTTACTTTTAGGGTTCACTTATAAACAAGAAGGATATATGTGGCCTCGTTTATCCACCTCTAGACGTTTTTAAGATAGGTATTTATTTTGAACGAGTTTTTCGAAAACATATGAAAGGAAAATAATTTTTTAACGAAAATACGTTTCTAAAATTATGTAACGAATGCTATGTGTCCTGAAAAACAAAATTAAACACACTTGACATATATATGTATGATTCGAGAAATATCGAACCATAAACACTTAATTATTAAATTAATTATCGAAACTTATTTGATTCTTAGATTGAAGTATGAAGCAAAATTTCAAAATACCTCTAAGGAGAGCTTACGATCTTTTTACAATAAATAAGTTATTTTTGGTGGAAAATAAACATCACAAATTTTTATTGTTTGTAGTTTTATTTTAATGCCCCCAAACTAAATATTTATTTTATGACACGGACATAGCGCTCTGTATCGATAATTGAAGTTGATGCATGGCGCAGTATTATTCGTTTCGCACCTAATCACTTTTCACATACAGGTACATTTCGTTTTTGGTCTCACCCTAATTACTTCATAACCAATCTAATGTATACTATACCTATGGTGCTATCATACTACCAGTTATTTTGTTATGTCAAGCTCATCACCTAGAATATAAAAACTACCTTAATTGACATTAAAGACATTTTTCATAAATTTGTGTATGGACAAATTTGGCGAGTAAACCCTAGAGTAAAAATGTCACATTAATTTGTAAGCTAAAGGCATACCATCACCGCTACGGAAAGTCTACAGCTGAACATAGACCTCTCCCATAGATATTTTTTTTTTGTGTAAAAAGGTTACCTCCACACTAGGATTTTCTCCTGTGTCGTGGAGGCAGTTTACAAACATAAATTGCACGAGGACAAACATCCAGACCCGGAACAATTATTTGTAGGCCATACAAATACTTGTTCCGTGCGGGATTCGAACGCGCGGCACCCAGCGCAACAACTCCTTGCTAAGCCACTACACTACGGAGCCGTCATATATTGTCTCATGGTTTTTTGTCATAGTCGCCACGCTTGGCAAGCAGGTTGGCAAACGCAATTTTTAATTTTTAGTCGTTATTAGGAAGACGCTACTGCCCATCTCCTGATTTGTTTCCCTCAGTCGCCTCTAACGGCACCCATGGGATGATATCGGGTATTGGATATTCTTACACCGTCACTATACAGTAATATTTATAAAACATATGTAGACATACACAGTAATAATTATAAAACACTGTAATCTATACGAATTGGCATGTGTATGCACTACTAACTTGTTAGAATTGTCTCGCATGCTATTGTCGTAAGAATTAAGTACGCGGTCGTCATTTACAATATTTTTTTCGGTTTTTATCAAACTTTCGGCATCAGCCAAATATTTGGCTGCATTGGCCGAAGGCCGAATGTGAAGCCTAATCATAATTAGCAGTTTTTTAAATAAACACTTGCCTACTATAGTCGGATTTCACAAATTTAACATACATGTATATAAAAGTACTACTACATATGACTTATGAACGTGGGCCTACCCTACAGACGCATGGTGCAGTGCTGCCCATCTCCAGTTTCATTCCCCTCGCTACACGGTAATAAATCATTTAATTTATACAAAATTAACGTTATAGTAAATAGCGTTTTAATTTAATTTAAATTCATCTCTTGGAAATTCGACTTTATTGTAGATTTTTGGAACAGAATAAGTATTACATCTTTCGTTATTATTTCGAGGAGTTGTTTGCCTTCTTTTTTTAACTCATTTAGTGTTATAACCATTTACAATTTTTATTTTAAATACACAATAAGAGGAATTTTCCAAAACTATTCTTTATCTTGACTTAAAACCTAAATGTGCATTGCATAGAATAAACTAAAAGGGATCTAGTAATTCTAATTCTAACAAAACATCTCTAGTTTCACTCCCTGTCTTACAGTATCATGTTCATTAAAAAAAAATTAAACTTGAGGTAGTCGCTAATTTTAGGTAGTACTTACTTTACTTTTGACAAAATGCTACTTCAACACGTTTGTTGCGGAAATTAAGCTGGTTTGCGAAATTAACATGCGCAAAAAAAGTTAAAATGTAATAATCGATTGGAAAAATTAATTAATTGATATTATCATTTATTTTAAAACTTTGATCAAACTCATCAAATCGTTTCCCAATCTCCAAGGTTGTATGAAGCATCATATTCTCCTTTACTGTTCTGTACTGTGAACGAGGAAGAAAACTTCTAGTAAAACGCACAGTTGTGGACCGCCAAGCATACAGAAGGTGTAGATGGTATCGTGAGTTTTGTCGCCTTGTCAAGATGTGCCTTCGTGAAATTTGGCGCCTGGAAATAATTCAAAAAATTCCTCACAGCACTCCCCGCGTTAGATGCTGATGATAGAAAATGAAAAGAGATGCAATATCCCTTCGCAGCGCCACTGAATCGAGCCGATAAGAAACAACAAGTGTCATGTTGAAATAGGATGGGTACCTGACTTTGATAAATACTTCTTCTAGTGATTTGGGCAAGTCATTTCAAAAAAAATCTAGGTAATTGTCCTCGTTGATATGATATGGTAAAAAGTGTGCGATTAGATTTTGTCCAATGTCCTACCCAAACGTTGACGCTAAATATTTTTTGAAAAGCCTCTTAACATGTTGGTTTTACTATTTATGCACACAGTGGTGTGTTTTATGATAGTATATGATCCTTTTTTATCCACTGTATATTTCTTACAGGCCTACAAGTAAGCTAAAATAGAATTACCTCGTACCAGTATCAGATATTAAGCTTACGCGGTAAGATCCGATACAGGCTTGCATGCGGTGTCAGAGAATCAGGTACATACCATATCTGAAAGCTAACATTTTTTGGCACAAATTTTGGTTTCGATTGAGATTCAAACCTAGAATCTGAGTGATTGTAGGGAAATTGTTATCGGTAGGAAACAGATTATCTATACATATAATAAATCTGTAGAACAGTCGTGTCTGTAATAATATAATGAATTCATGAAAAAAAAGTCCAGGGATGTTTTGGGCACTTTACAGTACCCGTGGTCACGGGAGGACTGAGGTGTTTGATGTCCTGATATTAAAGTTAGAATAGAATAGAATAAATGCAGTAGAATGTTTGGGTTTGAATTTAATTTTATTAATTATTGGATCCATGGCTGAGGGCTACCATCTGCTAAGGATCCAATAATTAATAAAATTAAATTCAAACCCAAACATTCTACTTGGTTGCCTTTAGCCATCTTTCCTATTAAAATTAAGTATTTTTTTAAATTTCAATAGCTTCGCGAATCATCATTGGTAAAAATCGGTGTTCTATTGCAAATATTTTTTTTTTTTTTTTTTTTTTTTTTTTAAATAAAAATACTAGTAATGTTATTAAACATTACTAATATTCCCTTTAACCACTTCTGGTAAGCTTAAAATGCTTGTATTAGAAGTGGTTCACGACAGTAGTCGAATGGCGGATTCGAACCCACGACCTCTCGAGTTCGCGGTGCGCGCCCTGCCATTAGGCTACTGACGCTTAATTTGTTGTCTATTAGATTAGATATAATGGTTGGCACGATACTATACATGTTGACATACGTTAGACTTCCCGGAACCGGAGCGTGGGTGCTTCACATCAAGGATATGTTCTTTTACTTGGGTTTTTATGGAACTTTCATCTAAAGATGAGTAAAAAACACGTAAAAAATTGTGTATGTACTTGTGTACGCACGTAAGGAGTTATACTTCTTTAGCGTAACAAAACAAAAACAACTAAAATAAAACACGTTTTATAGATTCATATATATTTGAATATTAATGTAACTACCTTGAATATAGTAATCAGTTCTCAAGGAAACTTGACAGTTGACAGACAGTTACAAACTGGAGTTGTCGCTTTTATGTTTCGGTGTGCACGCGCATCGTAACAACTTCATGGTGTCGTTTTTATCCGTCGGTGTGCGCGCGCATCGATAAAAAATCACTTTCATAATTTTTCTCAAACGCGCCAAAAGAGGTATAACTTCAAAAAGTTTAAATTAAACGTCTTAACATCCGTAACATTTGTTTTATTTCATGTGTAGTATATATTTTTTTTTATAGGATAGAATAGAATAGAATAGAATAGAATGATTTTTATTCAATATGGATTATTACATAATACTTATTGAAAGTCATTATTTTATTTACCACTGGTTCGGAAAATACCTCTGTCCTGGGAAGAACCAGCAAGAAACCCAGCGGGACTTTTTTTTTTAAACATAATTTCACTTAACAATAATTTTGTTTATACAATTTTAAACGAATTTTCATAGAACCAGCATGGTGGCGATCACCTTATTCCCAGGGGTTATTTTCATTCATGTATTCCTTGATATTATAATAACCCTTTTTGTACAGTTTTTCTTTAATAAAACTTAAACAGGGTGACAAACGAGCACACAGTCCACCTGATGGTAAGTGGTTGCTGCGGCCCATAGACATCTACATCTATCCTTTATTACAAGTCAAAATGTAGATGCGTTGTCACCCGTGAGGACTTAGATGGAATGCCTCATTTCCAGTAAAAAGGGCCTCCGGCCACCTGCACTCACCAAGCGAAACGCAGAGGTAAACCTCTACTTCACGCTGGTTTTCTGTGAGGTCGTGGTACCACCCCGGTTCGAGCCGGCCCATCCGTGCGACAGCAAAAGCTGCCACGTGGCTCTATCACTGTCAAAATAAATCAATATAGAACTGCATTTATGAAATTTTGAAGTCTACTCAAACGTAAAAAAAAAATCTACATCTACTTTATTTAATAGGACCAATGATATGAATAATATATCTTAAATTAAAATTATAAAGTAAATTGATATAAGACCATGACATTCATCATTATTTTGTTAAAACTAAATTATCTTAAATTATGAACGAATGTTACGTGTAATATGTAAATAATAATAATAAATTTTGAGTCCAAGACAATTTACCTTTCTTATGGATACATCGGAAGACACGCCCGATATAAAAAATATTTGGAGTTTCTAGGCATATTATACATTCACGTGTTCCTGAGTGCATATTATATCTATGACAAATACCTCAATATACGTCTAATAGTCTTTTTTTATAGGATAGGGTGACAAGCGAGCACACAGTTCACCTGATGGTAAACGGTTGCTGTGGCCCATAGACATCTACATCTATTCTCGTTTGCGAATCAAAATTCAGATGCGTTTTCACCCGTGAGGACTAAGATGGAATGCCACTTTTCCAGTAGGAAATGGTCTCCAGTTATATACACTCACCTACACTCACCATACGAAACACAGCAGCATTAAGTTGCTATTTTACGCTGGTATTATGTGAGAGCGTGGTCCTGCCCCGGTCGAGCCGACCCATTAGTACTGCAAATATACTACTAATATAGCTGCAGCATGGCTCTATGGTTTTAGTATTCAAAAAAAATCTTGAACAGACAACGAGACACAAACTCCGAGATAACTCTAAAAGTGTTCGGATTTTGCTAGGTTTGCAAGGAATTTAATGATGTTCCTAAATTCAAGCTCACGCGAGCGAAGCCGTGGGTAAAAAGCTAGCATTAATATAATTCTATTTCTTTCTTCTCTGCATGAAAACTTATAAAAAAAATTATTATGATTGACAATATTCAGTCAATAAATTAACATACTAGCAACTAAAAGCTAATTCGTGTGCATCTTATAGTTTAGAGATCATTTGAGATGATCAGTTGAGAACAATTTGTGTTAGTTTGTATCGAAGTTTTTCCATTATGATAACAATTTGTAACCTAAAATGAGATGTTAATATAAAAAAATTCGTAAGAGGCGACAGGAACAGACAGACGTTTGGTCGAATGGTAATAACTATTATTTTAATTTATATTTTTAAAATTTAAATCTGTTGTTCCTTGTTGTATACCATTAAAATAAATATTTATTTTTTCTTAAAAATAAGGTTATAAAAGCTTTGATACTTATTGGTGCACATATTTCTGAAAGGGTATTGTATCAGAAACGAGTCCAGTTTAATAATTTCATTTTATACCAACTTCACATAAGATAAGTTAAAGAAACACCCTGACCGATTTGAATGGAACACATAGGTAAAGACAAAAAGCAAAACATCATATTATTAATTATTATAAAATTGTAATAGTAATTTTTTTAATATATTATATTATAATTTTCTCAGTACCGTATTTAGCATCGGTATTTTTGAACGCTTCGAATTTTATTTTATTAATATTTACAGATGAATATGGAAAGATATTTATAAAAATATATAAATTATATTTTTTTTCAAATACTTTTAAATTCGTAAATTTTTATATGTATCTATAATGCTTTAAGTATTCAAAGAAACTACCTTTCAAGGATTTAAAGAAATTTACAACAATTGTTGCTCATACAACTAACTAGAACAAAACAACAATGGCGCTGAACTATGTTCTGTTTTAGACTGCTCTTGTTTGGTTCGCTTTGTCTGCTACATTACTGTGTCATTAATCAAAACTTTCCGGTACAACGAAACATTGGCAATATTACTAGTGCAACAAAAGCATCGCACACAGAGAATAGCTAACTTAAGTGCAGATATCATTATTAAAATTTACATGATAAAAAATGCCCCTTTAAGAAGATCGTGGCACATTAATAAATAACTATATGTGGTAGATACTTAGAGTTCTCTCACGGTATACGATGATAATATGGTAGCATTATGCTGCCTTAGTTAATATTATTTTAACTACTAGTAGGACTTTTTTCTGTATAGGAGTTCAATCCAATCTCAAACATACATATCTCTCCCGCCAAATAACAGTGCTAGCACTGCTGTGCATAGATTAATGATAAGTCATCGATGACTTATCGTTAATCTATGGCTGCTGTGTTTCGGTCTGATTGACTTTATTATGACATCTGGACGGCAACGGTGCAGTTATGTTTCAGCGATTATTCAGTTATCGCCAGGGTGAAAAGTGGTAGCGATCACCAAATGGGCGAGTGAGTGGCATACGGAACCTAACGTTAACTTGGAGAGGTAGGTCTAATGGAGTCAAAGTTCTATTCCCTCGTGGTAAACTAAAGCCCACAAAACTTTCAACTCGAAATACAAAATTGTTTTCAGTACTTAGAAAATTGCAAGATAGCGGGCGATATAAATTTCAAGCTCATGGAAACTGTCGAGGCGGTCGAAATTAAGTTTTTCAAGACATGTCGCAGAAGAAGCCAAGTATTTTCCGTCTACACTCTTACACATACATACAGCACATCGCTGTTAGACAAGAAATGAAACTATAATCTTCAACAGTTATTATAGATTAGACCGCGTACAATCAACTGAATAGACAGATCTCCGTATGTCATTTCCGAGACACATGAGATATCGAGTGAGCTCAAAAGGTTCTAGCGACAGCTATACATATTAACGTTGGAGCCATAGGAAAGCGTGCATATTCAAGAGCAAGTGTCGTCTGCAGACAGGAAAAAGGTATACTTTTTTTAAAAGAATAACGGTGTTTGGATGATTTTTGTTACTTATTAGAAGACAGCGCTTAACCACAATCCCACCTGGTGGTAAGTGGTGATGAAGCCTTAGATGCTGTGGCCCATAGAGGTATTCGTCTATTCTCGATTGAGGATCAAAATGTAGATCACCCCTGAAGACTGAGATGAAGTGTCTCGTTTCCAGTAAAAGGGGTCTCAGCTTCTCTACACTCATCATGCGAAACTTGAACTGCTATGTTACACAGGTATTTTGTGAGAGCGTGGCTTAATCATTTTGCTGGCGCTTTATCGAACGTTTATTGTCTTGACATGTTTGTTATTATAAAAAGTAAGATTTTTCTCGTAACTGTGGCAAAATAAAAAAAAAACATAATCAGTAATTTAAATATTGGGCATTATCACCTTCTTTGTAATAATTGGTGCAGGGTCCAAAGAAAATTTCAGTACCTTAGCACCTTTAGGTCGGTCACCATTTTTGTACAATTTTAATAAATATATATCCGTGTATACTATTTGACAGGTCGCCACAAGGATAGAAGAATTTGCTCTTGCAATGTTGCGCTGATCTGTACCATAACTTAGAATCCCCAAATCTGTCCGGTTTGGGTAATCTAATTTAGACATAATTGAAATGGTTGCTCCATCATTATTGTAATGACAAACAATTTTAACTTATAGATTTCAATTATTGATTGTTATCAGCATTTGTCTCAATATAGGAAACATTAGTTATTTAATAAAATATTAAAAATCACTTTTATTTTAATACAGATAGTTGGGGGCGATGTTTTCCTTTCATTTACTCCAGACAAAATTCTCAGAACGGGGTCGAGCATAAAATGGGTTATTAATCTGTTCCTCTATACTCTTCACATCGGAACATAGCGGTGCTTGCATTGCAGCATTACAATATAAATACATATATTATAACATTTTAATAAATAATCTAAATCGCACGTCCACCCAGTGTCAATTTATGAAAGCCATGGGTGATAAGAAAATAGTATCAGGCCCTCACTACGCAGGCATGCCTAGTGTGAGGACCACAGAACTATACAAAATTATAACAAAATAATGTCAAAAAAAATTTTTTTTGATTTGACACAGTTCAATTTATTGCCGCCAGTGGTTTTTTCTGGACTAAGACGACTCGACGGTCTTTCTAAAAGCCACATCTATAATACTCCTGGTGTTGTGAATATTCATGGTAGATGGTGATCACTTACCATCAGGGAACCGTATGCTCGTTTTTCTCCTTTTCCATAAAAAGCTACGAGTATAAATGACTTTTATTATTTTTAACTCCTTTTGGTGTCAAAATAAACATTTAACATCCTCGCTGGAATAAATTTATCTCATTATTTCTTTCACACTGATTTACACCGAGTAGATAATCTCTCAAGACAGTTTTAGAGCTTTTTACAAGAAAGCTTTTTTCGGATATCTTTTTTTTGTAATTAAGTTCTGTGAAAAATTACTTTTTAACTTCGAATAGTAGACAGTACCAGATCGTTCCAGTTATTTATAAAAAATGTAAATGTATATAAAAATATTATAAATATTGGACCTTTATATATATTTTTTATTCTGTTATTAATTCCAGTTATTCCTAACAAATAATTATCACAATTGAAACAAATATCATTAAACGCTAACAATCAAATATACTTAGAAAATAATCATGAATAGAACAAAATTGTAATAGAAGTGTAATCATGTATAATCATTGATTTTTTTCGTAGAGCGTTTTATATATTTATATACATCATTACGTCAATATCTCTCGTTAGAGATTCGTTTATTCTTGGTCATTATCTTAAGAACGTATGTCAAATCAATGTTGGTTACTTTCATACATTTCGTTCTTGTGCTTATCTCTCGCTTTCCCTATTTCTAACTAACGACATTATCTTTTACGGAATCAATCACGCTTACTTATTCACTTTCTGCAATTTACCATGTACCTCCTCCAGAACTGATGGTTTCCTGTTTACTACAATGCGTATATCGTTAACCTGGGCATTGCATTACATGAAATCGTTCATGTGAGCCAGATAACGTCATTCGATATACACCATTAAAGAGAGGTCTCCAATTGCGAAAAAATCCAGATGACGTGTACCTAGAAAACTGGAGACCCAAACCAAACCTGGTTTATATGATGACATATTCTGTAGCCTAGGTCTCACTGTATTGTCACTTATAGATACTCTACGTTCCTCACGTAGTCATTGCTGGAGATCATCCTCAGAGAGATGCCAATTTTGAAGCGATAATTTTGAAGTGATTATCAGTACAATGAAACTGACATCTCTTTAGACTTTTTTGATAAAGATCAGTCTTCAAAAAAACTTTTCTAAACGATGCGAACCAGTGAACGGCTGTGATTAATTGTTCTTCCCCCGACACGTTGATTTAATTCTTACTCAATTAAAGCCATAGCTAGCCCAGTTTTGGTTTCAATTGCGTCGATTATTATGGAACAAAAGCAAACAAGCATGAAACTTAAATGAATAGGAAAAGAAAAGTGGGACGCACCGAGAGTGCGTATATTTACACGAACCATTTTAAGTTTCTTTAAAACCCCCCATAACTGGAAATCTTACGGGTACATACAAGACATTTTGCATACCCTATAATATCATCTTAAACGTATTTTGGTGACGGTGGCCAGTCTTAAAATAAACTAGCCAACTGGAAAGGACAGGATTATAGTACCCAAGTGTATGTCCAAGCACAAGTGTACCCTCTATTCCTTCCCTTTCATAATCTTACGGGGCGGTAATCCAATACAATTGAAAGAGATCAATCGCAGAATCAAAAATTTTAAGTGCTTTTTGTAGCACGGGAATAAAGCGGTGAATGAAAATTTCTTGACACAAAAACCCAATAACTGATTTTCCTGACCTGGGATTCCTGGCCTGATGCGAGATTCGAACCCAGGTATATACTCGTATGATCAGTAGTTGTTATTAGCAATAAAAACCACTTAAATAACTAGAACTTCATGATCATTCATGAATAAACCTATTATAGTTCTTGGGTTACTTATGACTGAAAATTGCTATTTTCATCGCTTATTGAATCTCTCATCAAAAACCTAAACAACTTCTTAGTTATTTAGAAACATTAAATTAATAAGAAAAAAAATTAACATTAAGGAAGCGATCGAGCCGCGTGCACGTCTATACATAATACGGTCTTTTCTGGTTTTGTACGCACTATTATAAAATATGTGTAACCGTAAGCTCAAGTGGTACATTTAAATAAAACTAATTTTACGGATTTTATCGCGTATATTAACTTATTTTATATTCCCGACGTTTCGAGTACTTTCCAGCACCTATGGTCACGAGGGGGACTGAGGTGTTAGTTAATTACGGCTACCTCCAGATTAAAAAATTATTAATTTTTGTTCCGATCTACGCAGTATGAACTTACAGTATCTTGAAGTCTTACAGTTGTATGCTTGTGGTTGTGTTATTAATTCTGAATGTGTTAATAATTCGGAATCCTGATAACACCTTGAACCACACTTTGCATAGAAAAAGACCCATACAGATAGATATTTAAACGGTGATTCTCATCACCATCCTTCACAGTTAGCCACCGTGGGTAAACCTTTGTTTCAGAGAGCACGAGGGAACTGTGACAGTAAACACCTGGCCGCCGAGCTCCAACAAGTCAAGCAAGTTTTGCACGACAATAAGCTTCGGGTCCCGCGCCTACGGCACAGTGAACGAGTGAGGCCGGCCACAGTCGAACGAGTGCCTGCTGTACTGACATATTTCAGAGGCTTCACTGACAAGATTGGCTAAATCTAGAAGCGGGCTTCCATTAAAACATACTTCAAGCCGCTGAAGAAGATTAGTCAGTTTTTACCATCAGTCAAGTGTAATATTCCTCTGCAAGATGCAGGAGTGTACAAGCTTGAAGGTTCAATTCCGTAGCCGACCGCACGCAGCAGCAGCAGCGACGTGTCGTCGCGACACCACTGGTTTCTATGTAGTTCTATGAAATACCTTCCATAGCTAGCGACACGTCGTTTACCGGAGCGGCAGACGACATATCGCTCGACCGACCGACAGATAAGTAGTGCCACCAACGCCCGGGCGACACGTTGAATTTGTTTCATAAAAATGAGTTTCACCGATTCCGTGAAAGAGAAACTGATAAACCAGGTGGCCCAATATCTCGCACTGTACGATGCGTCTCACAATAATTATTTAAACAGTGTGACAAAAGAAAATTTTTGAAAATATATAGGAAAGGAGTTAAATAAATAGCTATAGGGTAAATAGGTTAAATAAATAATGTATGTACCTATTTTGTTTACATAAATAGAGTACCCACAGAACTTTCGCAACAGATTGGAACACGTGCTGCTACCGCCTGCAGTCGGGTTCGGAATCATGACCGCAGCGACGTGTCGTCGCGACAACACGTCGCCTGCTGTTGCTGTTTGCGGTCGGCTACGGAATGGTACCTTGATTGTGAATGTGGTCTCTCTTATATAGGACAAACTAAAAGATCCATAAAAACCTGCGTTAAAGAACACATAACTGATGTGAAGAATCGACGTTCCGGGAATTCTGCAGTCTTTGAACACGTACAGGATCGCCCCCGCCACTACAATAGATTTGATAGACCACAAATCCTCGCTAAAGAACACCGATTCCTTCCAAGGATGATTCGCGAGGCTATTGACATAAAAAACATCATAATTTCAATAGAGAAGATGGCTGGGTGCTACCATCTGCTTGGAATCCCATATTCAATAAAATTAAATCTCAATCCAAGCATACAACAGTAAGACTTCAAGATACTGTAAGTTCATATTGCGTAAATCGGAACAAAAGTTAATAATTTTTAATCTGGAGGTAGGCGTGGTTAACTATGCCATTGGGATGTTATTTACCTCAGTCCTCCCGTGACCTTGGGTGCTGTAAAGTGCTCGAAACGTCGGGAATATAAAATAAGTTAATATACGCGATATAATCCGTAAATTAGTTTTATTTAAATATGTAGTGTTCGCGTAAATATAATAAATCATCAAGTGATACATTTATTATTAGCCTCAAATGTGTCACTGCAGGGCAAAGGTCTCCCTACTCTCATTCCACTTCTCTCTCTCTCTCTCCAGAGCCACCATAGACCAGTCCTTCATAAAGGAGTCTAGTTCATCCCAACATCTCCGCCTGGGTCTGACCTACTGACGTTTGCCTTTTATAGCACTACATTGAGTTTTCACTTTTGCCCATTATTCATTTGGAATTTGGCAGATGTGTCCAGCCCAGTACCATTTTAGCGTAGCAGCTTTTTGTGTGACTTAAGCAATTTTGGATTTGGAACAGATTTCACCATTTCCAATCTAGTCTATAAGTTTAATGCCGAGAATGCACCGTTCCATTATTCTTTGACAAACCTTAAGTGTGGACATCTGCTGGACTGTCAAAAACTATGTCTGGGCACCATAGGTGACGATGGGAAGTATGTACAAGTCCATGAGTTTCCTTTTCAGGGATAAAAGAAGACCACGCTTAAGATCCTTCATAGATCAATAGCTCTTCCAGGCGTTTTCGGTGCGTCTTGCATCTTCTTTGTCTTTTCTTGCCTAGAAAGAGGCTATTTGGCCCAAATACAGATACTCCACATGCAATCTCTCCACCCTCGACAGTAATGTTGTGATGTGTGCTGTTTGTCATCAATTTTGTCATTGAAATGTTCATCCGAAGTCCAACCTCAAGGCTTGCCTTGCTAAGATTGTCTAGCATCTGAGTAAACTGGTCGGTTGAAGATGAAAAGAGGACAATATCATCGGCGAAGTAGAGATTGGATAATCTCACATGTCAAACTTGAATGCCCATATCCACCCATCTAGCTGCCAGCGTTCTAAATACCTCTTCAAATACATCCGTAAATAATTTTGAACATAACGGATGTCCATGCTTCACATCTTTACTAATGCTAAAAGATGGACCTGTCATAAAACTGATGTTAATGGATGCAGTGCTATTTTTGTAAATATTTTGTAAGAGTTGGATGTTTGTGGTGTCTATATCTTGATTTTCCAAAACTTTGAAAATTGAGTCGTGTCTGATGCTATCAAAAGCTTTGGAATAGTCTAAGAAAGCTAGGTAGTTGGGAGCCCCAATTCCGAAGAGTGGTCAATATTTTGTTGTTGACCAGTGTAGTTTTACCATTACATTTGTTATACTCATCCGATTTCAAGAAAGTAAAAGGTTCGGCTGTATATATGTTTTTGTATTTATATGTTACTCGAAAGTCAGTGACAATGCATAGTGTAAAGAAGTATTGAAGCCCTGACTTCTGTTCACTTTGTCCTTTCTTGTGGAAATTATTAATTCCCTTTGGAATTGTTCAAGAAAAACAAAAGTTCGAATGTCGTTTAAATAGTTACATTTAAAACTTCATCCCCCATTTTTTCACCCTTAGCATTGCATATTGCATATCCATATTTAAATTGGACAAATGCTAATGTATACATCATACCTATTCATAAAAAAAAATATTAAAATCTGTTCTTAATTGGGCCTATGTTTAGCAGTGGTATTGGAAATTGTAGCTGTAATGATGATGACGACGAATCTGCCATAGCATTTGACATATCGCTGATAACTTTTTGATTATCATAGGTTCCATGTGATTTGCATCTTTTTCTTATCAAGATCACAACGATCCGAGTTACCAAACGCCGTAATTTGTTTATGATATCTGTGTTTATTCTTAAAAATGGTTTGGTGGTTTAATTACCAACTGCTGGTTCAGATTTATTAAAAGGATGATTGATTGGTTCTTCGAGCTACGAGTATATGGCCGGTCCATTGCCACTTCAGCATACTTATTCTTTGAGCTACGTCGGATACTCTGACTCTACTGCGGATATCCTTGTTTTTAAGTCTATCATGCAGAGAAAAGCCGAGCATAGCCCTCTTCCTAGCTCGCTGAGCGACCTTGAGCTTCGTCATACGGCCAGCAGTAAAGAACCACTTCTCAGTTCCATAGGTCATCACTGGCAACACACACTGGTTATAAAGTCTAGTTTTCAAGTTTTGAGGTATACCTGACGAGAAGATGTGCCGTAATTTCCCGAACGCTGCCCAACTGAGTTGAATCCGTCGATTGACCACTCGTTCGAAGTTGGACTTACCTAGTCGAACTATTTGTCCCAGGTAAACATATCCGTCAATAACTTCGAGCATAGTGCTACGAACAACTACCGGTATAGGTATGACATGGACGTTAAACATGTTTTGTCCATGTTCATCATGAGACTTATCGGTTGAGAGTCACTACTGAGGTCATGGAGCATAGTGCTTAGGTCCTCAAAAGGACTATATCATAGGCAAATTTATGATGAGTGATGTACTCGCCATTGACGTTAATACCGTATACTTTCCAGTCCAGTAGCTTGAAAACGTCTTCCAATGAATCGGTGATTTGTTTCGGGGATATAACATCACTCTATCTTACACCTATCTGCAATCGGATAGGTTTCGTACTCTAGTTCTGAACTCGGATAGCCATCGGAGCTCTACTATACAAACACTTCAGCACTCCGATATACCGATAATCCACTTGGTACCGCTGAAGGGACTGCAGCACCGCCCAAATTTTGACGGAATCAAAGGTTTTCTCATAGTCCACATACGCAAGACAAAGTGGCAGATTGTACTCTTGGTTCTTCTGCACGATTTCTCGAAGGGTGTTTATGTGGTCTATGATGTTAAAGCATTTTTGGAAACCGGCTTATTCGGGAGGCTAGAAGTCGTTGAGTCTACGTGCGAGACGATTCGTAATGACTCTCGAAAAAAAAGGAAGAAAGCGTTGTCACCTTTCTTGAAGAACATGAACATGGAGTAGTGCCACCATGGGGAACGGAATTGAAGAGCTTCTAAAAAACTTCAGGTACCGGTTTTCCATCCGCTTTCAGAAGGTCCGCTGTAAGTGCATCCTCACTTGGGTCCTTGCCGTTTTTAAGGTGCCGGAGAGCCATTCTAATCTCGCTCAGTCTGACGTACGGGATATCATCGGAATACTGTCGAATAATACTTGCACTTGGATCCTTACTCACACTTGCGTGTGGCTCCAACGATGACGTGTATAGCTGCCTATATAACCTCTCTTATAATATCACTCGAAACTCTTCTAGGCACTTAAAACGGATTTGTAACTCAAGCTGAAAGGTTTCGGGACTTTAGATAAGTGCACGAGGGGGACGGAGCGTTGACTTCATTAGACGACACCTCTCGAACTTAACGTTTAGGTTCAGTGTGCCTCTAACAATTTGGCGATCGCTACCAGTTTTCACCCTCGCGATCACTGAAAAACCACTGAACAGTTGCCTATTCGTCACAATGTAGTCAAGCTCATTTTTTGACCTTCGGGGCTCGACCAGGTCCAATTCCTGTAGGGCCGCTTCTGGAAGAAAGAGAATCATAAAGAGTCGCTCTTTCTCTATGAAGTCGGCCAGCTGCTGGCCTTTTGGGTTCCGTTGCCCTAATCCGAATTTCCCTACTTACAGCTCAACGTTCTCTCTTGTGCCTAGTTTTGCGTTGAAGTCTCCCATTAACACCGTATAGTGGGTTTTGGAGAAATTCATGGCTCTAGAGATATCTTCATACATTTCCTCCACCTCTTCATAGGGATGTGCCTGGGTTGGTGCGTAAACCTGCATGACCTTCAGCGAATACCGTTTGGTGATTCTGAGTATAAGGTACGCAACCCTCATCGACACACTCTCAATCTTTACAACGTTGTTAACGAGAGATTTGTGGACGTTAAATCTGACACCTCCTTGGGACAGATGGTCGCTCTCCCGGTGATAGAACAAATTGCCAGATTCGAGGATTACCGTGTCTTCCCCCTCCCTTCGGG
This sequence comes from Parnassius mnemosyne, assembly GCA_963668995.1. Classification (NCBI taxonomy): domain Eukaryota; kingdom Metazoa; phylum Arthropoda; class Insecta; order Lepidoptera; family Papilionidae; genus Parnassius; species Parnassius mnemosyne. The sequence continues at coordinate 25,897,694 of CAVLGL010000159.1, forward strand.
ACCCCGGATAATCCTATTATATGCCAACGCAACTTATCTATCTCTTCTTTCAGCTCCAGGAATTTCTAGTCAGTCCTCAGGGTGCGTGCGTTATAGAATAGAATAGAATAATTTAATAATGATTAAAACATAATACAATAAGTTTTATGTTTTAATCAATTTTGTCAGTTCAGTTCAGTCAGTTTTGAAAGTAATTTTTTTATTTACCACTGGTTCGGAAAATATCTCTGTCCTGGGATGAACCAGCAAGAAACCCAGCGGGATTTTTTTTAACATAGTTTCACTTAACAATAATTTTGTTTATACAATTTTAAATGAATTTTCATAGAACCAGCATGGTGGCGATCACCTTACTCCCAGGGGTTATTTTCATTCATGTAATCTGTGCACGACGCAACAATATTAAACAAACGAAAGAAAATGCTTATTGTAACCGGCGCTAGTTGAACAACCTAGGAGCGGTGGGCGGAGCCAGGACGACGGTGTAATTATCAGGCCACGCCTCTGGTTCGACAACTAGCAAGGGTTATACGGCGGAACTAGCGCAACCTTATGTTAAATTTAAATTATAATTTGTGTAAATAATTGTATTACTTGTATCGAACGATAAAAAATAATGATTGTATTATAACTAAGTTTAAGGTTGAGTTGTAACTGTGCAATAACTCTCCCAAATAAAGGCACCGTATGAACAGGGAGAGTTAGCATAGTCTTCTAATGAAAACTATAATTGTTAAATATAATAAATGTTTACTTTATTATATAATAAATATATTAGGCCGTTAGGCACATAAAAAAATAGTAGTAGTGTAACCAAAGAGCATGTTATCGTGACGCGGCCGCGGAGCAAATGAAGCCACGCGCACCGCTCCACGACGTTTTATATTTATAGTGCTGAGGCGGGGGGAAGGATTCTCCGCCTAAAGCAGCTGAAAATTATAATGTAAACCCGTAAATAAGTAAAAATATTGATATGTACACCCTAGTCTAACAAGTAGTTATAAGAATATTATATAGTGAATTATGTTTATTAGTTTGTAAGGTTATTAAATAAATAAAGATAGGCGCGGGGGTGAGGCAAGGGTCCGCTGGCCAGCAGCGGCCAAATCATATAAAAGACGGGCCGGCCGCTAGGGTCAGCAGTCGCTCTCCAGCCACCGAAAAGGCACCAGCAAGAAAAGAAAAAGTACAAGTTCCTCCTCACCGCCGCTTGCCTCCAGTTAAAAGCAAGACCAGCGCGTTTTATTCCATTTTTCGCACGGCATTACGACGATCCGTAATATTAATGGTCCTTCGAGAAGCCGGATTACTAGAAGAAAAAGACAATATCGGTCTTGGTATTGCCGGAAGAAAGAAGCAAACCGCAAGAACGAAAAAATATTATTGTGAAGAAGAATGGTGATTACGCGTAGTAACAACGGAGAATCATCGAAGCGTCGCAAGGATGAACAAACAACCCAGGGGGCCACAGAAGAGGCCTCCGGGGGCGACTCAGCCGCTAGTGGTTCAACAAACACCACTAGCGAAACCACAACGGTCAGCGATACGACCGCTACCTCGGCAACCGATAGAACAACCGCAACGGAAGAAACCCAGCAAGAGGGTGATCAAAGATCGCAGTGCACATTGAAGCCCGGCGAGACTAGGTCACGCCGCTCCGTAGCCTCACGCAAGAGACTCCTCGCGGAGTTAGAGGCGAAAGAGCGGTTAGCCGAACTCAAGCTCGAGCGGGCTAAGTTGCAAGCAAGAACAGAATTGCAAGAAATACACGTGCAGCGACTACAAGCAGAAGCCGGATCAACCGATGAAGATGAAGAAATAGAAGACGATTTGGCATCAGTGCGCATTAGTACATGGTTGCAAGAAAAACCTACATCGCAACCCGCGCCTCAACCCGCGCCACAACCCGCGCCACAACCCGCGCCGCAGCCCGCGCCGCAACCCACGTCGTACTTCGCGCCGCAACCAGCACTGCAGATCGCACCACCCGTACTTCAACAGTGTGCGCCGCAATACGCTCCGCAACATACCGCGCCGCAGAAAGAAGACTATGGAGAGGCGCAGCAGCAAATCGACGTCGCTACCTTAGCCGCTGCTCTATCACAAGCAGTACGAAGCACAAGGGAGCCGCCGAAATATATACAAGAGCTGCCCTCATTCAATGGTAGCAGCAAGGAGTGGCTCAGCTTCAAGACAATGTACGAAGAATCTTCAAAGTACTTCACGGCGAACGAAAACATAGCGAGAATACGCCGAAGCTTAAAAGGGACAGCAAAAGAAGCCGCAGGTATCTGCCACACTTCCCAGTCATCAACCCTGCGAAACCGAACAAACCGCCGAGATTGGTACACGACGCCGCAGCGAAGACAGCCGGAATATGTCTCAACGATATGCTTCACTCGGGGCCCGACTTATTACAATCACTGCCCGGAGTGATCATGAGGTTCCGACAGTATCCGTATGCAGTGAGCGCCGATATAAAAGAAATGTTCATGCAGATTAAAGTGCGCAAAGAAGATAGAGACGTTTTACGTTTCTTGTGGAGAGGCAAGCGGCGGGAGGACCAACCGGAGGAATATAGGATGACGTCAATCATCTTTGGAGCGACATCATCACCATGCACAGCATTATACATCAAAAATAAAAATGCTGAAGAACATGCAGAAGCGTACCCAGAAGCTGCGGTCGCCATAAAAAGAAACCATTATATGGACGACTACTTGCAGAGCTTCCACTCTGTCACGGAAGCTCAGCAAACAGTAAAAGCAGTCGATCACGTCCACAAACAAGCGGGATTCGTACTCAGCGGGTGGACATCGAACGAAGAAAAAACAATAGAAGAAATAACGACAGAGCATAGACAACACGACGCGACCGTGTGCCTGGGCGGAAAAGAAACTGAGAAGACGCTAGGGCTGCTCTGGCATGTACAAAGCGATCATATTGGATTCAATACTAACAATATGAAGATGCCTGCCAACGTAAAAGAAAAACAACGCTTGCCAACTAAACGAGAAGCGTTGAGCATCATAATGGCATTATTTGATCCGCTGGGGTTAATATCACCGGTGACCACCCCAGCGAAGAGAATATTTCAAGACACATGGCGTTACAAGGCGGAATGGGACGACCCTCTGCCAATAGAATTAAAAGAAAAATGGGAAGGCTGGATTACTTTACTTAACGCCATAGAACAACTAAGAATACCGCGATGCTACGATTACAACCCGGTGTCGACGCACCAACTACACACATTCGTCGACGCAAGCGAGGAGGCCTACGCAGCAGCAGTGTATTGGAGAACGGAGCGAGCAGACGGCAGCGTTAACATATCATTGGCCGCCGCCAAGAGCCGCGTAACACCACTGAAACCAGTTTCCATACCACGGCTCGAATTACAAGCGGCACTGCTGGGAGCTCGTCTTGCGCAGACCGTGATCGATGAACACGATGGCGACATAGCAGGCAAGACATACTGGTGCGACTCCCGTACTGCACTGGTGTGGATAAGATCGGAGCCTCGCGCGTACAAAGCTTTCGTCGCTCATCGCCTGGCGGAGATAGAAGATACGACCAAAAAGAACGAATGGCGTTGGCTACCGTCTAAAGAAAACGTGGCAGACGACGCAACCCGAGCCACACCAGAAGGGTTCGACGAGTCGCACCGATGGTTCCGAGGGCCCCCGTTTCTGCAGCGTCCACCGGCAGAATGGCCGCAGGAAGAGAAAACGACACAATATGACACCGGGGAAGAGCGAGAAATATGTAACATCGCTGTTAAAAGTGAAGACTCGACAACAACACATCTTCCACAGATAGGAAGATTTTCTAAATGGATTCGCCTCATAAGGGCGACAGCGAGAGTCCTCCTATTCATCGACATGTGCAGACTAAACAAGCACGTAGTGAAGGCTGGGCGTAAACGCAACAAAGCAAGGCAAGGTAGCGACCCTGGCTGGCAGAGAACAAACAAACGCAACACCCCCGCCAAGGAGAAAAAGGCGACTCCTACTGCCTCATCGCTTGTAGGAATACCGGCCGCTTATCATATGAGAGCCGAACAACTGTGGGTGCAAGCCAGTCAGCGGGAAAGCTTCACGAAGGAGCTCAAGAGAATCACCAGCGGAAGTGTTCCGGGAGGCGACGACAAACTAGGCCACCTGAGCACATACATTGATGAAGAGGGGACCCTACGCCTCAGAGGTCGAATAAAAGCGGCATCAGAAGTGGAAGACGACATGTACGACCCTCTCATATTAGACGGGAAGCACGCATACACTCGCCTGTACATAGCACACGTACACGAGAGGCTGCATCACGGAGGCGTGGAAACAGTTGTGAATGAATTAAGACAGAGATTGTACGTAAGAAAAATACGTCCAGTAGTGAAAACTGTCGTCAAAGGATGCCTGCCGTGCCGTCTAAGAAAAGCCAAGCCTGCATCACCGTCTACAGGAAACCTGCCGTCCGCACGCCTCGCTCATCACGCACGTCCGTTCACATACACCGGACTAGACTACTTCGGGCCAATAGAAGTCACAGTGGGACGACATCGCGAAAAGCGCTATGGCGCGTTATTTACCTGCATGACGTCGCGAGCAATACACATAGAAGTAGCCCACTCGTTGAGCGCAGACTCAGCCGTGTCGGCACTTAGGTGTTTTATGAGCAGAAGAGGATGCCCAAAAGAAATATGGAGTGACAACGCTACGTGCTTCAAGGCAGCAGACAAGGAGATGGCCGAAGCAGCACTCGCAGCCCTCGAGCACGAAACCACGTGTCAACAGATTGTGTGGAAGTACATACCGCCATCAGCACCGTTCATGGGCGGCGTATGGGAGCGAATGGTTCGCTCCGTAAAAGAAGCCCTACGCGTCACCCTCAACGAGCGCTATCCCAGCGACGAAACATTGGGGACCCTGCTCGCCGAGGTCGAAAATACTGTAAACTCCAGACCTCTCACACACGTCTCAGTCGACCCAGGAGACCCTGAAGCCATCACGCCGAATCACATCCTCATCGGTCCCAACTCGCACGTACCTGCGCCGGGACACTTCAGCAAGAATGACGTGACGGCCCGCCAGCAATGGAAACGAGCTCAAGCCCTAGCCGACGTGTTTTGGAGAAGATGGGTTAAAGAATACCTGCCCCTACTCCAACACCGGCGGGAGCCCAGCAGCATAGGAGTATCGCCGAAGATTGGAGACCTAGTCATCATTTGTGACTCCAATCTACCACGCAACACCTGGCCCAGAGGGAAAATAAGTAAGGTATATCCTGGCGTCGACGGAGAGGTACGAGTAGTGGACGTAACCACCGGCAGTGGGCACATACTAAGAAGACCAACGAAGAAGATCGTCGTGCTACCAGAGGGATCGCAGCGTGGCGACGGCGGGAGAATGTGCACGACGCAACAATATTAAACAAACGAAAGAAAATGCTTATTGTAACCGGCGCTAGTTGAACAACCTAGGAGCGGTGGGCGGAGCCAGGACGACGGTGTAATTATCAGGCCACGCCTCTGGTTCGACAACTAGCAAGGGTTATACGGCGGAACTAGCGCAACCTTATGTTGAATTTAAATTATAATTTGTGTAAATAATTGTATTACTTGTATCGAACGATAAAAAATAATGATTGTATTATAACTAAGTTTAAGGTTGAGTTGTAACTGTGCAATAACTCTCCCAAATAAAGGCACCGTATGAACAGGGAGAGTTAGCATAGTCTTCTAATGAAAACTATAATTGTTAAATATAATAAATGTTTACTTTATTATATAATAAATATATTAGGCCGTTAGGCACATAAAAAAATAGTAGTAGTGTAACCAAAGAGCATGTTATCGTGACGCGGCCGCGGAGCAAATGAAGCCACGCGCACCGCGCCACGACGTTTTATATTTATAGTGCTGAGGCGGGGGGAAGGATTCTCCGCCTAAAGCAGTTGAAAATTATAATGTAAACCCGTAAATAAGTAAAAATATTGATATGTACACCCTAGTCTAACAAGTAGTTATAAGAATATTATATAGTGAATTATGTTTATTAGTTTGTAAGGTTATTAAATAAATAAAGATAGGCGCGGGGGTGAGGCAAGGGTCCGCTGGCCAGCAGCGGCCAAATCATATAAAAGACGGGCCGGCCGCTAGGGTCAGCAGTCGCTCTCCAGCCACCGAAAAGGCACCAGCAAGAAAAGAAAAAGTACAAGTTCCTCCTCACCGCCGCTTGCCTCCAGTTAAAAGCAAGACCAGCGCGTTTTATTCCATTTTTCGCACGGCATTACGGCGATCCGTAATATAATCCTTGATATTATAATAACCCTTTTTGTATAGTTTTTCTATAATAACACTTTTAAACTTGTTAATTGTCAAACTTTGAACATTTTCTGGGATTTTGACGAAAAAGCGTATACACTGATGCCCCATGAATGAACTACTAATTCTGTGGAGTCTAGTAACTGGCATTACAAGCTTATGTTTGTTTCTAGTGTTTAAGGTATGAACATCTTTATTCTTATGAAAGCTATTTATGTTTTTTATGTACATACATTATATTATCATAAATATAGTGCCATGCCAAATTTAATATGTTTATTTCTTTAAATTTTTCTCTGAGGGAGTCTTTACAATTTAGATTATAAATCGCCCGTACGGCTCTCTTTTCCAAAACAAAAAAATAGCTTCAATATCAATAACACTAAACCTAGCTGTCTCAACATCTGTGAGACTTCTAGTCTTTCTTACAGCATATGCTGCAGAAATAAGTCTGCTTGCTAATTTAGATATACGGGGGCCCCATTCAAGTACAAGGGAATTAGAGCGGAGCTTCTAAAATCGGGTGGAAGACCGGTACTTGAAGTCCTTCAGAAGCTCTTTAATTCCGTCCTACATGGTGGCAATACACCGGAGGCGTGGAGCAGAAGTGCGGTGGTTTTGTTCTTTAAGAAAGGTAACAACGCTCTCATGAAGTACTACAGACCGATTTCCCTTCTGAGACGCGTCTACGTGCTGTTTTCGAGAGTCATTACGAATCGTCTCGCGTGCAGACTTGACGACTTCCAGCCTCCCGAAAAAGCCGGTTTCCGAAAGGGCTTTAGCACCACAGACCACATACATACCCTTCGGCAAGTTGTACAGAAGTCCGAGGAGTACAATTTGCCACTGTGTTTGGCGTATGTGGCCTATGAGAAAGCCTTTGATTCCGTCGAAATTTGGGCGGTGCTGCAGTCTCTTCAGCGGTGCCAAGTTGACTGTCGGTATATCGAAGTGCTGAATTGCTTGTACAGTATGGCTACGATGGCTATCCGAGTACAGAACCAGAATACTAAACCTATCCAATTGCAGAGAGGTGTAAGACAGGGTGACGTTATATCCTCGAAACTCTTCACCGCTGCATTGGAAGATGTTTTCAAGCTTCTGGACTGGAAAGAATACGGTATCAACATCAATGGCAAGTACATCACTCAACTTCGATTTGCCGACGATATAGTCCTTATAGCAGAATCGCTGGAGGAATTAAGCACCATGCTCAATGACCTCAATAGTGTCTCCCAACGGATAGGTCTTAAGATGAACATGGACAAAACAATGATTTACAATGATTTTAATGTCCATGTCACACCTATGCCGGTAGTTGTTGGGAGCACTAAGCTCGAAGTTGTTGACGAGTATGTTTACCTGGACAAATATTCCGACTAGGTAAGTCCAACTTCGACCGAGAGGTCAATCGACGGATTCAACTCGGCTGGGCAGCGTTCGGGAAACTACGACATATCTTCTTGTCAGACATACATCAAAACCTTAAAACGAAATTGTAAAACCAGTGCGTGTTGCCAGTGACGACTTACAGATCTGAGACGTGGTCCTTTACTGCTGGCCGTATGAGGAAGCTCAAGGTCGCTGAGCGAGCTATGGAGAGGGCTATACTCGGGGTTTCTCTGGATGAGGATATCCGCAGTAGAACCAGTGGCAGTGGGCCGGCCATATAGCTCGAAGAACCGACAACCGATGGGGAAGAAATGTTTTCGAGTGGCAGCCCCATACAGGTAGGCGAAGTGTAGGGCTACACCCCACGTGATGGAGTGATGGCCTGGTAAGACATGCAGGAAGTCGATGGATGCAGGTGGCTCAGGACCGTGTTTTGGGCATTCCTTGGGGGAGGCCTATGTTCAGCAGTGGACTTATGAAAGGCTGTAATGATGAAGGATAAAGGACTCGATTAATTACATCGATACCTGTATATTAGCTGCACAATAATGACAAATCGATTTAGTTTCCTTAGTATAGAATAGTTTAGATTTAGATATTGATTCCAATATATACTGGTGTCTTATAACCTGTTTTCTTTCTTTGGTGCGAGTTCAAATTAAATTCACGAAAATGAAGTCAAGAGGATTTAAGTAGATTATTTAGACCTTTGACACGACATTATACGAATCATGACTAAAATAAATTTTTTCTTTATACAAAAAACATTTAAAATGACAAATGTTTTTTGGAATGAAAACAATATTAAATCATTATATTTGATTTTTCCCCTTATAATAAGCCTATGTATAAAATATTCCAGTGTTGAATACAGCCAGATTTCATAAATATAACAAATAAACTCTTAAATAGCCTTTGTCCGTTAACACATCTGTACTACATTATAATAAATAACACATCACAAAGAACGTGGTAGTGCCACGTTGCAGCTATATTGTAGTTGTAATACGAATGGGTCCGCTCAATAAAATCCTTTTACTGGAAACGAGGCAATTCCATCTTGGTCCTCAGGACCACAACGCATCTGTATTTTGATTCTTAATCAAGGATAAATGTTTATGGGCTACAGCATCTACTTACTTTCATGTGGACTGTGTCCTCTTTTGTAATCCTTGTTCTATAAAAAAAGTAAATTTACAATTTGAACATTTTGCAGCTAATTTTGACGCGATGTGCGTTCATGAAATTTAGCGGCTGGAATTAATTCAAACAATTCCTCAGAGCACTGCCTTCCCAAATTCAATAGAAAATGCAAAGGGATGCAACATCTCTACGCAGTGCCAGTGTATCGAACCGATCAGAAAGAACTCGGTCGTGAACGATTCGAACCGCTCTGCGCTGGATGCGGTCAAGTTGGCACTGGGGTGCCCCGGCCTAGAGATAATAACAGTATTCCATGTGAGACCAAACTTCGCTTTGTAAAGTTGCAAGCGATGTTCCGGCATGAAATACTGTCTCGCTCTGCTGATCTCGCCAAGCTTTTTAGAGGCCAATTTGGCCTTCCCTTCCAAGTGACCACGAAACTGTACACTATTCGATATGTCGACGCCGAGGATTCCGATGCTAGCTGAGGCAGACAGCGGAGTACCTTGAAACTGAGGAGATACGACAAAGGGGTTCTTTTTAGCGGTAAACGCGCAAACTTGTGTCTTCTAGAGATAAAAACTTAAGTGGAGGTTTCGGCGGACTTCATTTATCCTCGGAATATTATATTTCTCAGACATGTAGGCTATGTCACGATGTTTTCTTTTACCTTCAAGCACTTAACGTGGTAGAGCCACACAGCAGTTATAATGTTATGGTTGCAACAAAAACGTTTTGGCTAGAGTGATGAATGATATATTCATTCATCACTCTAGCCAAAACGTTTTCTTCCAGAATGCCAGTGTAAAATAGCAGTTTAATAGTGCTGTGTTTTGAAAGGTGGCAAGCACTTAGTCCCTGTATTCCCATCTTGCCACCAAAAAGATGCATTTAACATACAGGACGCCTTAAAACAAAACAATATAAATTCTAAGACCGATCGGAATACTGAACGGCAATCTAACAAAATAAATGTTTTTATTATGTGTTATTATATGTAGTTGAAAACTGAAGTGAAAGAGAGTGGTCTTTGTTCAGCAGTTGAATTCTAATGCGATGGTGATAATGATGAAATATATAAGAGAGTAAAAAATAAACAAAATATATCTGATAAGTTTGGTGCAATGTATACTTTATTATCAACATTCAGTTTTATTAGTTTTTTTTCTTTTAGAGATACAGTGTGGTATTGCAATATTGAAGCTTTCTTTCGTGAAACAAGTTCAATTAAATTAAATACTAAATAATCATTTATATGTTTAAAAAATGGTATTTCAAAGAATTTTTATTTGAAACGTCATACAAAATATACTTTTTAGTTTTCCATTACTCTCTGCCAGACCTTTCGGCACTAGAGCTTTTTGGTCTCTCGCCAAAGCGGTCGAGACAAACTTCTGTCGGCCTACACTGCCTCCATTGGTAAAACCGGATGGCACACTGGCTCATACGGGTAAGGAGAAAGCGGACTTGTTCGCGTCTCTCTTTGCCTACAATTCACGTCTGGACAGTGACAACAACGTTCCACCAAAATTACCTCACTGCGGGACCTCTATGTCGGAGATTCGTATAACGAATAAGGAGGTTCTTAAAACCTTGCGGTATCTAGACGTGAATAAAGCTAATGGACCAGATGGTATACCAACTATAGTCCTAAAGGCTTGTGCAGCTGAGTTGTCTCCTGTGTTGACACGCTTGTTCCGCCTCTTATTTAGTACTGGAATAGTGGCAAAATCCTGGAAGCTGGCCAACGTGCAGCCTGTTCCAAAAAAAGGCAGCCGCGCCGACCCTGCCAATTATCGTCCAATCTCAATTACCTCCATACTCTGCAAGATTATGGAGCGTATATTGAATGCCCGCTTAATGGTATACCTAGGACAGAATGACCTCCTTAGTGACCGGCAATATGGGTTTCGCCGAAAGAGTTTGAAATATCCTCAAATTTGAACTTCGGGCGATTCATTGAGTCCAAGGTCAAAGCAGCTGCAAGGAAGCTGGGAGTCCTTGCAAAGGTGCGGCGATACTTCACGCCGGGACAGCTGTTTACTTTATATAAAGCCCAAGTGCGGTCGTGCATGGAGTATTGCTGCCATATATGGGCTGGTGCTGCAAAATGCCACCTAGCAGCTTTGGACTCAATGGAAAGGCGTGCTAAGAGGCTTATTGGTGACCCAAATTTGGTTAAAACCAATCTTACCGGCCTCGAACACCTTTGCTGTACGCATGATGAACCGTCGTTCATCATGCGTACAGCAAAGGAGTAGAATAAGTTGCCAGCATCTGTCTTTCCATCCGATTACAGTGTGGGTGTCTTCAAGGCAAGAGTGAATAGGCTTTTGTTAAGTCAGTGCGCTTCACCATCTTAGGCTTCATCACCACTTACCATCAGGTGGGATCGTAGATAAGCGCTGGTTTGGTAGAATATAAAAAAACATTTAGAGTCTCCGAATTACAAGCTAAATTACTTCCCTATTGGAGCTGTTTATTATAAGTATGCCAAATTCCAGTCATCTAAATATTCCCTAAGTAAAACCTATGTAATTGACACAGACAGAAACAGAAACTTTTTTATTCAGTATAGATTATAATTAATACTTATAATTTCTTTTTCGAAAAAAAACCTCTGTCCTATGAAGAACCGGCAAGAAACCCAGGGAGACTTTAAAAAAAAAAACAGCTTACAATCATATATGTTACATAATTATCAACACACCAAATTTGAAATAGCTTGGTAGAAATCACCTCACTCCCAGGGGTTATTATCATAATAAATTGCTTAATATTATAAGAACCCTTTTTATACAAACTTAATATATTATATACTACGACACACAGGCATATATACATCGAGGTGATTCCATAAGTGCTCCGGTTTGCAAAATTTATGTAACACTAATGATGTCGGTAAGCCGAAGTCCACGCGAGTAAAGCTGCAAAAAAGTTAGTCAGTAATATTGCGGTATATAGTAATATCAACAGTTTCGATATTCTTATTTTCAACTATATCACGTACAGCGTTGTGAACTAAATAGCCTCTTAAAGGTAACATCGTCATAAAAGTATCGTTTATGTCGCGTAATCTTTTTAAAATATTACTTATTCCGTAACATTTTAATGATTATTTTTATTATGTATATATTATCTTTCATAATATATAATCGCTGGTGCGTCTGCTATTGATCGTGTGCTTTTGAAAGACTTTATCGATTGAAGCCAAATATGGACAGTTTTAAAAAACGAGCGCACTGTCCACCCAATGGTAAGTAAATGTGGTCACCCGTAAAGACGAAGAACGTGGAATGCGTCGTTTCAAGTTAAAAGGGTCTCCGGTTCTCCACACTCAGCATACGAAACACAGCAACGTTAAGCTGCTATTTGACGCTAGTATGCAGAGAGAGCGTAGAGCTTTCCCAATCGAGCCGACCTATTTGTGCTAGAACTATAATATAGCTGCAGTATGGCTCTACCACGTTAAGTTTTGTTAAGACGATGTTTGATAGCTATGCTAGGATCGAAAAGGTGGCCCTGTAGTCAAATTATTCGAAAATAAAAACGTATTGTATATTTACGGACCAAAATAATCAATTATGATAATAAATTATGTTGCTTTAGTAACAAAAAAAAAACCGTTATATATATTTTCAGAGTAATGTTGTAAGAATTCCGGAGCGCCACTGACCGGAAAGAGCAGATAAATTTCTTGTGTAATTCTGTTTAGAAGTGACAGAAACATTTCTTATTTGTTTTGAATTATGTATATGCTAATTATTCGCGATTGGGGCCATTCAAGTAAGTTCTTTGCTTAAATTAGAGACAAATAAGACTTTATTTCATAAAAACGTCTAATTACCTAATAATTTTATTTTTTGTTTAAGACAGCCTTCACATGCTACACATTAAAATAATTATATTTTCTATTTTCTTTTTCTTAATAAAACTCGAGTTTTCTTTAAAAAACTATAATATATACACTTATTAATGTAAATTTACAACTAAAAAAAAACAGCTAACATTAATTAAGCATTCACTTTTTGTTTTGACTTGACAAATTTTCAAAATCAAAATTACTTTTCAATCATAAACAAAAGCTATCGCTTGATATGAGATCTAAACCATAAACGAGTTTTGCCTTTTCTTGTTATCTTTCGCCAACCGCCATTAAACTTTCACGTTGTTCTGCAAACATCGCAGAGTTTTCGCTTGATTTGACTCAAACTGTTACAATTTAATATTAACCATTAACCAGTTGCAATTAAGTTCGTTCAGTTATATTTTTATGTATTGTAAAATTGAAGTTAGTATAATGTATACAAAATATTGTCTTTATTAGGTTCGAAATTTAATTTCTAATAAATAAATACGACGACATTTTTCTAGATATTTTTCGTCAGCGATTTTGATGATTTCATTTGTCCTAGTTAGTCCCAAATAGTATCCTATGACATAACATTCGTTTGGCTTCTAAGAAAGTAATTTAGCTTTTATGTAAATAAATAATATAAACTATACAGGTGTTATAATATAAAGTAAATAGTATCCTATGATTAGAAGAAAGTAATTTATTAAATAAACAATATAAAGTGTACATGACTTATAATATAAAGTAAATGGTATCCTATGACATAACAACGTGTTGTTGGAGCCGAATATCGTAAACCGCACTACATTTGTTTTTACTCTTGTTTCCTTTATGCCGCCATTACAGTACAAAAATAATGGCATAACGTCAATAATCATTTTATTAACTTTTATTCTTAAAAGCAGAAATTTTAAAAGGCAGTCACATGCAAGACCAGCGATTAAATTAAAATTCCCTTAAACAATGAGCGCTAAGGAAACGCGCTCAACTGACGAGTAAATACTGAACGATAATAACTCTTCGGAAGGAAAATTCTAAAGTTTAGTACTTTCATGCTCTAGTTCATTAATTTAAGCTCGTTTCTCGTTTAGTGCAGATATAACAGTAACAAGAAACAGTATTTATTAACTAAAACAAGGTTTATACGTGTTAGAGCTGCAGCTACATTATGGTTGTGGCACGAATGGGTCAGCTAGGCCGGGTAAGGAACACGCTCTCACAGAATACCAGCGTAAAATAGCGGCACAATGCCGCTGTATTTCGTATGGTGAGTGTAGAGAACCAAAGACCCTTTTTACGGGAAACGAGGCATTCTATCTTAGTCCTCACGGGGGAAAACGCATCTGTATTTTGTTTGATTCGTAATCGAGGATAAATATAGATGTCTATGGGCCACTGCAACCCTTTACTGTCAGGTGGACTGTGTGCTCGCTTGTCACCCTTATCCTATTAAAAAAAAGCTTAGGTTAGTGTTTCGTATGGTGAGTGTAGAGTACCGGAGCTCTTATTAATAGAATTAGGGCATTTCATCTTATTCCTTCAGAGTGACAACGTATCTGCATTCTGATTGCTAATAGATCTACAATCTATGCGCTACAGCACCCACTTACCATCAGGCAAACTGTGTCGTTTGTTACCCATATCCTTTAAAAAAAAACAGAAAATCGGTTGCTGTCTCCTTTATAAAATTTTAATTGTGCGAACTAATACTTGTATCTAATATTACCAATTATCTTATATTTAATTCTAAATAAAGCATGCAAACGACTTCTAAATAATATAGTTTAATATTCTCATCCTACAATAACATACAACAATAGTTGTTTTTCCCTTCATGCAACTTATTAAAATGCTTATCCGATACCTTATTGTTTTGCATCATAGCGTGATTAGCCCTTTGAGTCTTTTTATTGAATTAACCAAGCATATTGATCAAATAAATAAACGTTTAGATTTAACGTTTATAATTGAACATACAAAGTATTTGGTTGAAAATGGTAAATGGACTGTAATTTGCATAGACGCTGGCTGATTCTACTCGATACCGTTAACTAGACAATATTACTAAGGTCGGACGTACCTGAATATACGAAGGCGGATGCTCCTGCTCTGATTATCCAATTCGAGGAATAACTTGCGGCGGAACATATATTAGGGAGCAGCGTAAAAACGTGCCATTTCTCACGACGCGCGGCGTTGACAGTATGTGATCACGTGACGGGAAGATGTCCATAATTTTAACGGACCAATAGTACGCAAGAATCACATCGACCCGCGAAATACACGGACATCCAAACCAAAGTAACATTGGTGTAACAGTTGCGAGTATTCAGAGCAAATAAACAAAGAAATTTCGGCTGCTTATTAAACTAGCCGAACCATCCCTCCCGGCCTTGAAAGGGAAGCTTTCAAAGGTGTAATCATCTTTATCGACCAAATTAATTTATTCTCACTTCTATGAACCTTATTACAACATACTTAATCCCACTAACTTATCTATGACTTATTATCTAGAGGCTAATCTACCCTTTACCTAAATAATTTGTGAATTTTACTGAGTTGGTAATGGACACAATTTAACCACTGGTCTTTGGTAAGTACCGTGCTTAGTCCTTACCATTGCTACACGTATAACGTCGTCCTTACCTTTAAAGGTTTGTGTTATAATGCCTAAGGGCCAATGTAAGGGCGTGATGTTATCCAGTATTACTACAAAAACCGTTCCTTCCTTAACTGGGAAGGATGGTGAGTTCCACTTCTGGCGGGCTTGTAGGCTATGAAGATATTCTCTCCTCCATCGCATCCAGTATGGACGAAGGCTTTGACAACCGCTCTCACTCGAGGTTTGGGAGGTCAGCCATCATAGGGAACCCAGGTTGAGGCTTAGATCGAAAACATACGTTGCATTTAGATATAATGGCTCTAACTGCACGTCTAGCAGATAGTATCCAGTATTTAACTCGGAGTACAAAAGATAGCAACCCTGGTCCTGTATGTAAATATTTGCAGTGGTATGAGCATATGAGCAAGTCTACCACATGATCCTTACAAGGAAGGAGAATAGGATGTTTAAAATCAAAACTCTCCTCTGAGTTTGCCAAACGGCCACCCACGCGTAATACGCCATCCTTAAGAAATGGATTTAATTTTTTAATAGATGGAGAACGACATCCCCTTTCTCTAAACGTTGAAGGTCATCACTAAAATGTATTGACTGTATTACCTTCATAATTTCTAATTCCGTAAATTCCAAATCTGACTCAACTATGGGTCCCAGGGGTAGCTTCCTTATAAACTTGTATATGTAGCTTGCCACGTTAAGGAACCGTTGCCACGAAGAGTAATTACGTGCTAGCTTATAAAGAAAAGGTTCTTCGATTGGTTTTATTATTATTAGGGAAATAGACTTAAGCTCCGGCGCGTCGGAAGATTCCTTTGGCACAAATGTTTTTATTGGCCATTCGGTTTTTTGTAAATGGGCCCAAGGAGGCCCCTGTAGCCACAGGGGGTGATTCATAAGTTGTGTAGGAGTTAATCCACGGGACGAACAATCGCACGGGTTTTCGTTACCCTTTATGTGGTAAAAGTGATCCGATGGTAAGTTGTCCTGGATTTTGGAGACTCTATTGGCAACAAACGTGTGCCATCGGTGCGGAGAAGAGTGAATCCAATTTAACACTACGGTCGAGTCTGAAAATGCTAACACCGAATCAATTGGGTATCTACTCGAATATATTTCAAAAACCTTTTTTATTAATTTAGAAAGCAACAAGGCTGCACATAATTCCAGACGTGCTAATGAAACAACCTTCAAGGGCTCAACCTTTGACTTTGCGCATGACAAAATGACAGTTGTCTGAATTTGTTTGACGTCTACTCGAATATAAACTGCGGGCCATAAGCCTTTTCACTCGCGTCAGCGAAACCCAGAATTGTCACCGAACAGCCATGAACCACTCCAAGGTGCCGAGGAAATTTCATCTGGGCAAGCAGGGGAAGTTCCCGTCGGAATTCATTCCACAGTCGTGTAATTCGTTGTGGGGGATCAGCGTCCCAGTCTATTTTAGCAATCCAAAGCTCCTTGATTAAAAGCTTGGCATACAAAATTACAGGTGCTACCAGGCCCAAAACATCAAACAAACGTGCGACAGAGGACAAAATGTTTCTCTTAGTGCAAGGGCGATCATCTGAAATTACCTTGAAGGCGAAATCATCATCACGAGGACGCCAGTAAAGACCTAATATTTTCAAGGTATCGTCCTTGTGAAATTCGACATTTTGCGACAAGCGATAATCTTCAGGAATATATTCAAGTACCCTTGTGCTATTGCTACTCCATTTGACTAGATCGAAGCCCTCAGCCTTAAATAGCCCGATTAACTCTTGAAAGGCAGAAATAGCTCGATCGGAATTCATCAGTGAGCTAGCTATATCGTCCATGTAAAGATCTCTCTGCACGACTTCTTTACCTATAGGAAAACGGTGACCCTCATCCTGTACTAGTTGCGAGACAGTGCGAAGAGCTAAAAATGGGCTACACTTTAGTCCAAAGGCTACTCTATTGAATTATAATGATTTTATTGGAATTTGAATATCTGAACCACCTCCTAAATTGTCATCCTGACTGAAGCGATATAAGATCCTGCTTACGGACGCCTATCCTAAGATACATCTGCCTCACGTCAGCTGTGATGGCAACAGGTAATAGTCTCATATTCATTAGGATTGTAAAAAGGTCGCGTTGAAGATTGGGACCGGCATATAAAAGATCATTTAAGGAAAATCCGCTACTAGACTTAGCACTTGCATCCAGGACAGGTCGAATCCGTTACGATAATTTATCTTCCCTAAGAACAGCGTGGTGGGGCATGTAAAAGTGCAGAGGATCTTTATCGGCTGTATCAATAGGAGACAAATAACCTTGATATATATAGTCCTTGATTACACTATCGTACGCTTCTCTTAGAGCGGGCTGAGCAGTAAACCTACGCTCTAAATGCAAAAATCTACGCCCAACAACTTCCAAAGAATTACCAAAAAGATCTGGACTGAATTTAAAAGGTAATGCTACTTCGTAGCGTCCGGAAGCAGCACGCGTGACAGTATTGCTATAATTTTCTTCGCATATTTTATCATCAGCACTAAAGATATGCTTAGGATCAATTTCGTCGAGTTCCCACATTTTCCTAACTAGAGTCTCGACCTCAGATGTTGAAATAGCATGAAAAGCTACGACTGCTGGGGCTTGAGCCTGGATAACCGCTGGAGCATCTCCTAGAACGATGTATCCTAAAACGGTCTCAAGCGCATCGGGAGAACCGGGTTCCCCGATAATTTTACCAGGTCGTAGCATCTCTGCAAAAAGACTAACACCGATTAATAAATCTATTTCTCCTGGCATACCCCAGCCATCGTCCACCATGGGAATACTACGTAGATTTTCAAGGAACCTAGTATCGAGATTACATGTTGGTAAATTACTAGTGATTCGATTTAACACTAGAGCCTGAATATTAAATTTAGTATTATTGAATCGAGATCGAAAAGAAATATTTGCCGCCCCCTTGACTATCTGTGATGAGTCACCTGTTCCCTTAACCGTTACAGGCGAATTAGATTCGACCTTTAGCTGTAGTTTTGAACAACATTTTGTTGTTATATAATGTTTCTGGGAACCAGGATCCAGTAAACATCTAACTATTACATCACGACCATCGCGGCCGGTAGCATAAACCTTTGCGGTTGCGAGAACTTGCGTTGTTGATGATGAATCGCATTTTGTAGAAGACAACGAGCAATACGACACTTATGGATTTCCTTCTCCAACCAAATAACCGTCACGCACTTGATCGGAGGAGGACTCTTCTTCAAGTTCTAGTGAGCTCGGTATTTCACTAGTATCATGTTCCTCGTTCACGGCTACAGTGGCGGTTCAAGACTGCGCCGCAAATGGTTCATTTCCAAAATGAAGCAACGTGTGATGCCTGGCATTACACTTGCGACAAGAAGTGTTTGAGTTGCAATAAAAAGAGGTATGTTGGTTACTCAAACAATTAACGCAGTAACGATTGTCCTTAACGAATTTAAATTTGTCGGCAGCCGAAAGGTTAGCAAAGGGTTTACATGCATAGAGATGCGTATGCGCCGTGTTGTTGCAAAGCTTACATGGCCTAGTACGACCTTGGGTCTGCTGCGTGGAGACTAAGACGCGTGGCGGCACGGTTAAAGCCCGTGAGCTAGATGGGCGACTACCCGAGTTGGGATGCGGTGCCATGGAACTGCCACGAGTTTGTGATGAAGTGCTGGTTCGATACAAAATTTTTACCTGTTCTCGTAAGAACTTAACAAAATCGTCGTATTTAGGCATGTCCGTTTGACTACGAACTGTTGTTTCGAAACACTTCGCAGTATCGGAATCTACAAGCTTTAGGCCCATGTAAACAAAAATAAAGTCACATAAATTATCTATATTAAGTTGTTTGAGTGCTGCGATCGTGGCCGCGTATTTATCTACCAAATTTTCTAAATTTATTGCAGAGGGACCGTTAATATTCTTTAATGCAAATAACTGATTTAGATATGTCGTAGCTAAATCTCTGTTATCCTTGTATTTGTCTTGTAAAGTTTGCCAAATAATTACGTAATTATCTGCCGCCGGGATTATACCAGCACATATATGTTTTGCTTTTCCGGAAAGGTGGCTCATTAAATAGTGAATACGTTCCGAATCCGTTAATGTTTTATTTTCGTGTATAACACGTTTAAACGTTTCGTAAAAATAAGGAAAGTTTTGTAATTCACCATCGAAAATAGGCAATTCAATACGAGGAATCTTAATAGTATGTTCCTGATTAATTGCATGTGTGACGGCTTGCGATTGTGGGTTTGGTTTCTCCATACTATTCAGGATATCCTTAATAAAATAATATAAGTCGTCAAAAGCTGATAACGGCTGGTAATTAATACTATAATCGGGATCTACTTCCAAATTTAATAAATTTATATCATCAACCAAAGTTACAAACTCTTTACGTAATTGAACGACGGCGCGAGCTTGTGATAAGAAATTATGCCGTGATTTTTCATCTGTTTTCGATGATAGTTGAAAGGTCTTATTTATTTGAGAGAAATACAATTGACGCTTAGCTTCTAACAATTTAATTTGCATAAGGCGTCTATCTTTTCCTGCACCCTTTTCCGTCATTGTAAATATATTTATTAGAACACGATTATATTACCCCAAAGTGAGTAAATTATCCTTGTTTTTACGAATTAAATGTAAATAAATTTTCATGCGTGATTGAAGAAATATAAATGAGCAGGTTAGTTAATAAGTATTTAAGTAATTTACCTGTATTTATAGTATACAAAGTTTGCGAACTCCACTAGAAATTCAAATTAGTTTTAATATATGTAATTAATGATTAAACGAACTTACCTGTAAGTGAAGTTCTATCATAATTATGTGAGGTGTTTCGTTCGAAGAGATTAGATAACACAGGTAGTCCCACATACAATGTCGCCATCTATGCACTTAGTTTAAAGTAAAAATAAAACATGACGGTAGATTAATATTACTTCATGGTTGCACTGCGCTCGATTTATCATTTAGTTCAGAGTATGGAAACGACATGATATTTCACAATATGAGGGTTAAAAATAAACAGGGCGGGAGGGATGCTAATCTCTTCGAACGAAACACCTCACATAATTATGATAGAACTTCACTTACAGGTAAGTTCGTTTAATCATTAATTATGCTTCAGTGTTTCGTTCTCGAGATTAGATAACACAGGTAGATGTTGAGAGTTAATTGTGAAATATCCCAACAAAAATTATTTACAATGGGAAAAAATTCAATATTTCATGAATAAAATAATTTTAATTATAATCACTATAAAGTGTACACAAAAATAAACTGCTATGACATACGATTATCGTGATTAATGATACATATTTAATTAACATTAATTAGTAAACTCTTAGCGAAACTATGTCTCAGTGTTCAGTAGGTATCAGTTGATATTATCCATTATAGAACTATTAAAGAACTTCGCAAGAGTTGTGGAGGCACCCGTCCAGCCGGCAGTTTTCCTTATTATATTTAAGTTGACAGCTAGTCTATGGGCTCCAGCCGTGCTGGTGTGCCTAATGCTATGCGCACAGAATGTTAGTAACATCAACCCCGCTAACCTCCAACTCTTTATCCATCTACTTAGCGTTTAAACAGAAACCGTATTATGGGGCTCCTTTGTACTAGTGTAGTGTGTCTAAAGTATGGATGAACAAGGGTTGGCTGATTAGAATTAACAGGAGATGTTTTTGTCAAATCGGGAACATTAGTAGAAATTTGATCAAGTGAAATTCTTATATTTTGAATATTTATTTTTAATAGGGTTTGGGTCCTGTGCGCCGTTATTAGTGCAAGAAGGCAACTAGTTTTTTTTTTAATATAGATATTTTCTCAAAAGATAGATTCTAATTCGGCACCCAACTAGCAAGAGTTTCTATTAATAATGAGGTGTCCCAAAGTTGAATCATATTTGGGTAAAGCCTACATAAATAAACCTTTCAAAAATTTTTTTTTTGTTTTTGGTCATCCTCGCTAGTTTGGGCTCTAAATTGGTAGACTCATTAAGAAATAACCAATAATTGGTATTGATGCCTGATACATGTTGTTATTCTTGCAAAAATTATGCCATTTTTTCAGACATGTATCATAATATTTCATAGAGATGGTCGAAAGAGAAACCAATATGATCGGAATAGATGTGCAGGGAATGTTTATTTTCAATAAAAAAGCCCGCATTAAATTCCGGCACCCAGGGTAATACGCCCATTATCTGGTAGTTGCTGGAATATTAAACAATTAGTTCCTTAACAGAATTAAAAATCAATGGCCAAAATCGACTCCAGGAGCCGACTAAACAGGGGATACCTAGGCTGTGATAGCCATGTCGGTACTGTCAGTATTTTTTTTTAAAAAAAAAACGTTACCCCCCTCTATGAATATACCTCTAGCTTTAACGCTAATAGTAATTTTTCTTAATGTTTTAAGAACAATTGAGAAAAAAAGGAAAAAAAAGCGTCGTTAGTATAGCCATCAGGGTATTTATGCAATGATACATAATATTTTGTATATTTTTTTATTTATGCTGCTAGCAAATATGTAAATATCTGGTACACAAAGCAAAATCTGAAAATCCCATTCAATGTCAGGGTGATTAGATTTGGGGTCAGTAATAGTGTTCTCGACAGATGGGATATATAAAGTAGAAACAAAAAAGATTATATGCTTGCTTCGTATCATTGCCATAGTTTTTAGCAACCTTAGGTAAATGTCCTGTATATTGCATTTTTCATTAATTTTTCGTACATGCGATTTATGTACGAAATTGCAGTTGTATTATCTATACGTAAGATTATTTGACTATGGGATAATGTTTTGGCATATAATTTAAGTCCAATGAAAGCAGCTATTAACTCTAAATCTAATCTAGATAATTAATATGATGCTTTCGTTCAGCGTTACTTAAAATATCGCTTGCAGTCTTTCCCATACAAGCCACGCCCCATCCCGTTGTTGAGGCGTCAGAATTAATTTCCAGACTGAATTCATAAATTTTTTATTTATTTACAAATTGATCGATGGATTTTATCGACCAATTAAAATCTAGATCTAATGTAGGTTTTAACGAAAAATTATGACAATTTTATGACTATACCAGTCATCCATAATTTTCGTTTCCTATAAGGTTAAGGAATTTGCACCTTTCGAACTCCATAGTGTGAAGTCAGGCATATACAATAGCTGAACAAGCTGAACGTTAACAGGCTTACTGAGCGTACAAAGTTCCTGATTCTAAATCTTTTACGATTTTTTTTTTTGATAAGTATTTTTATAATTTGGAAAATTTTATAAAAGGTAAACTGATTTCCATTATATTGGAATTTATCATAAATTCCAATACAAAATTATATTACTAGGAATCATACAGCTTTTAATTTTATGAATAATGAAACCTAAGCCACAAAAAAGTATTTTTTACACATTTGTTATAGGTGCGTGATATAAGACAAGTCTTAGATTGTTATATATAATTCACAATAAGTAGTCTGGGTAGCTTACTGACAGGTTACCAATACCACCAATGCGTCGTAAGAGTTTAACAAACAGTTTCATTATTTTTGTAAATACGTAGGGTACAGTATTTATGCCGAACTGGAGAACATTAAATTCATATAAAATATTCCTCAATATAAACCTTAAATATTTTCATGAATTGTCATGAATTTTATTATTTAAATTAATACAATTTGATTATAAAAAATGCGTATTTGTGGTTAATTGTTGACATAAACAAGTTTTGCCATTGTTCTAAGATCTTCCAATTTAAAATGCTTTGTGTTTACAAAAATTTGTTCACATTTTTTAAATTAAAAATAAAACGAGTCCTACCGTTCGCTTTCGGTACTAAGAATATTTTAGTTATGAACTGACCATCACAGGGTTCAACCTTTTGAAACAGCGCCTATAGACAGTGAACTATCTATATTGCCCAATCGAAATCTTTTGTTTCTGATGGAGAACAGTTAAGTTTTAGAATATCATACTGATAAGGTGTTTGTGAGAAGGGTATTTTATTCACGATATAGTTTGATCTGATGTTATTTATAACCATAGGTCATAGAAAAGAGATAGCCTGCTGGCAAAATTTACCTCATCATCTAGCGGCGGCCGCGACTGTTGCCCGGACGTGACGCTCACGATGATTGTAATTGCTGTTGGCTTGTCAAAGGTGTAGGCCCCTGTCGGCCTGCAGATCGGGGTTTTGGCTTTCCAGCTGAAATTCTTGTTGGAAGGCAAGGTTTTTGGTTTGTTTGTATGGACTTTTTGCGTGGTGACAGCTTCAGCTCCTCATTAATTTATTGTTTTAGCAGTTGTTATATGTCTGAAAACACTTGTCCAAAGAGCAAGTTATCTTTTCTGCTGCATCAGTCTCTCTTCAGTGTAGTCAGAATAAGAATACGTCTAGTGACCGAATCCTTATCTTGAGCACACAAGATGTGTGCTGTATAATATATTAGCAATTTTAATATTGTTGGATCTTTTGTATCTTTAGACAATAGAACTGTAAATGTTTAACTAAGACATGCTATAGTGCTACATATTTGTTTTTGTTTAGCTTGTATAGCTTTCTGGCTTCACTATATCTTCTTAAACAGCACAACTTTTATCTCTGGATACGAGGAGGAAACG
Source organism: Parnassius mnemosyne (assembly GCA_963668995.1). Classification (NCBI taxonomy): domain Eukaryota; kingdom Metazoa; phylum Arthropoda; class Insecta; order Lepidoptera; family Papilionidae; genus Parnassius; species Parnassius mnemosyne. The sequence continues at coordinate 25,921,661 of CAVLGL010000159.1, forward strand.
TCTATCATTTTACAGTTAGCAGGAGGTAGATGCGATTCTAAGAGCTCTTTATAGAGTTACCTGGTCGATTTCGATGCAGAAGTTGTTATAAATTCGAGGCGAATGGCCAAGCCCTTCCGCATGTTCTTTCCAAAAAATAGCGGTTGTTGAAGGTCCTGTTTTTAAAATTTCTAGCACCATCATTAGACTGCTGACTCCTTCTCGGTAGGAGGTGGTTGTTCGGTCGCTGATTGTGGAGGTTCGAATATCACTTCAGGTGCATTGAACGCCAATAGCGAATTCCGTTGTGATGTGCTAGTTGTCGGTCCTAGCTCGCGCAGGTCCGCAGTTAGCATTTCAACATTTTCCGATTCGTTGATTACGTCATTATTGCCCGTACTAATGTAAAATGTATATTTTTCGCATAGAAAATTTATATACAGATACTTCTCTTTTTTTGGGTTTGTAAGGACAAAAATAATATTTCGAGAGCTTAATTTACCTTAAATAAACACATATCGGTAATTATATGTAATGTACCTAAACTGGTAATATAAAAAAATATTTATGCATTTGTAAGTAAACGCACAAAAACAGCGGGTAAGATGAACTCATGGGCGTTGCATCGTGAACCCGAGTTTTATAGGGATAAGTTACAATTCGAGCATTGTAACGTTAATCCTTGTTAAAATCGGATGGTAATAACTCAAACCGTTAAAAAGTATATCCGTTATTGTAATTACCTTGAGTTGACTTATATATTGAATCCGGGGGCGATGACGATCTGCAGCGTTGGCTTTTTAACAGTTGTCTTCAAGTTTTTATTCGTAATATGATTTAAGGAATCCAAGTCGTCGTGTTTCCTTTTCGGTATTTTATTAACTTTAAAGTAATTTAAAGGCTATAATTTAAAATAAAAAAAACTTTAGCACTATAATTTATACAAAAATTAACACAGTTGCAAGACGTGCGAAGTGGCGGAGCACTGAAATGTGAATGGTAAATCGAGCGCAGTGCAACCATGAAGTAATATTAATCTACCGTCATGTTTTATTTTTACTTTAAACTAAGTGCATAGATGGCGACATTGTATGTGGGACTACCTGTCTTATCTAATCTCGAGAACGAAACACTGAAGCATAATGTGCTGTATACGTGTATGTGCCAAACTAAGAAAAAGGTGCGATACGGTACTTAGATAAACTGCACAATGGCTGGCAGCGAGGCGCGGCGGCGCGGCGGTTATTTCTACCCACTAGGTAAATTAAATCGAACCGATTTAAATATTTACGGAGCGATATGATAATAATATTAAATGCGATTAAGTAAATTAAATGCGACAGCTGTCTAAAAGTCGATGCGATTAATAAGAATGTTTCTTAGTAATAAACATATAAAATCGATCTTGTAAACGGCTGTATGCGATGCGGAAAATACATCAATATTAAGTAGTATTTACAAGTCGACAACTAATAGTATAAATAGTCAACATCAACCAAAGTATGCCACAATAAGGTTCAGTATCAATTACGTCGAAGAGTCGAATCACAATCGGATTTACCTATTTAATAGTTCCAATCCAAATGTCCTCCGGGGAGATGGACCAATTTTTGGTTGAAAATGGTAAATGGACTGTAATTTGCATAGACGCTGGCTGATTCTACTCGATACCGTTAACTAGACAATATTACTAAGGTCGGACGTACCTGAATATACGAAGGCAGATGCTCCTGCTCTCGTGCGCTTCTTCGGGGATCCCAGCTACACGGATTTCGGTCACTCATGATTATCCAAGTATTATCCAAGAGGAATAACTTGCGGCGGAACATATATTAGGGAGCAGCGTAAAAACGTGCCATTTCTCACGACGCGCGGCGTTGACAGTATGTGATCACGTGACGGGAAGATGTCCATAATTTTAACGGACCAATAGTACGCAAGAATCACATCGACCCGCGAAATACACGGACATCCAAACCAAAGTAACATTGGTGTAACAGTTGCGAGTATTCAGAGCAAATAAACAAAGAAATTTCGGCTGCTTATTAAACTAGGCCGAACCAGTATTCATTCTTTAATTGATGTTTCGAAACTTAGTTCATATTATTATAATGATAAGGTTGTTTTCAGCTTGCAAAATCTACTAATAACACCTGATAAATTCATTGTTTATAAAAATATCCCATTTTCGTCTCCTCAAGACGAGTCACATTTACAAGCACTTGCACTTATCCAACCTTCTCTTTCAAGTGAAAGTGAAAGCGATCATTAAAGCAGTGAAGGCGCGAATCCAACGAAATCCTGTTATTACGAACAGGATTTCGTGGGATTCGCGAAACAAAAATCTTAGCTCTTCAGATCTAAGCAGAACCACGGTCAAAAGAGTGATCAATAAAGACCTAGGACTACAACTTTATGGTAAGAAGACTGGACATTTTTTGAATAAGCGTTTGAAAAAAAATAGGATGGATAGATCCCACACTTTGTTACGGCAGTATGCGGAAAAAATGCCGCGAAATTTGGTTTCAGAAAGAAAAAATTTTTAACATTGAAGAAAGTTATAATAAATAAAATGATAAGGTGTATGCCCACAGCAGTGAAGAAGCCAGCACTCGTATTCCGGGGGTTCAACGAGGACATTATCCTTCGTCATTCATGGTTTAGCTTGGAGTCTCATATTCAGGCTTAAATGAAGTGTTTTACTGTGAAAAAGTGTAAAAACCGGTGCCAAGGTGTACCAAAATACCGTCCTAACAAACAAATTGGAACTTCTTTTTCAAACAATGTTAAAAAATAGACACTGGATATTCCAACAGGACTCTGCACCAGATCATAGGGCACGAAGGACGCAAAACTGGTTGACCACCCGTGGAATTAACTTTATTGGGCATAAAGACTGGCCCTCTTCTAGTCCAGATTTAAACCCATTGGATTACTAAGTATGGCATCGTTTGGAGGAGAAAATCTGCGCTAAAACTCATCAGAGTTTGGAATCTCTCCGAGCATCTTTGGCTCAAGCAGCGGCAACAATAGATATGAATGTGGTGAGTGCTGCGATTGATGTTTGGCCGCGTCGATTAAGGGCATGTATTCAAAATAGGGGAGGGCATTTTGAATATTAACAATTTTATTCCGAAATAAATTACATTTAATTTCATATATAACTTATATTATTATCAAAAAGTGTATCATTGATTTTATAAAAAGTTTTTGACAGAACTTATGACCTGACTAAGTATATATATATATATATATATATACAGACAGATCTCCAAATGCATGCGGCGGGACTTACGCAACTTCAATACAGCTCGTATTGAAGAAGCGATCGAGCGGAACCAAGGCTCCAAAGTCTTTGCCAGAGATCTGTCTGCCAGAAAGAGCCAACTGTCAAAGCTGAAGACAGAATGTGGCAGCATCGTTTCCGGGACACCTGAGATTTTGAGTGAGATTGAGAGGTTCTATGGGCAGTTGTACACGTCATCGTTGGAGCCACACGCAAGTGTGAGTAACGATCCAAGAGCGAGTCTCATCCGACACTATTCCGAAGATATCCCGGACGTCAGTCTGAGTGAGATTAGAATGGCTCTCTAGCACCTTAAAAACGGTAAGGCCCCAGGCGAGGATGAAATTACAGCGGAGCTTCTGAAAGCGGGTGGAAAACCGGTACTTGAAGTCCTTCAGAGGCTCTTTAATTCCGTCCTCCATGATGGCATTACACCGGAGGCGTGGAGCAGAAGTGCGGTGGTCTTGTTCTTCAAGAAAGGTGACAACGCTCTCTTGAAGAACTACAGACTGATTTCCCTTCTGAGCCGCGTCTACGTGCTGTTTTCGAGAGTCATTACGAATCGTCTTGCGCGCAGACTTGACGACTTCCAGCCTCCCGAACAAGCCGGTTTCCGAAGGGGCTTTAGCACCATAGATCACATACATACCCTTCGGCAAATTGTAAAGAAGTCCGAAGAGTACAATTTGCCACTATGTCTGGCGTATGTGGACTATGAGAAATCCTTTGATTCCGTCGAAATTTGGGCGGTGCTGCAGTCCCTTCAGCGGTGCCAAGTTGACTGTCGGTATATCGAAGTGTTGAAGTGCTTGTACAGTAGGGCTACGATGGCTATCCGAGTACAGAACCAGAGTACGAAACCTATCCAATTGCAGAGAGGTGTAAGACAGGGTGACGTCATATCCCCGAAACTCTTCACCGCTGCATTGAAAGACGTTTTCAAGCTTCTGGACTGGAAAGGACACGGTATCAACATCAATGGCGAGTACATCACTCACCTTCGATTTGCCGACGATATAGTCCTTATGGCAGAATCGCTGGAGCACCTAAGCACTATGCTCAATGACCTCAATAGTGTTTCCCAACGGATAGGTCTTAAGATGAACATGGACAAAACTAAGATCATGTTTAATGTCCATGTCACACCTATGCCGGTAGTTGTTGGGAACACTAAGCTCGAAGTTGTTGACGAGTATGTTTACCTGGGACAAATAGTCCGACTAGGTAAGTCCAACTTCGACCGAGAGGTCAATCGACGGATTCAACTCGGTTGAGCAGCGTTCGGGAAATTACGGCACATCTTCTCGTCAGGTATAACTCAAACCTTAAAAACGAGACTGTACACCCAGTGCGTGTTGCCAGTGATGACATACGGAACTGAGACGTGGTCCTTCACTGCTGGCCGGATGAGGAAGCTCAAGGTCGCTCAGCGAGCTATGGAGAGGGCTATGCTCGGAGTTTCTCTGCGTGATAAACTTAGGAATGAGGATATCCGCAGTAGAACCAGAGTAACCGACATAGCCCAACGGATTAGTAAGCTGAAGTGGCAATGGGCCGGCCATATAGCTCGAAGAACCGACAACCGATGGGGAAGAAAGGTTCTCGAGTGGCAGCCTCGTACCGGTAGGCGAAGTGTAGGGCGTCCCCCCACGAGATGGAGTGACGACCTGGTAAGACATGCAGGAAGTCGATGGATGCAGGTGGCTCAGGACCGTGCTTTGTGGCATTCTTTGGGGGAGGCCTATGTTCAGCAGTGGACTTGTGAAGGGCTGTAATGATGAATGATGATATATATATATATACGAGCCCCGACGGTAAGACAAAAAAAATGAGATTGAATTCATAACGACGACTAGAGGAAAACTGTTCAGTGATGTCACAGTGACCGCGAGGATGTAAACTGGTAGCGATCACTGAATGGTTATAGACACACTGAACCTAAACTTTAAGTTGGAGAGGTCTCGTCTAATGAAGTCAACGCTCCGTCCCCCTCGTGCTCTAATCTAAAGTCTCGAAACCTTTCAGCTCGAGCTACAAAACAGTTTTCAGTGCTTAGAAGATTGCAATGCAGTGGACGATATAATTTAAAAGCTCGTGGAAACTGTCCATGCGGTTGGAGTAACATTTTGCAAGACACGCCGCAGAAGAACACACAAACTTTCCGATCACATTTTCAATCACATAGCTGTTAGACGGGATATCAAGCTGTAGTCTTCAGAAAATTTAACAACGTACGGGCAACCGAATAGACAGATCTCCAAATGCATGCCGAGGGGTTAACACAACTTCCATACGAGTATTGAAGAAGAGATCGAGCTGAACCAAGGCTTCAAAGTCTTTGCTAGAGATATTTCTGCAAGAAAGAGCCAACTGTCGAAGCTGTAGACCGAATGTGGCGGCGTCGTTTTTGCGATACCTGAGATTTTGAGTGAGATTTAGAGGTTCTATGGGCAGCTGTACACATCAACGATGGAGCCACACGCAAGTGTGAGTAACGATCTAAGAGCAAGTCTTATTCGACACTATGACGATCATATTCCGGACGTCAGTCTGAGCGAGGTTAGAATGGCTCTCCAGCACCTTAAAAACGGCAAGGACCCAGACAAGGATGGAGTAACAGTGGAACATCTGTAAGCGGGTGGAATACCGGTACTTGAAGTCCTCCAGAATCTCTTTAATTCCATCCTCAATGGTGACACTACACCGGAGGTGTGGAGCAGAAATATTGTGGTCTCCTTTTTCAAGAAAGCCGACAACGCTCTCTTGAAGAAATACAGACCGATTTGATTTCTCAGAATATCGAAAACAGCACGTAGATATGGATCTACATGCTGTTTTCGGGAGTCATTACAAATCGTCTCGCATGCAGATCGACCACTTCCAGCCTCCCGAACAAGCCTGTTTCCGAAAAGTCTTTAGCACCATAGACCACATACATACCCTTCAGCAAATTATACAGAAGACCGAGGAGTACATTTTACCACTATGTCTTGCTTATGTGTACTGTGAGAAAGCCTTTTATTCCATTAAAATCTTTGCAGTGCTGCAGTCCCTTCAGCGGTGCCAAGTTGACTGTCGGTATATCAAAATGCTGAATTGTTTGTACAGTAGGGCGACGATTGCTACCCGAGTACAACCAGAGTACGAAACCAATCCAACTGCAGAGAGGTGTAAGACAGGGTGACGTTATATTTTTTTTATAGGATAAGGGTGACAAACGAGCACATAGTCCACCTGATGGTAAGTGGTTGCTGTGGTCCATAGATATCTACATTTATCCTCGATTACGAATCAAAATGCAGATGCGTTGTCACCCGTGAGGACTAAGATTGAATGCCTCGTTTCCAGTAAAAAGGGTCTCCGGTTCTCTACACTCACCATACGAAACAGCAGCATTAAGCGGCTATTTTACGCTGGTATTCTGTGAGAGCAAGGTCCTTCCCCGGTCGAGCCGACCCATCCGTGTTACAACTATACCAGAAATATAGCTGCAGCATGGCTCTACCAGGTATAAATATATCCCCGAAACTATTCACTGGTAGACTTTTTCAAGCTACTGGACTGGAAAGGACACGGTATTAACATCAATGGTGAGTATATAACTCACCTTCGATTTGCCGACGATATTGTTCTTAAGATGAACATGGACAAAACAAAGATTATGTAGGTATATAACGTCCATGTTACATCTTTGCCGGCAGTTGTTGGGAGCACTAAGCTCGAAGTTGTTTAGGAGTATGTTTACCTGGGACAAATAGTCTGACGGATTTAACTCGGCTGGATATATTTTAATTTAATTACGGCACATCTCGTCAGATATACCTCAAAACATGAAAACGACACTATACAACCAGTGCGTATTGCCAGTGATGATTTACAGAACTGAGACGTTATGATTCACTGCTGGACATATGAATAAGCTCAAGGTCACTCAGTGAGCTATGGAGAGGGCTATTCTCGAGGTTTCTCTGCGTGATAAACTTAGAAATGAGGATACCCGTAAGAAAACCAGAGTGACCTACGTAGCCCAACATTAGTAAGCTAAAGTGGCAATGGGCCGGCCATATAGCTCAAAGAACCGACAAACGATAGGGAAAAATGTTCTCGAGTTGCGGCCTCTTACCGGCGGAGGAAATGGGGGCCGTCTCACCACTAGATGAAGTGACGACCTGGTAACACATGCAGAAATTCAATGTATGCAGGTGGCTCAGGAACGTGCTTTGTGGCATTCCTTGAGAGACGTCTGAAGGGCTGTAATGATGATGATGATATTCTTAGCTGCATTATATTCTCAAGACGGTTTTTAATTCTTCTTTGTATTATTTCTTAGTAACGGCTTCAGAATTTTTTATTGTTTTAGTTCTTTGAGACGGCTTTCAATTTATTTTTAAAGAGCTTTTTGTAATTGTGTTTATTTTTCAAGACAAATACTCATTTTATATCTTGGAAAATAATGTTACATTTAATGAAATAGCTATCTAAACAAACGATATTATGTCGAGCTCTTTTCGTATATCATTTATTTTATTTCGTCAGAAACAAAAGTGTACGTGACAGAGCCACGTCATAGTGTATTGTGGCTGCAGCACGAATGGATCGCGTCGACCGGGGCCATGTTCGCACAGTATATCAACGCGAAATACCTGCATTAAGCTACCTGTGTTTCGTATGATGAGTGACGTAAATTTTACCTAAACTTTACCACATTTTTTCAATGGGCCACAGCAATATTATTAAAAAAATGTAAAAACTTCATTCACTCAGCTTGTAACGAAATTTGGCAAGTGTTAGAATTTTCTGACTAGTATATTCATGAACGAATATGTGATGTGTGAAAAGAAGAGGTTTATGTCAAGGGCACAAATCTCATTACGGTGGCTCTTCGTATCATACATTATGTTGAATACACAACTGAATTCACTGAGAATAATGAAAGACAAATTTTGTTGTAAGTGCAGCGTATTTTTTTTCAAACTTATACTAAGAGAAAGTTTTCATGTGTTATATTATTTAATATTTTAGTTATTTTACAACACTAAAATTTAAATTAACTATTTATCCTCCCCATATATTGCCTACAGCTAGTCCAGTTTAATCCTTAAATAATACAGGTTTATATATATATATATATATATATATATATATATATATATATATATATATATCCTCTTTTTGAGGGTTTTTTCTTGTCTCAGCCAGTATCGGAATCCTTGTTGTCGATATTTTGCCTCAAAACAATAAAAATAAACAATTATTATTATTACTTAAAGTTAAAAATTAATCTCTAAAATTCTTGCTGTGCCCAGTAGAGCCAGACGGTAATTAATGCTGGAAAAAGTCACATGAAATACTTTTTTTCACCTCTGGGCGACTGCACCCTACTCCACCAACTCTAACCCCACCAACTCCACCAACTCCAAAAACTCAAAATAACTCAAACCAAACTAGATATTTAATCTCAAAATTTTAAAACAATTTATAAAAATAAAATAATTTATCACATATAAAAAGATATTTCTTTATATTCGTTAATGAATGACTTAATAATAATCGTCGGCTGGTTTCAAACATGTCGCAATGGATAACACAAAATATTTTAATCTTTATTTATATGTATCGGTATACATTTCTAAGAGCACTACATTGAAACAGAAACAGAAACTTTTTATTCGATTTAGATTATTCATAATACTTATTGAAAGTCACTCTTTTGTTTAACTAATACTGGTTTGGGAAAGAACCTCTGTCCTGGGAAGAGCCACCAAGAAACCCAGCGGGATTTTTTTTATAAATAACAGCTTAAAATCGAGTATGTTACACAATTAACAACACAATACAAATTAGACAAACATACAAATTAGATCACCTTATTCCCAGAGGTTAATATCAATAATAAATTCCTTAATATTATAATAACCCTTTTATATGCACTTAGTTTAATAAAGTATTTGAACTGTGAGCAGGTCAAATTCTGAATATTTTCCGGGATTTTGTTGTAAACGCATATACATCGCCCTATATAATGAATTACTGACTCGGTGGAGTCGATAAACCGGTACTACGAGCTTGTGTCTGTTCCTAGTATTCACAGAATTAATATCCTATTAATAATAATGTCCTCCAGACGACCAGTCACGGTCGCCAGTCCTAACGGAGACTAGCCATGTGGCGTAGGACATGATTCTAGTGCACGAATGTGTACGCAAACACAAGTACAATCTTTATTCATACATTTTCATAGTCTGATGAGACGGCGGAAATCCAACACGACGGGAGAGAGATCAGGCACAGGACCAACGACTTAACGTGCTTTCGCGCGGGGCTGAAACACCGCCAACTTCCTGACTACCAGATGTCCTATTAATAATAATGTCCTCCAGACGACCAGTCACGGTCGCCAGTCCTAACGGAGACTAGCCATGTGGCGTAGGACATGATTCTAGTGCACAAATGTGTACGCAAACACAAGTACACTCTTTATTCATACATTTTCATAGTCTGATCAGACGGCGGAAATCCAACACGACGGGAGAGAGATCAGACACAGGACCAACGACTTAACGTGCTTTCGCGCGGGGCTGAAACACCGCCAACTTCCTGACTCCCAGATGCTACTGAGAATTTCTTGAAAAAAAAAACCCAAAAATGATTTTGGCTCGACCCAGGATTTTAACCATTATCAATATTAAATTCTTAAGGACGGAAAATCGGATGATGCCAAGGTACCTTCTTATAGGGCCATTCTCAAAAACGGACTTAAAATTATAAAAAATATATTTTTTATTTTGATCTTATTCAAAGTAGTCTCAAATGAAAGGTATCTTATCTTGCAAAATGAAACACATAAAAGCCTAGCTATTTTCACTGTAGTTTTCACAAAAAGCATGAAAAATTAAAACACCTCTCCACGGAAGTGACACAACTCGACGGTCTGACATATTTGTATAATTTTAATAAATTATTAATGATTTATGGACGAAAAAAACGATATTTTTTAATAAATATCTGTATGGTATGTATTCATTTTAAATCATAATTAAGTAGGTATTTACGCTACATTAGTATTATGTCAATTATACCTATAATTAATACGTTTTATAGGAACCTGGAATTGCCTCTTACGCCATTCTTTTTTCTGTTTTTTTTTTGTTTTCCTTCTGACATTTGATCAATAGATATAATTTTATTTTAGATTTCTATAGCTTTCTCTTTCTGTAACTTTAGCCTGTTCGTACAACTGTGGATTGGACTTTGTTTTTTCCGACGTCGCCTCTTGCATTCTTTTATCATGCGATTGATCTGTTTCTGATTTTTAGTGCTATAATTACCCTGGATCAAGAAATATTTACATATTATAATTAATCACATTGATAATTTTTAAACTACTAAAGAGCGATCACAGTACTGTCACATCCATGGACGTTAAGTCACTTCCGTGGATAATCGTAATCCACATAGGTGACATCCATGGAAGTGATATTTTAAAATTAGATACCGTTTTTTCGTAATCTCAAATGCTGATTACTAAAAATGACGAAATACCAAGATAACGGCCCATCATTTTACGGTATCCGATAGACCTTAGTTAAATTAATACTTTGTGATAAGTAATCCACAAAAGTGACTGAAATAGCATGCTAATTTTTAAAAAAAAATCTTACTTTATAGGTCTTTATTCCAAAATTATTATCGCAGCATGGGCAAACTGTCAAAAATTTTCAAGAGAGCGTTGTATTTGTTGTCTGTATTCGTTCAGGAACTGTATTTACTGATTTATTGAATCGTGGCTGCGTTCAGTAAGTTTATCCATAGGGGTGACAATTTTTCCACGCACTAAAGTTATGAAATATTTGTAATCATTTATTTCATTTGTGTTTTAATTATTTTGTGTTTTTTAGAAAGATTTTTCGATGTTTTATTGTAAAAAAATATGAAATAATTAATTCATTATTGATATATGTATATATATATATATATATATATATATATATATATATATATATATATATATATATTATATTAGCCTATAATATCATAAACTGATTTTGCACACGACATGGAGGTGACATTTTCGTCACTTTTTTAATGATGATTAAAAATATTTATGTTATTTAAGTTTTCATAAAAATCCTGTTAATATAACCTACTTCGATTAATTGTAGAGAGAAATAATACAACTATTAATTTTTTAATACAATTGCAAAAAAAAAAAATTGCAAAAATGAGAATGGGCCTATATCTTTAATAAAAATTTGCAATAGTTTTTATATGAATCGTAAATACACGGACATATAGACGGACGGATAGACAAGCAAAACTTCAGTGTCCTTTTACACACTCCTGGACTTATTTTACCAAGAAATATTAAAATAACAGACACATCTTCTCTACAAAATTATTTTAGATAATCTTATTACTTATATCTATGTTGCTTAAGTAAGCTGTAAAAAACTATGCATACTGTTAATTTTTTTCTTACTTTAGACCTTTAAGGGAAGTACTAGTAAAATATGTAGAATTTGCGTTAATTAATGCTAATAAACTTTAGTGTTTTTTTTATTAAGGAGTAAATACAGAAGCAAGTGTTTTAATATTAATTGCCTGTATGTTTTAGGATCTTAAAGATAAAGAAGTAGAATGGCTGTTTCTAAATAAATGCTCCGAGCGAATGAAGCCCGTCTTAGAGTTTCAATTTACCTACTCTATTTTAACTGCGTCTTAAGAAAAGGAATCACAAATATACACCAAAATAGTTTATACTGAGTAGTAAAAGTTTAAAACACATTTGTTTCCTTGCTTGTTTTTTTTTATGATATAAAAATATTGTTACAAGCTTGGGGTACGAGACAATTAAAAACTGCCGATTGAATTACCAAAATTGACACTTTAATTACAGAACACTAATTACAATTTAAAACCACACTAATAATAAAACACAATAATTGTACTACTGATCACATTAGTTCCCGGTTATTTCACTTTGAAGTATTTGCTTGTATCACCAATTCAATATTGACTCGGTCGTTGTCTATACCGGCCTTATATAGGGCCTCAGATAGTTTTGAGAATCTTCTACTGTAGAAACATCTAGAACGTTCGAGTACATATAGGTCCCGATTACTAGAAGGATCTTGACTCTCCTAGTTCTGCTACTCGATACTAGAGGGCGCTAGTGGTAAACAGCGTTGCCATGTACAAGACATTAATAGTGGCGCGCAACAATATATTTGTAGTGATTTAAATTTTATTTTATTTTATTGGATCCATTAGATTTAGGTTTTTTTTCATCATCATTTTAAATTCTATATTGTTTGCAATAAAAAAAAAACATTTTCAAAAACAGCCATAATTTGTATTAATTATTTACTGACCTTACTCGTAACCACTTAGTCTGGTCAGTATTTCTGAGTAATTTCTTGACTATAGTTTAATTCCGTCACAGGTATCGCAAGATTCATTTAGATAATAGCTCCATAACTTCATCGTAAAAGCTAAATCCCCAGCATGACTTATAGAAGCAGCAGTATCACAGAGCACCTGCTTATTGCACCGCAGCTGTAATATTGTTGTGGTTGAACAATTGGCGAACGACGGTCAATGTCAGAAAAACATCCACCACTATACTGAGTAGAAGACTTAAGCGCATACCGCCACTACAACTCCAGAGACGACGTAAGTTAAACGACCACAATTACATACTTGAGTTACCAGAAGGTTGGTTGCAGAACCTCCCCAGGTTGATGATACGGTAAGACAGGCCAGAATTGTGAATGGAAAACTATACCGTACCATGAATAATAAAATAATAATCTATAAAAATTACTTAAAACCAAAGAAATGGTCCCGAAAGTTCCGAGGTTAAATTAACATATTTTACCATTTTATATCATACAGTTAACATATACAACTAATTACGTTTAAGGACTTGCTAAACAAATAGACAAAAAGAAAACATAAACAATTTCTTAAATTATATTTTATTCTATTCTACATTTATATTTCTAAAGCACCATTTCTTTGCCAACCATTCAATTACTATGTACATTTTTTAACATTAAATATATATATATATACATAGCATAACTAAACATTTGATCTTAAAAACGACAACGAATTATATAGAGGTCTCAAGCGACTTTTTTGTCATTAATGGTACTTTAAAGATTAGGATGGGTCGTGGCTGGTTTTTAAATGACTCGAAGTGAAAGTTTTTCAGTACACAAGCAACAAAAATGTAACTTGTATTGTTTCCTAACTACCGTGAACTAAATATAATCACTATAATTAAAAGTAACAAGGAGCAAATGTTTGACTGCGGCGCCGCGGGCCTTAGGTTTGATTCCAGTGTTAAACGAGTATTAAGTATTAATTAAATTAAAATAGCACATTTATTTTGATCTATATAATACATGTTATAAAGATATTAAAATATAATCCAAATAAATTTATTTAAATGATAGTGCAAATGCAGCCGGATCCAGTATCGTAATAGTGATTATGAGATGATGCCAAAGAAAGACTGTATATTATCTAATATGAAAATGGAGCGAGGTGAACGAGGAATACGCTTTCGTATTATGGCATAAAATCATCTATGCGTACCGTTGCAAACACTGTAGATGCTTACATTATCAAGCTAGTCCCATCAGCATCTTGAACGCATTATTGTATTGATCACGGAGTGCACTGTAAGCCCGTTGCGAGCACCTAACCCACAGTACATAGGTGTAAAAAGATTGGCCAATTTAACTTGTCTAGTACACCTGCCGAATCCAGCACGCCAGCTTATTATAACTGACGGAAAATGCTCTGCATTCTGTCTTAATGCCACATATTTTCTTTGATCCCGTGCTCCAATCATTAAATTTTAAACTGTGTTGTTTTAATAATTATTTGTTCCACAGTTTTATAGTTGGTATGTTTACGCTTTGCATCTGCCACCAATCATCAGTTCATTGATACTGATAGATGGCTTCTATAACATTACATCGTCAATTACTTATGTTATTTAAAGTCAGTCTGTCATCTCTATCAACTATCAATCCATTAACATATAGCCAAATGAAATAAGACTAGAGCTTAATCCGATCCCTTGTGTAACCCTATATATTTGAAATCATTTTTATCTGATTTGGTTGTGCCCCAACTTATGTCAGTTTGACGTAAATTCTAGAGCTTGAATAGAGAAATAAGCTCTTCAAGTTTGTTACAGTATTAGAATAGTCGGCCGGGCAAATAACTGTTTGAGTTCTAGATGTTTGTCCATGTCCAATTTATGTATGTAAAACGCTTTTATGTTAAAGGAAAAATAAGCTATTGAAGGCATAGAAGCGCCGCTAAAGCTGCTCTCTTGTCATCAAATGCATTGGTGAGTGTAGATACGTTCACATTGGTAATACTGCTCCCTATTACCAGCCTGAAACTGAAACAGAAACAGAAACAGAAAGCCTGAGTAATTGTGTTCAGCATTTCCAGATGCTACTGTGTGGTGGCGGCGTATGGGAAATTCCAGATTTTTTATAGCTTTCGGTAAATGGCAGTAACTAAGACTATCACTTCACCTGTCAAGCGTGACAATTAAGACAAATATTCCTTACAACGGGAGATACCTATATCGAGCATTTAATTTCACGGAGCTGAATGTTATGAGGGTAAAAGTAGAAGATTACTAGATGAAATTAGGGTATCAATCGATTCAATAAGCAATGTGAACTGTACAACACAAGTGATATTGTCTTACAAAGAAAAAAATATATTTGTTTAACGGGGAATACTTTTCGTGACCCTAAAAATCATCGGGAACAAAAAAGAAGTAAAATTAAACGCGATAAGATTCATACAATTAATTTTATCAATGGTTGGTTTTCGCGTTAATAAAAGAAATCATTAAGATGAAATGATGCCTGTAACCTGCATTGTAATATATATCAATGATTTGTTACATGTATATATTATACACAGATGAATGATTTGTTACTTTCTTGAAAATCAGTTCCAAGAACAAAAAAGGTTGACGTTTGATTAGGAAATTTCATCTCGCCGGATTTCCTTGAATCTTGCAATCTTCTTTGATCCCAATAATAAAATACGTATTTTAGCATTTCCTGAAATTGAACGAGTATATGGTTAAAACAGTCGTGGTAGCTCAAGGATATTCACGTTAAATCTCATAGTTTACGATCAACCAGAGTTCTAACTTATCAGGCTTCTCTGAAAATGTAAAATAAAAATCTACCACAATTATGAAAACTAAATCTTTCAATTCGTCGTTATTTATTCTTAAATGGAATGCATAGAAGATGGATAAACAGTCCCATCATTCAACATTTTCCTAGATGTCGAATGTTGAATCTATCATTTTTGACTTCCATAAATAACTACTAAAAAATCTCCTAAAGTTAAAAAGTAAAGTTACAGCATGATAGAGATCTTGAGTTGATTCCAGTGTTAGTGTCCGGTTGTTAACAGAACTCGTTGATAAAATCAAATTTTCTTGAAAGCAATGAAAATTAAAACACCGTTGAGTTATTTTTTTTTAATTTTTATGGTCGTCAAAATATTAAGATATAGAAGAAAATAAACAGCGGACATGATTTTCTTTAACTGTTTTTATAACATTGCTATTTGTATAAACAGAGATCAATGTGAAACATTTGTTTCCAGTTACTTGTACAATCTTCTAATTTCTAACATAGAAAGTATAATTAAAAATTCAATTAAATATATCCAATTAGACTCTCCAGGAATAAAAACTGTCAGTTTGAATTCGCTGTGTCTGCCTAATTGTTTTAGATAGTATTAAACCTGTTTTAAAAATAACATTTAATAAGTTTTAAAACGACGCTGATAAATAGTTAGACATCTTTAATTTAATATTGCTCTTAATTTATTTTAAATACTAGTAATGCTATTAAACATTACTAATATTCCCTTTAACCAGTTCTGGTAAGCTTAAAATGCTGGTGTTAGAAGTGGTTCACGACAGTAGCCGAATGACGGATTTGAACTCACGACATTGTCGAGTTAAAAATTTTAAATATCAAGAAGACGTATCAACTTCGCTCTATAAGAAATTTACATTAATCTTGAAATAGCTATAGAAAAATGTCTTTTAAATTGTATCTTTTCATTCAATTGTCAAAACAAAGTCTACAATCAAGCTTTTTCTATAAAATTCGAAGGTATCGAAGTAAGAAATCTTTCTAGCGTTGCATTGCTTGCCTTTCTTGATTATATCTTCAGTAATATCGGCAATTTACTTGACAGACTGGGAAAGCTTGCGCATAGCTTAAATAATTCGAATAGGAGTGGCGATCGGAATTTCATGTATGAAAATTGCTGGTAGTTGCTCAATAAATATTTACTCGATTTTTGAGCCTCGTGTTATATTTAGAGACAATGGCAGGAGAACCGACGGTATAACTTTGGTCTCTTGTGAAGTAGACAAAGCCTTACACTGAATCACTTTATAAGCCTCTCACCTTTAGATTGCCTCGCTTAGAGCCGGGTCAGTGTAAAGTAGCTGAACTGCAATTCCCCTGGTGTTGCGGTTGTTCATGGGCGGCGGTAGTCACTTATCATAAGGTGGGCCGCATGCTCGTTTGCCCTCTCTCATATAAAAAAAAAACTGAGTGGACGAGACAAATATTTCTGAGAGATGACAACATATTTATGCAATTAGGTATCGAGACTATCAGTCCGTGGGGTTGGTTGGGAACTGCGTGATTTTTCGTTGCCGTTAGAGACTAGAGGGCTGGTCTGGGTCTTTTCTCGCTCAAAGGCTAAGTATAGCCACTCAGCAAGGATATGCAGCCAGCTTTCTTAACACGATTATACCACAACGCATCTGCAATTCCCCTGGTGTTGCGGCTGTTCATGGGCGGCGGTAGTCACTTACCATCAGGTGAGCCGCATGCTCGTTTGCCCACTATTCTATAAAAAAAAAATGAGGTAAGACTTTATTATAATTTTAGTTTTTGGTGATACTTTTTTAATATTATATCTTTTAAATATTATTTTAATGTCATGCAATGTAAATATTTGTAACAAACGTCAGTTTTCTTGTAATTATTAGAAAAAATTCGAAGTTTAGAAAATTACATTTATATTGATTGATTTAATTTTTTTTTGGAATTTTCTGTCATAAATCGAAACGCAAATGGCTATTGAATTTGAAATAAAAGATAGAATTAAATAGTTCTATAGAATGTAATTTTCTAATATGATGTAAAACTTGAATATTATCAATTTTAATCAATTTTAGTTGGCCATTATCAATTTACTTTATGACCGTTGAATTAATCTTCAAGTGCTACAATCCATTGAACTGTCGAGACATTTGTATTTTAAGAATGTACGTAAGATAATTAATTGATGAAAGTAACTTACCTGCAAGTGTCCTTCGATCAAAATTACATGAAGTTAACGCTTCCTCTGTGTTTGTATACTATGTAGTCCTAAATTGACTGACCGAATAACACCAATTTTTACCTTCCGGGGGAAAATAAGATTTTGACTGGTATCCCAGCGTATATCAGCTCCCATTGGAATCGCTATACACCTCATGTCATTGTGAATTAATATACTCTAGAATTAGGAAAAGATAATTAAACTGCAAGCAATTACTAAGGGTGGGTAATAATATACAGGGTAGGGTTGTACACAGAGGAGGCGTCAACTTCATATAATTTCATAAGCTATCATTATGAAACAAGTTACAAGTAAACAAACAATAATCAACATATAAATCCAGATACTTAATATATATATATTTTTTAAAGTAACCTCCACACTAGGATTTTCTCCTGTACCTTTTGGGCAGTTTACAAACATGAATTGCACAAGGACAAACATCCAGACCTAGAACAATTATTTGTAAGCCATACAAATTCTTGTTCCGTGCGGGATTCAAATCCGAGGCCCTTAGTGCTGCAACTCAATTGCTAAGCCACTGCACCACGTAGCCGTTGATAATATAATTTCTCATTATAAATTATTGTTCGTTTATTTTATACTATTTTAAATGCGAACGCTAACATTACTCTTAATTAATGATGGCCTATTATAAAAAATGGCAAATGTTTGTCTTTCTAAAATTTTCAATACTAATACCACTTCTTTTAGGACGACAAGGGAAATAATGCCTGGTGCTATGTACAGTAAAAACGAATGTATTCTCCTATGTGTGTTCAGATTGTGAAGAATATTGCATAAATCTTAAGGTTATCAACCTTAGTTTATCTATTAACTTTAGTTAACAAAGTTAGAGACAATTATCGTAAAGGTTTAGAAATTTGATTCTCATTTTATCTCCTTCTTAATTTTCCTGAATTTTTTGCATACGAGCGAATTAACTTGAGATGTTATTTATAAGGCAAAAAGAAATACATATATTTTACAAGATAAATGTTACAAGCTATGTCACTTGATGTGGTTATTACATGCATATGGTTTATGTATATAGCCGTGTGTTATAACAAACTTTAGCTATCGGGATTTTAGCAAAACATTATAATGCAAAGTAAAAAATGTAGTACTCGCCTATTATTTAAAAAAAATGTGCTTTCAATTATATTTTAAAATTATTATTCTTATTCATCAAGAGAAAGCACATAGTTAAATTGAGAATACACCCACAAAAGATAGCTGGACAAACAGATATTAATTTTTCTATTAAATAAGAAAAATAAGGTCAGGTGAATTTGTGTACCTACATAACTCTGTTTACCTCTATTATTTCTTGCTCGATGGCTGGGCTCGGTGCATGCCACAAACTACTTGACAATATCTCCTCTGCTGGTATAGAGTAAATACTGGAGGTTATTGCATGCCTAGTGTGTTGTTCCTGATGAAGAAAAGTCTCAATAGTTCCTTTAAAGTAATTTCTTTCTGTATGTTTGTTTAAGATTTATGAATATTCTTTGACCTTTTTAGGATAAAATTCTATACTAAATAAGAAGTCACTTGGGTTTCCTTAAGAGCTTTCTTTATAATCATTGGTTAACTCTGATAGATGTGATGTTCTCCTAATAGGAGCCTCACATAACAGCTTAATGCAGCCATTTACAGCATCATTATTTCTTTATTAGTCTTTTTGATAAGTTAGTATACATAGTAAAAAGAACATGAATATTCATCTAAACAAATAAATAAAATTGAAGTGTCTATTTGTAATGTCAAAATTATAGCTTTTTACTAAATGCATATGAAAGTACATACGGTAACAAAAACACAGATATTAGTACATTTTGGCAGTAATTATGAACGTATGAATATTCGCATAAAATTTAATTCAATGCCTCATGAACTCCCTTGTGGCAAGGCTGATATTATGTAATGTACAGGCTCTCGTTCTGTCATATACATAGATTTTATATTCCGTTTATTTTACGCTGTAATCAATTATATTAAAACTATTTATATGTATATTTTATATAATTATATTATATACTATTTTCACTAAATCAAAAAATCGCGAACCACTCAACTTAAATAGCTTCCACCAGCTTTATATTGCACTTATAGAATAAAAAGTACATTATAGAAACATATTTCAATTAATACTTCTGACGTAGTTATAAGATTATTCATTTAATAAATTTAGATAATATTTATTTATTTACATTATATTGTACAGCTTAATAAAAGGATTACAAAGAGCGGACTAAATGCATTTTGGCATTCTCTCCCAGTCAACACGGGACGTGCCAAAAATAAATTGAACAATAGAGTATATCAGAAAAAATCTACTGAAAAACTTAAAAATAGGTTAATATATATATATCATCATTACAGTCCATCACAAGTTCACTTCTGCACATAGGCGTCTCTCAAGGAATGCCACAAAGGACTTTCCTTAGCCACCTGCATCCATTGACTTCCTGCATGTCTTACCAGATCTTCACTCCATTTAGTGGGGGACGCCCTACACTTCGTCCGCCGGTACGAGGCCGCTCCATTATATGACCGGTCCATTGCCACTTCAGCTTACTAATCCGTTGGGCTATGTCGGTCACTCTGGTTTTCTTGTTGATATCCTCATTTTTAAGTTTATCATGCAGAGAAACACCGAGCATAGCCCTCTCCATAGCTCACTGAGCGACCTTGAGCTTCCTCATATGGCCAGCAGTGAAGGATCACGTCTCACTTCCGTAAGTCATCACTGGCAACACGCACTGGTTATACAGTCTAGTTTTCATGTTTTGAGGTATACCTGACGAGAATATGTATCGTAATTTCCCGAGCGATGCACAGCTTAGTTTTATAAGGGTTATTAGGATATTATAGAATACACACCGTTATACCGTTACAGCCTATTAAAAGTCCACTGCTGAACATAGACCTCGTCCATAGATCGCCTCATAGGGTATTATTTGCCATAGTTTCCACGCTTGGCAAGCGGGTTGGCAACCCTACCTTATAGAATACATGTTTGTAACTCGAGCTGAAAGGTTTAAGGACTTCAGATTAGAGATAGAGGGGAGCGCTGACTTCACTAGACGAGACCTTTCCAACTTCACCAATCGTTGATCGCTTCCAGTTTTCACTCTCGCGATCACTGAGACATCACTGAATAGTTGTCATCTAGTCGTCATAATGAAGTCAATCTCAGTTTTTGTCGAACCGTCAGGGCTCCACCAGGTCCACTTCCTGTGGGGCCGCTTCTAGAAGAAAGAGTTCATCATAAAGAGTCCCTCTTTCTTTATGAAGTCGGCCATCTGCTGGCTCCTTGGCTATTGTTGCTCTATTCCGAATTTCCCGAAATTCAGCTCATCGTTCTCTCTTGTGCACAATTTTGCGTTTAAGTCTCCTATTAACACCGTATAGTAAGTTTTGGAAGTATGAATGGCTTTTGATATATCCTCATACATATCCTTTAACTTCTCATCGGGATGTGACGGGGTTAGTGTGAAAACCTGTATGACCTTCAGCGAATACTATTTGGTGATTCTGAGTATAATGTACGCAACTATCGTCGACACACTCCCATTAAGTGTAGTGCCACCATGGAGGACGGAGTAAATATTATCTATGATACTTAAGTGCTTACTTCCAGCTATTATACACATAAATAATTCTCTGGGCTCAGATTACGAGCTTCCACGAGCTTATCATTCATATCGTCCACTGAATTGCAGTTTTCTGGGCACTGAAATCAGTTTGTAACTCGAGATGAAATGTTTCAAGACTTCAAATTGGAGATAGAGGGGAGCGCTGACTTCATTAGACGAGATCTTTCCAACTTAACAAATCGGTGATCGCTTCCAGTTTTCACCCTCACAATCACTGAGACATCACTAAATAGTTGCCGTCTAGTCGTCATAATGAACTCAATCTCATTTTTTGTCGAACCGTCAGGGCTCAACGAGGTCCACTTCCTGTGAGGCCACTTCTGGAAGAAAAAGTTCATCATAAAGGGTCCCTCTTTTTCCATGAAGTCGGCCAGCTGCTGGGCCCTTGGGTTTCGTTGCGTTATTCCAAATTTCCCTACTTTCAGCTCACCGTCCTCTCTTGTGCCTAGTTTTGCATTGAAGTCTCCCATTAACACCGTATAGTGGGCTTTGGATGAATGTATGGCTCTAGAGATATCTTCATACATTTCCTCCACCTCCTCATCGGGATGTGCCGAGGTTGGTGCGTAAACCTGTATGACCTTCAGCGAATACCATTTGGTGATTCTGAGTATAAGGTACGCAACCCTCGTTGACACACTCTCAACCTTTACAACGTTGTTAACGAGAGCCTTGTCGACCATAAATCCGGCAGCTCTTTGGGACAGATGGTCGCCTTCCCGGTGATAGAAGAGGTTGCCGGATTCGAGGATCACTGTGTCCTCTCCTTTTCTTCGGACCTCGTATAATCCTATTATAATCCAGCGCAACTTGTCTATTTCTTCTTCCAGCGCCAGGATCTTATCGTCAGTCCTCCCCCTTTCTTCAGACCTATGGTAGTCCTATTATATACCAGCGCAACTTGTCTATTTCTTCTGCCAGCTACAAGATCTTCTCATCAGTCCTGAGTGCAGGGTGCGTGCGTGATATGTTGCCAGGTCGAGTCGTCTTAAGTGGCAACCCAACCTATACCAGATATTCTTAGCACTCCCTGCCGCGCCGTTACCATTGTCGTCACTGTAGCCATAGCGTAGCGGGGCCATCGTGAACTTGGGGGGTAAATTGCCGTAGTTGCCACGCTTTGCGAGCGGGCTGGCAACCGCATTTTTATAGTCTTCTTTCATCTTCTGCCTCAGTTTCCCTCTGTAGCCTTTTATGACACCCACTTATGTATATATGTATGTATAAATTATATAACAATATTTTAGGGCAGTCTTATTATATATATTTTTCTAACGTCTTCGGACGAGGAGTTTCGGAGCAGTGCAGCCTGAATGGTGAAGGATTTACCAACAAAATTAGTAAAATGTAGTGGCGTTAATATATTTGATACTTAAGTACCAATCACAAAAAGGTACAGCATAAAACGTTTAACTACGCTAAAAAATCCGCTTGTTGAGTTTGTACAAATTACGAAGACGTCCATTGTAATGTTTTAAAATCCTTTTGTAACAAAAAACCTGAGCGAGGATATGTGGTTCTATTTAAATAGATTATAGATAACGTTAAGATATCCGAATATTAATTGATAAATCGATGAAATTTCATGATCGAAAAATTATTTAAAAGCTTTGTTACAGATAGTATGATGAAAATTACGAGAAAAATACACGACAGTATAAAAATAAAAATATGTATTATGGTAACATATTTTATAAAAATGTAACAACGAACAATATATTAATACCCAAATATCTAACAGAATTGTGGAGGGAAAGAGAAAGAAAAACGATCTATATTTTTCAGCTGCGCACGTGATAAAACAGCACATTTAATTGCAATAAACGATCTTTCTGGTGCTGGTAAGGATCTAAATCGGAATGCTTGCATAATATGAAAGTTAACCATAAGCTTAGCCGTTAGCAATCACGGTTCTATAATACAATCATAATATATAAAAGTTAAACATTCAATTTTACAGTTTTTTGACATAAATAATAGTCACATAAAAAATCAACTGTTTAGTAAAATGTTCATGTTACATTTAATTTTCATTCATCATTACGGCTTACTCAAATTGCCCTGCGGAACATTAGCCTCCGCCATAGATTGCCATTAATAGGGAGTATATTATTGCGAGAAAAAAATATTGTAATAACTTAAAATGACAATTAGGCAGTGATTATTTAAGTTTCTTTTTTTATTAGATTATGCATGATTTTTGATTTTATTACATTATGTTTTAGTGTGACCACAAAACTGTACAATATATATATATATATATATATATATATATACATATATATATCTTCCTGATGTGAAGAATAGACGCTCCGGGAAGTCTGCAGTCTGTGAACATGTACAGGATCGCCCCCGTCACTCCATTAGATTTGATAGACCACAAATCCTCGCTAAAGAACACCGATTCCTTCCAAGGATGATTCGCGAGGCTATTGAAATCAAAAAACATCCTAATTTCAATAGAGAAGATGGCTGGGTGCTACCATCTGCTTGGGATCCCATAATTAATAAAATTAAATCCCAACCCAAGCATACAACTGCAAGACTTCATGATACTGTAAGTTCATACTGCGTAGATCGGAACAAAAATTAATAATTTTTAATCTGGAGGTAGCCGTGGTTAACTATGACATTGGGACGTCATACACCTCAGTCCCCCCCGTGACCATAGGTGCTGTAAAGTGCTTGAAACGTCGGGAATGTAAAATAAGTTAATATACGCGATAAAATCCGTAAAATTAGTTTCATTTAAATGTGTAGTGTTCGCGTAAATATAAGAAATCACTATGTCAATCAAACTTTATAAATACTGCACTTAATTTTAACCTTTAATTTTTAAAACGAGTTTGTCTGTATGGAAAATGTGTAGAAGTTTAACTTACGTTTACTATATAGCCTGATTTAATAATTTCCATTGCTCTTGCCATTCAATGCCGTTTTGGCAACACGATTAGCGTCATTTCCTCAAAAATAAAGTTGAACGAAAAGTTTATTTTCCTTTATTTTTGATATTATGTATTTAAGATTCAAGGCTGTGGAGTCGTGCCACATGATTAAGGACTGCAAGGCGTCTGTAACGTGCTCTTGTATAATGAGTGACACATAACAAGTACTAAAAGTAACTTAAATCTCATTACCTTGCTGTACTTAATAAATACTTTAATTATATTTGAGTAAAATTCTGTGTAACGTAATTTCGAGTTTCTCATAATTCTAAATTAAATTATTTATCATCATTATCGCAGATAATATAAATAATTGCAATGCCAATTTTTAGCTTTTGCGTTCATTGTTAAAGTCACAACCACCTTAGCCACCTGTATTCATCGTCTTCCTGCATGTTTTATCACTCTCCTATCAATCACCGGATACCCTACATTGCGTAGTACAACAATGTCACCTGAAAACATTTCTTCACCATCGATTGTCAGTTCTTCGATCGTTATGGTTGGTATATTGTCACTTTAGTCTACTGATGTACTGTCTGCACACACACATATTATGTTCACACATGAATGTAAACATAATGGATAAATATAATCGACATAAACTTATTTGATATTCTCTATTATATTATCGAGGGACTGAAATGTTTTTTTTTATAGGATAAGAGTGACAATCGAGCACACAGATGGTAAGTGGTTGCTGCGGCCCATAGACATCTACATCTATCCTTGTTTGCGAATCAAAATGCAGATGCGTTGTCATCCGTGAGGACTAAGATGTAATGCCTCATTTCCAGTAAAAAGGGCCTCCGGCCACCTGCACTCACCAAACGAAACGCAGAGGTAAACCTCTACTTCACGCTGGTATTCTGTGAGTTCGTGGTACCACCCCGGTTCGAGCCGGCCCATCCGTGCGACAGCAAAAGATGCTGCGTTGCTCTACCACTGTTTAACGCCCGAATTTTATAGCCAACTTCGGTTACATTCTTCACCTTTAAATTAGTGATTTTTGGTCCAAATTACACAGAATGAACTAACTTATGATATCTTGAAGTGTTGCAGTGTCATGCTTTGGTTGGGATTTAATTTTACTAATGATAAATGATCTCAAGCAGATGATAGTATCTAGCTAAATAGGTCTATTGAAATAACAATGATTTTTTTTTATTATTGATGTGTCGACCAGGGATATTTCGTAAGGATTCGAATAATCCTTGGTCGATGTGCTTTATTGAGAATTGGTGGTCTGTCAAATCTAATGAAATGAACGTCTGAACATGTTGATAGTCTGCAGTATCCTTCCACAATTTGTGCCACGTCCATGTTCATCTTAACCCGTAACACCACAGGTGGGGGACCTAGCTCCCCCACCGCACATATTTTCGAAAATATTTTATGTGTTTTAAGCGTAACGTGGTCGAGTGTCCAAGTATTCCCAGTTCCTCTCAAGGTCTCACGGGGATGGAATGTGCACCAGGCTAACATGCTTAGTTCAACAGGTACGAATCGATACGGGACTAAGGTCCCCCACAAGTGTAATTACGTAAGTATTAATTTTTTTACATTTCCTTATTTATTTGTTTTTTGTAGGTTTATGGCGTACTATGGATAAAAATTTGAATCCTCAATAGAGATAAAATCTGTTAAATGACTTTGAGTGACAAGAAAACGAAATTGAGGATATTTTCCTAAAGCATATCGAATTTGAGTAACGCGAATTATAAAGTCAGTGATCATCACATAAAGTGAAGAAAATACGAAAATTGACACAGAAAACGAAGAAATAGAAAACAATGAAGACGAAGACCGTAATAGTAATGCATTTTATTGAAGAAGTAGATATAAATAGTCTAAATACCACCATCGCGATCACGCGTTCAGCACATAACATAATTTATATTTATTTGCCTGGGCTATAGGGTCCTGCTGAAGCCAAAATTGAAATGTCTCCATTTGATGCATGTTCTTTTATATTTTCTGAAGATATGATTGACTTGATTTTAGAACATTTCAATGAAGAGATACAAATTACTCAGAAAATCATATATCTGCTTCAGCCTATACTTAACAAGTGTGTGCGCCAAATGTATGAAAACGTGTGTCGTATTCATTCTATAGACGTCAAATATGTACAAAATGTCAGGAAAACTGATAGTTAGGTATTAGGTATCATTTTGATAGTAAAGATCGAGATTGAAATTAGGTTCCTACATTTGACTGAAATTTCGATATTGGCGAAGTGTTATGTGCATTCCACTTGTGATTTTAGATGTGTTAGTAATTTCATAGATCTTTATACCTGTTTTGTAGTTTATAAGATAAGAATAATTAAAAAAACAATTTGATTAATTTTTGATTCAAAATTTTATTACATATTTGATGTCTAATATTAACTCTAAAAATATAACGTGTTCTTTGTATCCTTTTTTGTTTGATGCTAGAAGTGGCAATTTTTAAGTTTAAAATTAGAAATAAATATTTTTATTACATTCATAAAATGCCTTTAATTTATTTCGTAAAAAATCCTGACTTATGATAAAAATAGTATTGATATATGGTTTATTTTTAAGGGGGACGTAGGTCCACGTGTGTTGATGTGTGGCTAAACGTGGCGTGTGGTGCTAAGGGATAAGACCTACTCATTGATAGACACTACAACGGTCATTGAATATTTACTTTTCGTGAAAGTTATGTCCGATCTCGTTGATTAAACTCAGAGTAGATTCTTAAGCCCATATAATACTACTTTTCTATCACTCTCGCTGGGTATAAATGAAACTTTAGTGATATTTTTATGAAAATTATCATATGCCCTAGTTTACGAAATAATCGACTTCTGTGCCAAATTTATTTAGAATCAGTCCAGCTGTTAAAGCGTAATTGAAGATTTATAATATTAGTAAGATCAGGACTGAAGTTAATATTTGTGTACGAAAAATGCGACGAAAGAAAGAATCTGTTATGTCGGAGTTGCTTACCGACGCCGAGATCGAGCGATAGTAGTATGCAGTATATAGAAATCTATGGACTCGCATGGAAGTGTATTCGAACACAATGACACTAATGTACTATCCCAATAAGCTGCGTCGACAATTCAAACACAGCATTTCTGATGAAGCTCTCCCAACTGGCAATACGCTCGGTCGTGCAATATTACTTTTATTTTATAATTTACTTTTATAAAAAATTATTTAAAGAATAAGACGTTTCGGAAATACCTATTGAATTTTGAAGCGGACATTCAGATAATTTAGAGTGGAAATTTTTTCAATGCTATAATATTATCTTCTTTACCTCACGCCAACATGAATCTGGGCATGAGAAATAAATAAGCTGTATAGGTGAACACGTTTAGCGTATCAGATAACGATTTCAAATAGTAACAGCAATATAAAATTAAAATTTAACATATCATGAACTAATGAATCATACAATCTACGCGTATACGCAGATTAACAATAGGTTGCAAATCAATTCGTTAACACCTTTTTGTCAATTAGCTGTGAGTTTGTGCACGCTAATCGCCACAATGGCTGAATTAATTTGTTAAAGTTACATGTGATGTATTGTTAATAAGTTTGGGCTAGCATTTAATGTTTATTACATTCAAATCGTTTAAAATATTTAAAAGATATGTCAATTTAAACGAAGAAAATTAAGTCGCCGTAACATATATAAACCCTATTTAATTACCAATACTTTACATCGCGATACAATTATGTCATTATTATCATCATTACAGCCCTTCACAAGTCCACTGCTTTATATAGGCCTCCCCTACAGAATACCACAAAGCACGGTCCTGAGCCACCTGCATCCATTGACTTCCTGCATATCTTACCAGGTCGTTACTCCATCTAGTGGGGGGACGCCCTACACTTCGTCCACTGGTAAGAGGCCGCCACTCCAGAACCTTATTTCCCCATCGGTTGTTGGTTTTTCGAGCTATATGGCCGGCCCATTGCCACTTCAGCTTACTAATCCGTTGGGCTATGTCGGTCACTCTGGTTCTACTACGGCTATCTTCATTTTAAGTTTATCACGCAGAGAAACTCTGAGCATAGCCCTCTGCATAGCTCGCTGAGCGACTTTGAGCTTCCTCATCCGGCCAGCAATGAAGGACCACGTCTCAGTTCCATAGGTCATCACTGGCAACACGCACTAGTTATACAGTCTCGTTTTCAACTTTTAAAGTTTAACTGACGAGAAGATGTGCCGTAATTTCCCAAACGCTGCCCAACCGAGTTGAATCCGTCGATTGACTTCTCGATCGAAGTTGGACTTACCTAGTCGGACTATTTGTCCCAGGTAAACATACTCTTCAACAAATTCGAGCTCAGTGCTTCCAACAACTACCGGCATAGGTGTGACATAGACGTTAAACAAGATTTTTGTTTTGTCCATGTTCATCTTAAGACCTATCCATTGGGAGGCACTATTTAGGTCGTTGAGCATAGTGCTTAGGTCCTCCAGCGATTCTGCCATAAGGACTATATCGTCGGCAAATCAAAAAAGAGTGATGTACTCGCCATTTATGTTAATTCCATATCCTTTCCAGTGCAGAAGCTTGAAAACGTCTTCCAATGCAGCGGTGAAGAGTTTCGGGGATATAACGTCACCCTGTCTTACACATCCTAGTATCCCTACTGTACAAGCACTTCAGCACTTCGATATAGTGACAGTCAACTTGGCACCGCTGTAGGGACTGCAGCACCGCCCAAATTTCGACGGAATCAAAGGCTTTCTCATAGACCACATACGCCAGACATAGTGGCAAATTGTACTCCTCGGACTTCTGTACAATTTGTCGAAGGGTATGTATGTGGTCTATGGTGCTAAAGCCTTTTTGGAAACTGACTTGTTCGGGTGGCTGGAAGTCATCAAGTCTGCGCGCGAGACGATTCGTAAAGACTCTCGAAAACAGCACGTAGACATGGCTCAGAAAGTAAATCGGTCTGTAGTTCTTCAAGAGAGCTTAGTCACCTTTCTTGAAGAACAAGACCACCGCACTTCTACTCCGCGCCTCCGGTGTAATGCCACCATGGAGGACGGAATTATAGAGCTTCTGAAGGACTTCAAGTACCGGTTTTCTACTCGCTTTCAGAAGCCCCGCTGTAATTGTGATTCCCATCCCTCCCCATCCTCGCCTGGGGCCTTGCCGTTTTTAAGGTGCTGCAGAGCCATTCTAATCTCGCTCAGACTGACGTCCGGGATATCATCGGAATACTATCAGATAAGAATCGCTCTTGGATTGTTACTCACACTTGCGTGTGGCTCCAACGATGACGTGTACAGCTGCCCATAGAACCTCTCTATCTCACTCAAAATCTCAAGTGTCCCGGAAAAGACGCTGCCACACTCAATCTTCAGCTTCGACAGTTAACTCTTTCTGGCAGACAGATCTCCAGCAAAGACTTTAGAGCTCTAGTTCCGCTCGATCGCTTCTTCAATACGAGCAGTATTAAAGTTGCGTAAGGCCCGCCGCATGCATTTGGAGATCTGTCCGTTCAGTTGCCTGTATGCTGTCAAATCTACGGAGGACTGCAGCTTCATATCCCGTCTAACAGCCATGAGATTAAGCGAGTGATCGGAGAGTTTTTGTGTTCTTCTGCGGCGGGTCTTGCAGAACTTAGCTCCAACCGCATGGACAGTTTCCACGAGCTCGTCATTCATATCGTACACTGCATTGCAATCTTCTAGGCACTGAAAACGCTTTCGTAGCTCGAGCTGAAAGGTTTCGGGACTTTGTATCAGAGCACGAGGGGAACGGAGCGTTGACTTCATTAGACGAGACCTCTCCAACCTAACATTTACGTTCAGTGTGCCACTCACCATTCGGTGATCGCTGCCAGTTTTCACCCTAGCGATCACTGAGACATCACTTAACAGTTGTCGTCTGGTCGTTATAATGAATTCAATCTCATTTTTTGTCGAATCTTCGGGGCTCGACCAGGTCCACTTCCTGTAGGGACGCTTCTGGAAGAAAGAGTTCATCATAGAGTCCCTCTTTCTCAATGAAGTCGGCCAGCTGCTGGCCTTGGGTTCAGTTGCCCTATTCCGAATTTCCCTAATTTCAGCTCGCCGTTCTCTCTTGTACCTAGCTTTGCGTTGAAGTCGCCCATTAACACCGTATATTGGGTTTTGGAGGAATGCATGGCTCTAGAGATATCCTCATACATTTCCTCCACCTCCTCATCGGGGCGTGCCGAGGTTGGTGCGTAAGTCTGTATGACCTTCAGCGAATACCGTTTGGTGATTCTGAGTATAAGGTACGCAACCCTCGTCGACATACTCCCAATCTCTACAACGTTGTAAACGAGAGACTTGTGGACGATAAATCCGACACCTCCTTGGGACAGATAATCGCCCTCCCGGTGATAGAACAAGTTGCCGGATTCAAGAATTACCGTGTCCTTCCCTTCTTTTCGGACCTCGGATAATCCTACGATATTCCAACGCAACTTGTCTATCTCTTCTTTCAGCTCCAGGATCTTCTCGTCAGTCCTCAGGGTGCGGGCGGTTTAAGTTACCAGGTCGAATCATCGTCGGTGGCAACCGAACTTCCACCGGCGATTCTTAGCAACTCCTGCCCCGCAGTTACCATGGGCACCACCGTAGCCATGAATAGCGGGGCCGCCGAGGACTGGGGGCCGTCTTTTCGTCAGAAAGATGCTGCTGCCCATCCTCTGCTTTAGTTTCCCTCTGTCGCCTCTTACGACACCCACGGGAAGATATGGGGTAGTGAGTTTTCTTACACACCACTACACGGGGATATAATTATGTAAGAGAAAATAATAAAATAAGATGATACATAAGCCAAAAGTATAGCAGTTAAACGTAAGCATATTCTTCTGACTATCAGCTCTCAGCTAACGACTTATTAGTAAAAGCAATACAATATCAAAATTTTACATATTATCATCAAGTAATAAATCATAAAATGTATACGTAGAATAACGACGACTTGCATATCAAATCATTATACCTTTTTGTCAATTTGCTGTGAGTTTGTGCACGCCAATCTCCAAAATCGCTGAACAAATTTGGTTGAAGTTGAAGTGTAAGTGTATTATTAATAAGTTTGGGCTAAAATTTAATGTCGGTTTCATTCAAATCGTTAAAATATTAAAAACTTTAAGCAAAATAAGTGTAATTCGTTTATCGAATAGCGATACTTATAAGCATTATTGATTTGATTAAATAAAAAAAATATTTTCCTGAGTTTACACAAGCTTGGTAATAGTGGCGTTTGCCTTGTGGTTGTGGTGTAGAAGAATTCATCATCCTCATTTGTCTTGTGTGTCAAGTTTCCAGCCAGCTTATTTTACGTTATGACTAGATGTTGAGAATGGTCGATGAGCCTGATAGATTTAGTTGTAATAAAAACAGACGATCGACATCTATCGGGCCCAAATAAAACAAGAAATCTGTAATGCATAAATACTCAACGACAGCACGTTTTATAGTATGTATAGCACTAATGAAAAGAATAACAAACGTAAATGAAAAAATGAGGTTAAATATAATGATATTCATCTCTATGACGAATGCAAACTTTTTGTAGCAAAAGTTTCTTCCGCTCGCGCCATTTTTGTTGTTCAATGTTTTTTTAATTATAAACTTTAATTGAATAATTATTTTGAGACGACTACATGTAGGTTGAAAAAAGCAATACTACATACTGCTGGGTACAGGCTTCTTATTAGTTCTGAAAGAACTGTGGATCATTATGACTGTATCTCTACTTCAGTGCGTAATATGTAAGATTAATAAGAAATTATTACATTCGAGTATTATACAACAGAGATTGATTAGTATTAAACTTGTAGAAGCGCGTATGAAATCGCAGGCACAACTAGTTCTAATATATAATATAGCAATGCAAAATGCAAATCAAAGATCACATACGACATAACTTACCTACCTGTTATTTATTCATCATTTGCTTCATTTACAACATAGATCTGCTTTAGAATATTAATTAACTTTATATTAAAGTACCTTCGTTCACTATTCTCAAAGTACACAAAATTTTTGTACAACTGACTTCAATATAAATTATTAAGAATAACTCAAAAACTATTGGTCAAACCTTGATCAAATATATATGGGACTACATGAGAAGCACCAGCTTTCAAATAAATAAAGAATCATTGAAATCGGTTCACCCATAAAAAAGTTATAAGTTAACGCACAAAAAACACATATTCGAATTGAGTACCGCCTCCTTTTTGAAGTCGGTAGAAAAGATTATAAAATGGGTGCCCCGCAAACTCAATGAACGCTAGCGCGAAGTACGCATCGATCCGTACTTTCAATGGCTGTACGTGCATGTAGGAAGGATTGGGGAAAGGAGGGGTTAAAGATACCAAGTATTTTATTATATTTATAAATTAAATTGTTTACTGGGTTTACCAGTTCCATTACCTGTAATGTTCTTAAGAAATCTTACATCTAATTTACTAAACGCCATATCACGGATTCTTCCGAAATCAGGAATGTGGAATTGAATAAAATCAGCTATGCGAAGTCGTATCTTATTCCTCAGCGATGGATTATTTAAATTTACAGACTACTGAATCATGAGTTCTGGGTTGATGTACGGTATTTTGGACGTCACGTCACTCGATCGATCGTGACAAAAACGAAGAAATTTTGAACCGTATTGTTACCGGCGATGGAAAATGGATTAAGATTGACAATTACAAGCGCTCAGCAAGATGGTTGGATCCGCCGCGATAAACAATGCCCTAAACGAAAACTTACCCCTAGAAAAGTAATAGTCACGTTTTTTCTTGGTCAAGCGCCGGTGTGATTCATTACAGCTTCTTACCAAACGGGATGAGCATTACTGCAAAAGTGTACTGTGAAGAACTGAATACAATGATGGAGAACCTCGCATGTCTATAATCAGTTTTGGTCAATCGCTCGTCCCACTGTTCCTGCACAACAACGCTCGACCTCATATTGCACAACAGACGGTCTCCAACTTACAAGGTTGGAACTCACCAGACACACCAGACCTTGCGTCTAAAGACTTCTACTTTTTCCAGAATTTGGATAACTTTTTGGCGCGAAAAAAAATCAATATCTATTGATAGAATTGAATTGAATTTGAATAGAATTAGTTGTCTCCCGTTTAGCTGATTTATTTAAAAAGGGCATTAATAAACTGCTACTGCGTTGACAAACATGTATCGATTGATCACCCATGAGTTCTTTGTTTAATAGAAATAAAAAATATAGAAACGTTAACTTATTTCATAAAAAAGGTAATATCATAACTGTCTCCTGTTAAGCTCGGGGGTTTATTTGCATGATATTAAAACATAAAAAATTGTCTTTTTATGTTTTAATAAGAAGTTACGCACGTAAAGAAACAAAGTGTACGGAAGTATGATTGGATTAGCAATTTATTTAATATTATAGTTTTACTATGGCATTATTTTTGCATTTGTAATCGTGTTTCAATATATTACATAGTTTTAGAGTATATAGAAGTTAAGAAATTAGTTCCACTGAATAAAAAATTTAAACCAAACTATGTAAGTTCCTTCGTACACAGGCTATGCAAGTTTTCAGTACTACACTGCCAAAAATACTACATACTGCACTACTGCTACATCACTACAGATTTGCGTCAATGTTTCAATATTATGTTTTTTTTTGATAAAAAAGGCTATTTTATTATAAAAATAGCCTTTTTTATCTATTGTCATAGACAAAATACAGAAAGATATTTAAGATTGTTTCATTTTTGCTAAAGCAAAAGCATTAGCTTTCTATTGCAGTTTAAAAAAAAATGTTTTATGACTGTCTCAAGAATTACAGAAATAAGATCTATTTGTTTATGCTTATAATTTATCGTTTTATTATGTACATATTTTTGTATAGCTGTTACGAACGATGTCAAGCACCCAATTTCATACATCTCTGTTGAGTATCGGGGACCTGTGTAGCGTTGTGTACGGAAAATTATGTATGTAGATAGTTCATTTACTGTAAGAAACGAATATTGTTGTAAGGAAAAGATAAGTCAGATTGAGGGAGAAACTTACCTTTGATATTGATTTTATTGATATTCATTTGATTGATATTTTCCCATACATCGGCTTACATTACGATCGATGCTATAACTGTGCATTTGTAGATCATCGATCGAGTTTGTAATCTAAAAAAATAGTTTTTTTTTTAAATGATATAATTTCAATTTAACGACTTGTGGACTTTCTTTTCTGTACTTGTGCTACGATTCCAAATAGCGGATCTTGCCAAGTTTCATAATTCAAGGTTAACAGGAAGTAGGCTATAGTTGTTGATGAATGAGTTGGTGAGAATCAAAATACACGAGTAATACGTACATATATACATAAATGGCTGTGTCTTTCAATTGCGTTCACTTAGTATTAGGTATGTGGATATCAACTTCCCGAAAAGACGACCTTGACAGGCGGACAGACGGAAGGGCGGATGATGATCAAGTGATGAGGGTTATGTGTTTTACTTTTCGGATTCGGAAATCATACAATGTTATAGATTTTAAGTTAAAGGTCTATCTTCAGTAGTAAAATTTTTATGGAAATGAATAATGCGAGCGAAATTTTTTTTAACAAAATAAAAAATTTATTATAAAACGTAAAAACGCCAAAACGGTCAAAACAAACGATTTAATTAGATATTATCTAAGACCATCATTAATCTTCGAAGTACTGAACTAAGTTGTATAATGGCACTCTTGTGGTTTAGTAACTACATTCGCAAACCCGCAAGTGATTTACGGCCTTGGATTTGTTTTCATGAGAAAACTAAAGGTTACCTTAATGTACCTTAATAAGATATAGTAAAAATTATATACTTTATTTTGTTTTTCACTTTAATAATAATTTTGTTTAGCAACATATGGAAGTGAGAGGCTATGTTTAGCAGTGGAATTGTTGGCTGTAATGATGATGATAAATTTATAAACAGATTGAAAGTAAAGTTTATCAGTTTGTATTCCTATGTTTTACATGTATTTGATACGGAGTAACGGTCCTGCAAGGTGTTGATCTCCCTGCATTCTGTGTCTGTATACATTACATTGTTTTGTATTCGATAGGTATTTCCTAATAAAAAAAAAATAGTGAAGTCATGAAGAATGAATTCCTGAAGCGACCGAAACAAGTTAACTAAGGAAATTTTTTTGGTTTTTAAAATAATTCAAAATAATCATTACAAATATCCCTGATTCAAAATATTTTATTACGAATTTTGAACATATTATATATAGCTTACCTGAAAAATATACTAATCCTTGGTGGATTCCATAGGTAATATTTTTTTAAGGTTTTCTGGTTGGGTAATTCCAGCGTTCTTGTTACTTCTTTTTTTCCTAATGGAATTTTATCATCTCATTGTTCCATGGTATAACTTTGGTTTGGAAGATGTAGAGTGATTCTATTCAACACAAACCATCCAAACCACAGTTTCAGTAAAAAGTTGAACATTAAATGCTAAAAGGCGATCCTATTTTGTAGGAAAATGAGATGCAGGAAATGGGTGCTCAGACGATAAAGTAAAAAAATATTTCTATTACTACTACTATTATGATTTAATTACATTGACGTTTTTAGTTTCGTTTGCTCAAAGCAATCAAATTTTATGTAAAATTTGTGAAACAAGCTTCGGCATTGTAATGAATTCCATCGTCGTCTCATCATTTTGATGTCCATTTCTTTAATGATGAAGATATACTTTCGACGAGGTGCTGAGTAGGGGCAGCTTGAATAGTAGTATGAGTAAGTAGAATAGTACTTAATGGCTGCAGCAATATATTGTAGTGGACATGTAAGGAGATATTGAAGAAATTATTTTTGGTGTGAATAATAATCATTGCAAATGCGTTGTAAATCCGAGGTTCCTTCGTATGTTGTAAATTTCAATTTTTTAACAAATTAAATGTTAGATTAAATTTTTTATTTTATATTTTTTATCTCATCTCGTAGTCGACTAAATTAAAAAAGATATAACCAACACCAGTTGTAAAATACCCAGACTGGCGACAGAGGCACCTTCAAAATAGCGAGGCGTCTGATACTAGCAAGAAAACGCGGACAACGTCCACTAGCCACTATACCGTGGGGAGTAAGACTGTATGATCATTTAAATTTTTAGTTCTTCTTTATTGTAATAAATTATATATTATTGTGTTATATAAATAAGTCCAATAATACTAGAAAAGCAACTAATACTTATGTCTAAGTCGTAACTCAGGCTCAACTCTAAGTAAAAGGAAATTTTAAAAGATGCTTTTGCACGCATTGGCATTTTTTTAAAGATCTCGTGTCAGAAGGAACCGCATAATAGCCTCGTAAATATAAAGCAGGGTTTTTTTCACTCCAACTTAAAAGCGGAAAAATGCTTCTTCTAAAGTTAAATTTTTTAATACATTTTACCTGAATTTCGATTTTTGATTTGAATGTAAAATATTGAGATGAGAATTCTACTATTATTATATTAAATATTACCCACAATGTGACAGACCCATGCCCAGGTGTGGACTGTTAGGTGCTAAAAAAACTAATCAGTGAATTACAATTTAATATTACAGAGATTAACTTTCACTACTAAAATGTTGCCCCTTAATGTCTGCTGCCTGGAGCCTTGCTACCCCTCCGCTCTCGTGTTTGTACACAACTGTATCCTTTGTATACACATTTACTAATACATTTAAAATTATATCTTCACATTCTGGCACCACAATAATGTTCACTAAAGTAAACGCTGGAGTTGTTGTAACTGGCAAATATCTAAACGCAGAAATCATTTATTCAGTGATTCATTACAGATTGCTTAAATAAATGGTATTTGATGATTATCTTAAATATAAATGACGACACAATAATGGAATCAGGTGAAGCCGGGACGAAAGCCATACCTAAGATTAGCCTGAACAAACAAACAGACAGACAAAAAATTTAAAAATGTTTATTCGTGTCATAATGGCATGTAAATCAGATCACTTCAATTTTATTTATATACATATGTAGGAAGTATAGTGAGTATAGTACAGAGACTGATTTTGTAGTTAAGAATAATAATTAATTCGTTTACACGAATTAATTATCCAACGAGTTGAGCATAAACTAGTAACGGAATACGACAAGCGCACCGTTCCACGTCAGAGCCAAGACTGTCTTAACGGCGGCCGCTCAGTCCGTTTTATACAAGCAGGACGGGCGGCCGCGCAGGTGCAATGCCGCAGGTGTGCGGTACACGTGTCGTTTACAAGAATTCTGTCTAGCTAGACCAACGCCACCGCATCTACAACGGTGCAGGTGCCGTCACGGCCATACTGACATGCGTGCGTCCTCGCACGTGCTCCATCACAATTTTAGTTATCTGTAACAACTGTAATCTGTAAAACATCGTTCGATTATCCTGACAAAACAGCGTCTGGTCCGGTCTATATTGACCCTTCAGATTCGGGTGACAGTCAGTTTTGTTCCGGCAACAAGCCCTACAAAACGTTAATCATCTTTATGTTAGATCGGAATGATTAGTCTGTAGCTTTTTCTATTTTCTCTTTTTTTTCAAGTACTGTTTTCGCTAGTCCGGAATAACTATTCCCTATAGCCATATCATTGGACCGGCACAAAGCCCTGCAATGATAGTAAGATCTATTTTTTTTCTTACGCTTTTTTTTTCAAGTACTATTTATGCTAGTCCGGAATCACTATTCCCTTTAGCTATATCATTGGACCGGC
This sequence comes from Parnassius mnemosyne, assembly GCA_963668995.1. Classification (NCBI taxonomy): domain Eukaryota; kingdom Metazoa; phylum Arthropoda; class Insecta; order Lepidoptera; family Papilionidae; genus Parnassius; species Parnassius mnemosyne. Next base: position 25,959,687 of record CAVLGL010000159.1, read on the forward strand.
AAACGCCCTGCAATGATAGTAAGAACCACATTTTTTTTCTTACTTTCTTTTTTTTCAATTAAGTATAGAACAGTTACAGACCAACCATACCGCAAACATTTCCCCGTCACAATTACACAAAAGTGTACCGTGAGGGACGTAGTGACACGATAACACCTAAGTATGTAAACCAACAGCAACACTTCACATATCCCAGTGCAGCACAAACCAGCCTCCCTGCAACTTCATGTTCCTTTCCTGCACTAGAATGATTACTTTGCTAGAGTGTTGCAACGTCCCTAATATTTTCTAGATGCACAGACACGGCTACCTCTGACTGTCGCACGTCCTCGTGCGGTTGACAGTGAACAGCATACGGTCTATCAGTTATCACCACCTGCTAACAGATATTAACTTTTGTTAAATATCACAACAGTCGACCATTCCAGACTTCATTTAAGTCTGGAACGCGCCGATATGGTTACCTCCAGGCAAACGCACTAACGCACGCTTTTCGTTCTGCTGCGTTCGTGCCACATTAGCGCCAGCAAGCCGTCGCGCCGTACTAGCGCTAGCGAATCGTCGCACTGCTTTGCAAAATTAAAAGAAATTGAGATAAATGTATTGCGAACCATGGAATTATGAGCTTCCAAAATTCATCACATATTCTCTTAAGAAACGGCAACTGTGTAACATTTGAAAACATTGCAAAAAAAATGTAAACTTTGTGTAGAGACAGATACCACAACATATTTCGAAGCGAAGGAGGCAACTGCGCAAAATCTACGAAAGCCGTCCATTTACAGCGCCAAAGCACCATTTGTTCGGCGGCCACTTGAATTGCACTGACGTAAGATCAGCCGATAAGTAACAGACTGTAGCGGTGTAGGCTCAATCTAACCAGCGCTCGGCCGTACCTGACCATGTTCGATTAGCCATCACAACGTCTTCCTCATTGATCATTGTTGTAGAGACTTCTGCGAATCCCTCGACATCAAACCCCAATCTTGTCAACGACACAATATTCGGAGCAAACTGCAACACTGATCAACACATTAGAACAAAAATGTCACTTATTATTTTCAATCCATAGCATGTTAAAGTTAATCCTTTATTGTAGTACAACCGTTAAACGTTTTGAACTTCAAAATATAGCAAATGATAATCATGTTTCGCGTGAACTATCAAATTACAACAAAACTTGAACAAGTTAATTAGAAAGCCTCCAACATTTCTTTTGACATTTGTTTACATATTTAGGTACGTCAAGAAATAATGAAAATACTTGCGGGTACTTTTAATACAAATCGAACAAATTAAAAAATGTTGCTTAAATAATTTCACTTTATCTTTTCTCTACACTTTAATATTACGACAATATTGTAAGTAGGACAGCAAATTTCATTACGGTATTTAATATAAAAACAGATTCATCAATGCAGAATGCATTGTAGTCTTTCACAAATGTAATAATTCTCATACTATTTGAAGATTATATGTGGGCAATAAGGGGCACTTTATCCCACTTCTGATGTAGGAAGTATAGTGAGTATAGTACAGAGACTGATTTTGTAGTTAAGAATAATAATTAATTCGTTTACACGAATTAATTATCCAACGAGTCGAGCATAAACTAGTAACGGAATACGACAAGCGCACCGTTCCACGTCAGAGCCAAGACTGTCTTAACGGCGGCCGCTCAATCCGTTTTATACAAGCAGGACGGGCGGCCGCGCAGGTGCAATGCCGCAGGTGTGCGGTACACGTGTCGTTTACAAGAATTCTGTCTAGCTAGACCAACGCCACCGCATCTACAACGGTGCAGGTGCCGTCACATATATTTATAGATTATCATTATATCACATAATATGATGATATTGGAATAGAAAGCCGCTGCTACTAGATATATCTCGCATATAATATTTAACAAAGAAAAACTTAAAAACTAAGAGACAAAATGTTAAAATTTTACACACACCAATACCTACATTTTATGACAGAATATACGCCTGTATATAAGATTAAACCGAGAAATTACAGATAGTATTAAATCAAAAGTTCAAAAGTGTATATAAAAACAGATTTTTTAAACTCAAATAAAACCAAGCACAATGGCCTTACAGATTTTGTGTCATAATAACAAATACTAAGGCGGATTAGTTCTAACATAATATAGTATTATTTATTTTGGCCAGCACTTTCACCCTTAGTTCAAAACGGATCATATGCTTTAATAATAAAAAAAATGTTTAGTACGCATTTTAACGAATTAATTTAGTAATATTTTTACTTTTACTTATTCATTAATTCTAGTGTACCAGTTCTGTCAATATTTAGTTGACAAGCGCCAATCAGCCTGCGGGATATTTCGATCAATTTTTTTGGCAATTGTTCCCTGACAAAACCTGACATGGTTGATTTATTACGCCGTACACTCGTATATACAGTGATAAATGAGATATCTTAACAATTGTATTATTCTTTTACAATATTTTAAGTTGTATGATGTTGTCGATACTGAACGAATATTGTTAACTAAGCTTTATTAATATTTGGAACCGATTTTTATGTGAAAATTTATTCTTAATTTTAAAGTAAACCTTCTTTGGGCGCTTTCAGAATAATAGAGTACAATAGCAGCTTTATGCTGCTGTGTTACATATTGTAAGTATAGAGAACCGAAGATCCTTTTTACTGGACATACGGCATTTCGCCATAGTTTTTAGGGTCGACAACGCATCAAGAAATTAAAAAATTCGTAAAATGTTAAATTTGAACATTCCGTCATTTAGTTTTTAAGTTTTTCTTTGTTAAATATTATATGCAAGATATATCCTTCCATCCATGCACAAACAGACACAAATGACCATTTTCAAATTATTTATATGTCTGTTTGTACGGGCTAATCTTCGGAATAATTTTCGTTGCGGCTTCATCTGATTTCACTATCGTGTCGCCATTTAGATTTTAGATAAACATCAAATACCATTTATTTTAGCAATCTGTAAGGGTGCGTACAGATTAAGTAACATGTTGTATAACTTTTGTTTTATAACACGTCCACATTATGTAACATTGATTTACAATATTGTAACATATAACAATACTGTACACATTAGAATAACAATGTTATATGACATTGTCGTATGACATTGTCGTTTGACGTTCTGCCGTTCGAGGTATATAACATTTGTATCACGTTATATAATACGTTTTATAACATTCAGCCTCCACATTACCAAAACATGTTATATAACGTTTTATAACATATTATGTTATATAATGTGAACGCACCGTAATGAATCACTGAATAAATTATTTCTAGGTTTTACTATGTATTTTTAATTTTTAATGTATGTCTTTTGTATGTGTATACAAAAGATACAGTGGTATAGAAAAACGAGGACCAAGCTAAGCTCCAGGCAGCAGATTTTAAGGAACATCATTTTAATAAATAGACTTATAAATGGATTTTAATTATTGATTGTTATCAGCATTTGTCCCAAAATGGAAAAAAATCGTTATTTAATAAAATATTAAAAAATAGTTTCGTTTTAATACACACTACATAGATGAAGGATGTTCCCTATCATTTAAGCCACACAAAATTCTCAGCACGGGGTCCAGCATGAAAAGTGTAATTAAACTGGCCCTCTATACCCTTGACATCTTGACATCATTGACACAGCAGTGCTGATGGATATGCTTATGCAGAAACCGTATGCTCATTTTTCTCATCTTCCATAAAAATGCAATAAATGACTTTTATTATTTTTAACCCCTTTTGGTCTAACATATATATGGAATAAATTGATCTCGTTGTTTCTTTCACACTGATTTACGCTGAACAGATAATCTTTCAAGATAGTATTAGAGCTTTATACAGAGAATTATACAGGGAAGCTAGTATCGTAAATATTTTTTTTGTAATTAAGTTCTGTTAAAAATAACTTTTTAACTTCGAATAAAAGACAATAACCAGATTGTTTCAACTACTTAGAAAAAATGTAAATGTTTATGAAAATATTATGTATGTTGGACTTTTATATACATTTTTATTCTGCTATTATTTCTTGTAATTTCTAATAAATAATTATTATAATTGAAACAAGTACAGTAATATTATTTTTATATTTCTATTTTCATTAATCGTGAACAATCAAATATACTTATAAATTAATCATGAATAGAATAAAATTATAACAGAAGTGTAGTCATGTGTAATCATTGATTTATACCAACACGTCAACATCTCTCATTAGAGATTCGTTTATTCTTGGTGATTATCGTAAGTACGTATTGTAACACTCCCACCCTCCGTATACTTATTTTTGTCTTTCTTTAGAATCTATATCAATAAGATTTATATATAATATATATATATATATCAAATTTACGTGACCAGTATATTAACCGTATATTGATCTTTCTTAAAGTATAAATATAGGCCGTTTAATAAATTTATGGCGTGATCGTCTATGTAACTGCTGTAAGTTTGTGGAACTCTTTAACGCCTAAAGTTAAAGTCCACCTATTTACGAAAATTTGTGCTAAATAAACAAATAATATAATATCAAACCATCAACGGCATTATTGTTATCGTAGTTAACTCAAACTACATGCAGGCCTTCCTTCAAATTTCTGTTAAGACGTGTAAAAGTAAAGCAATAGCATAAAGAAACATCTAACTGGTCTACTGGTGCTCGGAAGGAATCTCCACAAATTTACGTAACACTAAACCTATGAGTCTATAGCGCAAATAACGAGTTTCAGTAATCAAGTAATTATTCCACTTCAACCAAAAAGTTTTAAAATAAATAATAATCTACAAGCTTCCAAACTAGAAGAATAAGTTAATCCTGCTGACATACTAGGTTTATCGAAATTCCTTAAAATACGAATTTCATTCGTAATTTTTATTCATGTCATGCGAATACAATTTTTCCATTATATTATATTCGTTCTTATTTGTTTTTATATTAACAAGGTGATAGGACTCCTACAAGTTGCAGCCTATTTACGTCCCACTGCTGGGCACAGGCTTCCTCTCATTTCTGAGAGGGTTTTAGGGCAAGGAAATGTCCGCCGCAATGCCCCATTGCGTCTTGGCGAACTAAACATGTCTTCGAAATATTTTTTCTTATTTTTCAGACATGCAGGCTTCCTCACGATGTTTTCCTTCACCGGCGAGCACGTGGTAAATCAGCACTTAAAATTACAATTAACAATTTCATTTGTGCCGGCGGGGTTCGAACCCGGGTTGCTCGATTACTGTGAAGCTTACAGCGAGCGCTAACCATCTGAACTACCACGGCCTTTTCCGCTTAGGAGTCCGTCTGGGTAATTAGTAATTTTATTTCCGCCCAAATATACACACGAAACTAACTTATTAAAAAGTAGATCTTTTGTGAGATATTTTATATTTATAGAATAAGGTAGACAAAGGAGTACACAGTTCACCTGGTGGTAAGTGGATGCTTTATCCTCAATTAAGAATCAAATTTGTTTTACCAATTGTTGTACCATAATTTTGGGAGAGTAAAGATTACTTGTGTGTCAATGTCGTTACGACGTATAACGACGTATAACAACATAAATAAATACAATATTAGTAGTGTTTCGTGTACATACTCCCATTATTACGTCTTGAGTATTATGTGTTTGGACTGCCTCGTTGCTCTAATAGTCATAAATGCGACGGCTGATCATGTTCCGGTCAACATCCGTTATTGTGTTTTTCTGTAAAGAATTTCCCAGTAGCAGCCCAGAGTCGGGAGATTGGCGTTGTTTGACCTACGTCCTTCGGAAAGCCTGATCTCTCTCCGGTCATGTCGGATTGCCATCGGACTATGAGAGTGAGTTAATAAAGAGTGCACCCGTGCTTATGCATACACCCGTGCTCATCTTACACTCCGCAACTATAAAGTGTACTAATAATGAATTATAAAGTTCGATTTATTATTTATTTTTGTCTACTGTATTTTTAATCTGTGCTGATAGTGACAGCTCCTGCCTGACTCAACTCAATCTATGATAATTCGTCTCGTATCGTTTAGTACATATGTGTTTTAAGTGTTTCCCGTTGTTTTATTGATTTATATTGCTCGAAAACTGCTTTATTTCTAAGGACTTCTGATCTTACTTAATTTGTACGACGCTTGCTAACATACCGAACACCGATAATCTTGTTTACTCGTTTGACTTTGGCTCGTTATTGTGAATTTTACGGCCTGGATTTTATCTATTAGATAGTGACTCAATGGATCGCTGTGTGAATTGTGGCATAGCGACTAGTCGCTGTAATACACTAGGCCCACGATCCTTCCAAAATAGCAAACGCACTTTAAAAATCAGCTGTTTAGTAAAGTTTTTTGCCAACTTGTTGCATAACCTCATTTTTACTAAATCTCCTAGAATTCTGCTCTCAGATTGCCAAATATTTGATATATGCCAGATATTTTGATAATATATAAGCTATTAATTGACACCACTTTCATCTTTTTACAATCTGGGCCCAAGAATGTATGAAAGCGTATCAGTCTCCTTTGGGGTGATTCCTTCCGAGCACCAGTAGACCAGTCAGATCGTTCTTTATGCTATTGTTTTACTTTTACACGTCTTAATATAAATTTGAAGGAAGGCCTGCATGTAGTTTGAGTTAACTATGATGGTTTGAGTATTATTTGTTTATTTACAACAAATTTTCATAAATAGGTGGACTTTAACTTTAGGCGTTCTCTAGCTCTAACTTGAACAGTATTCAGACACATTAAACTAAATTCCTTTTGTAAATATATGAATTCATGCAGACGTAATTTAGCGTTTAATTTGAACTTGAACGCAGAAATGAGCGGCATATTTGAATCACTGAACTGTTAACAAACACTCCCTTGCAATTATTTGGTTTGGTTTGTTGGTGAAATATGTTTATAAATTAGGTGATTACTCTCTGGAATTGTTATATATATTAATACGTGAAGGAAAAACTTTTCACCCCTTTTTATGTATGAGATATGACACTGTTAAAGTTTATATTATTATGGAGAATGAGTGCAGAGAACTAAAATGTATTTATAATATGTGTTACTAATCTACTCATTAAATAAATTATTTTTATAGGAATAGGATGACAAGCGAGCATACAGTCCACCTGATGGTAAGTGGTTGCTGTGGCCTATAGACATCTACATCTATCCTGGTTTGCGAATCAAAATGCAGATGCGTTGTCAGCCGTGAGGACTAAGATGGAATGCCTTTTTTCCAGTAAAAAGGGTCTCCGGTTCTCTACATTCACCATACGAAACTCAGCAGAATAAAGCTGGTTACGCTACGCTGTGGTATTCTGTGAGAGCGTGGTCCTCCCCCGGTCGAGCCGGTCCATTCGTGCTAGAACTATACAAATAAGATAGCTGCAGCATGGCTCTACCACGTATAAATTGTTTTGTAATATGCATTGTTTACGTCCGTACTGTCAATGTCAAACACATAACTGTCGCAGTAAAACGTAGAGTGTATTCCGATATACACTGCAAGCACTGTTCAGTGCTCTCACTGGCAAAAATTCGTTCCATTGCGGACTGCCAGTATACTGCCGTTACTGCGTTACTACGTTAATTACCCTAGGGAAAATATTATGATGTAATAAATCGCCGCCATTTTTGTACTGTGAGCACTAGTGATTTCGAGGTAAGGTGCTCTTAGTACTTTGATCACGTGAACAAAAAACATAACAGCGTCTAGAAATTTAAACGCTCACACGAATAATTGTTATTATTATTAATTAAAGTTAAGTATTTAAAAATTAATTTTATGGATTTTATCGCGTATATTAACTTATTTTATATTACCCACGTTTCGATCACTTTACAGTTAGCTTTACTTTTAATTTTGTTCTGATTTACGCAAAAAAAAATTAACAAAAATTAAAATTAATTATTATTAATCTGGGGGTAGCCGTGGTTTCCTTCTGGTAACGAATTTTACATTATCATTATTACTAAAAATACTTTTTATTATATTACTTACAAGAACCATAACTGAAGTACACAATACACACTCTTTTTCTCGTTTGAAACTTTAAAATAGTCTTACGCGATTTGAGCGAAACAACAGTCATTTGCAAATTATATCAAACTTAGTTCCCGGTGCACACAATGGCGGCGCTTCAAATCGGCACAAAAGTTTTGTAGAGTATATCCAGTCGAGCTTACTAGTGCATATGGAGGTTAGTGCTCTAAGGCCAATATCGAACACTTAATAGCCTGCGTTCAAACACAGACACAGTTTGAAAACCCAAGGGTAAAACCTTGGCATCAAACAGTCCTACAGGGCTAAAGAATTTTAAAATTTATTTTATATTTTTATATTAGATATCGGTGTTTTATTTAAAAAATTAAAACACAACTTGTGCTTAATAGGTTTTAAACCTAAAAATCTAATGAATTACGGTTAAATATCGACCACTAGGCGGTAGATCACTAGGCCACTGTGGGAGGATATAAATATTGTAATAATATAACAGTAAAATATTTGCAAAGCTATGGTGGAGTTATTCGGTAACTTTTGTATTTACAGACAGAGGGTGAATTCTTATTATTTGATTATAAGGTACAAAATTACAGTAGATTTTCGTTTCGATTGAATTCGCAAGTTCAAATTGCAAGTTTTTGCAAGTTCATGCCCGCAATATTTATTTCATAAAAACTTTTTTTATCTTATCCGTAGATCTATAAATTAACCGATTGAGAAATAATAACAAAAGTAATATTAATCGCTTATTTGCGACCACGATCCACATTGTGTTTGTAATACAAGAAAGTTATATTATTAAGAGCTTAATTGGTGAATCTTCTATATATCTTAGAAATAAAAGTTTACAGCATAGATAGTTAACCCAGGGGGATGTAGACCTACATATTGAAAGAGCTCTATACTTTCGCAATCGTGATCTGAATATTTTTCCCTAGTCATAAATTTAATCCGTATTCCGTATCTCTTTTGAAAAAATACCTAGCGGCGTACTTACTTATCAATGTATGACATTACTCTCGGCGTCACACCGACTATAAGTTTATTGAAGCGCAATGGAAGTTTAAGGTGAACGCACATTTATCAGCACCGTACGCGCCGCTTTTACTGATGGCCTCGCACATTAGCACGTACGCGCCGTACGCAAATCTTTAGTATTGCCAACAACTTTTGCAGTTTTTTTTAACTACTGGTATAAAACGGTACAATGACATTGATCGCTCAGAATCGTTCGAATCGCTATGGAAAAAATGTTGTAATAGCCTGCTTATTGGCAGAGAAAAAGAAGATTCTGGATGCACAATATTAGTTTAAAAAGGCAGATGGAGAATATTATATATTATGTAAAGACTTATTAGAAAACTTATTAAACAACTAGAAAAACACTAGCCACTGTAAACAATATTTCTCCACTAGAAGTTTAGTCGAAACCACCAGTTTTAGTGGAAAGTACACTAATTTGGCAATATTAGGCACCACTGAGTATTAGCACACACCGTACGCGCCGTATTATATGACGTCATCATTATTAGTCGCCTTCAATTCAATATTCAATATTCGGATACCTAACACATTATAAAATACGGCGAGTACGATTCGCATGAAATGTGTGAGGTTTCATTATTTTATAGGATATGGTGACAAACGAGCACACAATCCGCCTGATGGTAAATGGTTGCTGTGACCTATATGTGAGCCAGAGTGAATAAGAAGACTTCAGACAGTCTTCTTATTCAGTTTATGAAATATCTGTTAAATTAGTTCAATATTGGAGGAGGAAATGTTAGAGGGCTAAACCTCGAATTATGCCTTTTTACTTGGGCTATTTAGTCAGATTTGCAGTTATCCGCCGAGCGATCAAAGAGCGACAGCGATAGTTTCTTCAAATACCTCATTTTCAAAAGTCTCTCGACCCTACTTCCTCTTAAGGCTTTAACTAGCCTGAATGACCTTGACGAAACGGCGATCGCAGAGATTTTAGCCGATGTCAACACCGTCTAGCAACTACGTTCTGTATTACTTATAAAAGTGCAAAGATTAATAGACTGCAGAGTTGACAATTATATAAGTGACATACTGCCTGTTATTCTTGCGCATCACTGAGAATTATGTCGCGGTTACGGATATTCAATTACATTGTGCTGTAGCTTTGTCCGGTAGGCGTCACGAGCTATCAAGTTTCAAGTACGTAAGAGTTTTTTATTATATATGTTAAATCGTATTTATTTGTATCGTATTAATAGATCTGGGTCAAAGCGTTCGCTGTAAATTTTCCCGGGTTTGATCCCCGACAGCACGAATGAAATTTGTAATTGCAATTTTCGTCAACACGCATTGGGGAAGTACGGCGGGAATTTCCTTGCCCTAAAACCCTCTCAGAAATAAAAAAGTGTCCTGTGCCCAGTAGAGGGACTTGTATAGCCTATTACTTTACTTCGTAGCAATATTCATATTCGTTTCAGATATAGAAGGGTATGCTGACAAAAATATCATGTGGAGGCGACGAAAACGTAAAACATCTTTGTACCTAGATAAAACGTTCGAAAGATTATCAGTCATGTCATACGCCACATTTTCTATAGAGCGTAGAACATTGCAGATAGGGCAAAATAAAAAATATATCCAAAATATTATGGGAACTATTTATTAATAATATATACATTTATAGGTATTTATAATAAACATAATGAACAAGCTGCAAGGTTCAACTAATAATGTTTTTTGTAAACACAATCGTAAAATTCCTGTTTTAATTTTTACCAATGGTTAATTGATGAAACGTAGTCAAGATCACTTCATATACAATATTTTTAATTAAAATTGACACGTGACATATTTGGCCTTCTACTTACAACTCGGCGGAAATTTGAAAAGAAGATTTTGTCTTTTCACACAAGTATTGTTTACAACTGGCGTGGTTTCGAAAAGCGTGATTAAGTGTCAGCGGTATATAATCAATTAAATACTGAACTTTTTTGAAATTTATTTTTTTGTTTATTTTTGTTATGTCTTCTTAAAAACTGACGCCATCTCACTATTTTATTATTGTTTTTTTTATTTTGTAACGCATAAGGATAAGTTAGACTAAGTTAGATTAACTTGGATAAGTTTATAATTTTTTTAATTTTTTCACAAAATTTCCGCAATAAATTATTACCTTTTCTACAGTGATTCTCTCCTCTTAGTTTCGGCGTGACTGTAGGATGTTATACTGAGTCACCGTCAGTTACTAGGCGGCCATAAATCATTATATGTATGTATAGACATACATATATACATTTTGTGATTTTAATATTTATTTTTTTTTGAATTTTGATTGGATTTTTGAAACCTGGTAAAATTATTTTTTTCCATGCCAATTGATGGGCCTGAGTATAATGCCAGTTATGCTCTTTGGCTGAAGTTATTTTTTATTTTATGCTCAATTGCAGACAAAACAATATTGATTGCGCATTTCTAAAACAAAATTTTACCTCTTCTCCTTCTAATAATAGCTCCTGCACCTAACACGGCGAAATAGATGTTATTATCTATAAGACTATTTGCGGAAACAGTTTTTGTTAACAGTTATGAGTGTAACATTTTATCAGCTGCTTTGTATATAGTGCCTTGAGCAACACTTTGCCGGTTTCTGTACAGAAAATGATAATGGCTTTACAAATATGGATGGCCGCTACCATTTAATATAATACCCGCTATGTTACACTTATTTACATAGAAACTTTAATTATCATTTGCATAAAATTCTAAATAGCACTTTTTACACAAGAAAGTAAACTTTTAGATCAGTCCATCTTGTTTTTCTCTAATTAAGTGCAAAGTAAAACAAACTAATAGGTCCGTGATTTAAAATTTATTGCAACTTTTTATAGAAAAGCATGATCTTAACATAATATTGTCAATCATTTAGTCAATTATTTAGCCATGGGATAAAACTTTTAAGTGTGCCAGTCAAACATTAATGATGATATTCGGGTCATTATACTGGAAATAGTCTTTTAAATATTATTTAGTACAATTGACAATCTTCAGTATGATTGACCGTGTATATGACTTTTATAAGTCTATGTTATTTTTGATGAAAATTATTATTGCAGATAAAATCCCTTTCACATTTATTTTAGTCTCGAATTAAATTAATCCAAATGAAAATAAGAACTTTGGCACGTTATAACTGATCTTTAAATGTAAAACACTGACTTGAAATTATATAATTATTAGCAGTTTTTAATTCATTGAACTTTTTTATGATTGTATTGGATCTCTACTGGTAAAAAAAACAAATATATATATATATTATAGTTCTTGATGAAAATAAAGTATGCGCGTTACATCGTATCCCTTCAAGAATTTCTAATGTAATTCTTGGTGTAAAGCTAAGATGTGATAATAACTGTAAACAATAGAATAACAAAATAATGTAAACATTTGTAAATACTTGCTTTATAACCTAATAAACATTATTTAACCGTAATAAAATAAAACAAGGTAGTCTTCGGCATGAAAGTAAAAATAAATATTTTCGATTATTTTTGCAATATCTAACAGCCGGATCAGCGCGCGATTCTGATCCATCTAAAGATGCTAAATTTCAGCAAACACTGTCAAATTCAATAGGAGTGACAGAAAAAAACGGTTCTTGATATAAATATATTCACTTTAAAATAAATTCACATTATTAAAAATCAAAATAGCCCAATAGCTTTATTAACATGAGACACATAATTGTACGAGTGCTAACAATACTTAACATTATTTTACTGAAATCTCAGAAAGTTTTTTTTAATAGAATAAGGGTGACAAACGAGCACACAGTCCACCTGATGGTAAGTGGTTGCTGCGGCCCATAGACATCTACATCTATTCTCGATTACGTAACAAAATGTAGATGCGTTGTCACCCGTGAGGACTAAGATGTTATGCCTCGTTTCCAGTAAAAAGGTTCTCCGGTTCTCTACACTCACCATACGAAACACAGCAGGCTTAAACTGCTATTTTACATGGTATTCTGTGAGAGCGTGGCCCTTCCCCGGTCGAGCCGAGCCATTCGTGCTACAACTATACCAACTACTAATATAACTGCAGCATGGCTCTACCACGTAAGAAAAAATTGACGTTGAAAATTTAAGTATTTTCAGAAGCAAATTTGCAATTATTTTCTATTGAGTGAACTTTTGTGGAATCGTGTTTTACAAACCGCCACCTGAAATACGTACAATATTTTTCGATGACGACGTGAAATTACAAAACGATCCCTACGCATATCAATGTGGCTCCATTCAGCCTCTTAAAATGCACATACCTCGGGATTGAGAGATTTTAAAAGTTTTCATGCGTAGATAGTGGAAGAAATAATATTATATTATTACTGTCCCGTGTGAGGCAACCTTTATACTTATATACATATTCTCATCATATTTTTATGTTTGGTTAGAAAAGTTATATCTAAATGCAAACTTTCACAGGGTAATTTTTTTTTACTATTTTTATCCAGCAAGTAGTAAAGCAACTACAATCCCATCGCTGGTTATGTAGCCTAAGATGGTGAATTGCACTGACTTAACAGAAACCTATTCACTCTTGCCTAATACTCGTAGTACTAGGTAAGTATTATTTGCGTCCTATTTGTGACCTATTTGTGTGTGTGTGTGTGTGTGTGTGTGTGTGTGTGTGTGTGTGTGTTTTTGTGTGTGTATGTGTTAAGAAAAGCGTATAAGAATACGTGAAGAGGAATAAAGGTTGAGTACTACTTCGCTTACCTATACGAGGTTGCCACTCGAGAACCTTTCTTCCTATTTTTTATCGGTTTTCCAAATTATATAGCTAGCCCATTGCCATTTCACTTTAATATTCCGTTTAATGTCAGTTACTCTGGTTCAACTGCGAATATCTTCATTTCTAACTTTATCACGTAGAGAAACCCCTCTCCAATTTAAAATTTTTACATTTTTAGATGATAGTTTGTGTAACATAAAAAAAAACCATGAACCCAAGAATGCCTTTATATAGTTATTTATACTTAGGGAAGCACCATTTTTATTAGTTATTTAAATTGTTTGATTTAATTTGATAACAGTGTACCTAAAAATAAGTATCTGTATCTATATTTCCCTCACCAACAATATTTTATAAAGTCATAGTCATATAAACAGCGTTTTATTGTAATACATAATTAGAAAATTGAGTATCAACTAATTAATAAAAATATGCAACAATAAAATTACATAGGTATTAAAAACAATTGAAATCTAAGTAACGAGAACATGTTCGTCGTTCCAAATCTAAATTATATAAATTTGCATTTTTCAATTTCACTAACAAACGTCGCCGCGAAAATTTCTTCTTCTTTGGGCACTTTAAAAATTCATTTATTTAGATAATAATATTTACTGTTACTAGTGTACAGATATTAACTAAATTAAGTATTTATAGGCATAAAAATATTTATAATTGAGTATAAACTTATAAAAAACTAATATATATTTGAACGAAGTCGCTCCAACACCGACGTGCGATCCACCCTCGACGATGTCCGAAAACGGACTGTGACAGAGCTTACATGGCGACGGAGCATGCGCGCTCGCGTAAATTTATTCAATTTCAGGGAAAAATTATATATTCTCTTATAAAACGGGTAATAAAAATAAAACTCTCAATTAAAAATATTAATATTTTTAAGACCTTTTTTTTAGTGTAAGAACTATTTAAAAAGCTTGTGACGTTTTGGAGAAATTTTGCAAAATATAACAAAGATAGGTACTCTTTGGGGATTTTTTTTCTCATAAGGGGTTGACAAAAATAAAATTTTGTTAAATTAAAAACATTTACCAAATCCTCTTCTGTTACCCTGTATTTTTTCTTTGTGGAATAAATGAACAGTTATTGAGATTTTTTTACTTAAATATCCTAGATTTAGGCATTTCAACCACTGTTAAGGCCTTAAGGAAGACAGCTTATAGTTTGACGTGTCTAGAGCGGGAACAATGTTAAATCGATTTAGTAAATGGTGATTAAGGATTCACAAAGCTAAGCACAAAATATCGATTAGCTATTGAGAAAAAAAAATTAATACCTCTACACATACATTTTTAAATTACAATGCATATACATTTTTAGTTAAATTTTAATAAAAATTATGACAGCATAATTGCTTATAGATAGATTGTGAAGCTGTAAATTTTCATATAAAAAGCGAAAATGTTTTCATAATCTAATTTTCATAATTTATGGAAATGTAGATGTAATGAAAAACTAGGTGCGTACGTTTATATTTTAAAGAAATATTGCGTACGATATAAGTAATTAGCATCCAAAATATCTATACTTTTGAATTAAAAAACTTCCTCAAACGTTTTTATTTCGTATATGTAATATAATCTATGCTAGCACTAGGCGCTTTGTATGAAGTTCCTATCGGTCGTTGTTTTGGGGAGTCAAGCGAGGGGGTTAGTCATTCGCTTCCGATATTACTTTGAGTAAAAATAATATAATGGTGGAATATATATAAAATTATTTAATTTAGTTTTGTTAATTTTATCAACATTTCCATTTGTATTTGTTTATTGTAGTACATGAATCGTAAATCACTGAAATTTAGTACACATGAATATGACGCTTTCGCACCATACATACTAATAGAATTATCAAAAGCTATAAATTGTCGATGTAGTTTTATCAAATTTAACTTTTACAAACAAACAATGTCAACTGTTAGCCAGATTTTTAAAATATTGGACACTTATAAAATGATTTATTATCTATGTGTTATTTTTAATTTAATTTAAAAATAATTATTTTAAATTCATCATTACTATAAAAGTATTTTTTCTACACATAATTAAAATTAAAATCTTTGAATATTTTAAATCTAAATAACAGAATGATTTCTTATATTTACGTGAACACTAAACATTGAATAAAACTGTTTTTTTTTTTACGGATTTTATCGCGTTTATTTTACTATTTTTATTCCCGACGTTTCGAGTGCTTTACAGCGACCCATGGTCACGGGGGGGGGGGGGGGGAGAGACGACTGATGAGATGTTTGACGTCCCGATGTCACAGTTAGCCCAATAAAATTAACTGTGACATCGGGACGTCAAACACCTCAGTCCCCCCCCCCTTCTCGAAACGTCGGGAATAAAAATGTAAAATAAACGCGATAAAATCCGTAAAAAAACAGTTTTATTCAATCTAAATAACGGCATACCATGCGTCATCGTACACCCGTTTGCCTACGTAGTTCTCACCGTCCGAACATCAACTGACAAGACTAAAGGTCACAGCTCATTAGAGCCACCCGGCACCCGACCCTCACGTGGACACCTCGCGAGTGAGGCGATCCGGTGATGGTACGGAGTTGATGTAGTGAGCGCAGACCCATACAAATCCATACGAAGAATACGAACCGTTCGAAGCGAGGCGGTGAGGGTCGGGTGCCGGGTGGCTCTAGTGAGCTGTGACCTTTAAGCCGTCAGAGGTGGTGTCCGCTCACTCCTGTTCGGACCGAGGTTAGAAATCGTCAATACACTGATTCGTGTATAGGAGAACACCGTAAGTTATAAAAGACAGCTAACATCACTTACATCACAGAAAAAATTTAAATAAGTTTTTCTACGAGTCTTTTCGTCGGTATTTTCGTTATTCTGTCCTTTGTTGTAATTATTTAAGTACAATTAAAGAAAGTTAGGTTGTGAAGAGCCTACTCTAGATTGCTTTGTTTCACTTCGTTTTTAGCCGACTTCAAGAAAAGTGGGAGGCTCACAATTCGACTGTATTTTTTACGTGTCACGCGATATCTTCGTCACTTTTAAATCGATTTTGATGATTCTTATTTTATTAAATAGCATATACTTCAGCGCTGGTTCTATACAAAATTGAGAGAAAATTGCACCCTAAAAATATTTAGACGACACTAAGATTGTGATAGTCCTTGGTCCATAAAAAAATAAACTTAATGTAAAGTAAAAACTGACTTCAAGAAACTAAAAAGAATAAAATAATGTCACATTTTTATGTTATTTTAGCCAGTAAAGTTATAGCATATAAGTTTATATGTAACTCAGGTTTGCAATGGAAATGGAAATAAACAAGTATTATATTATTATACTAGCTGTGCCCGCGGCGTAGCTCGCGAATATAGGTTTTACTTAAAGAATTTGACGTTTAGGGTAAGAGAATATTAAACGATTTATATCATTACTGTATGAATAAGTGGTAACAAAATAAATCGATATGCTCAAAGTTCTAAGTCGTTTATTATAGAGCTTCTGTGTAAACGACAATAGAAGTAGACTTAGCCGGGGCGTACAGAAAAAGATTACGGGGACTACTAACGCGGGAAAAACAAACATAGAGTTGGCCATGTGCAAAACAATCAGTACTGAGGTCCACTCCTGCAACGCGTAAAGTTTGACCTTGCGCTTTATTTACGATCGTCGTATAACACACGCTGAGTGGGAAACACACTTAAAATAGGGATGTTAGATGATCATTGATGTTAAAAATTAAAACTTCGATGTTTTAACATCGATGTTGACATATGTCAAACATCGAAACATCGACGTCAATGAACCCATAATCGATAATTGGGAACTTGCAAACAATGAGAACTCGCGAAATCAATATAACTAAATATTGCATCTGCTCTGAAGATTAAAAATTTTGTATAATTCAGAATTTCTGAACGCATCGTTAACCTAAAAAATGTCAGTATGGTGAGTCAAACTTAATTGTCAAGTGTCTCCTGTAATGTCACAATGGTCACTGCTTTCGCTTTATTTTGTAGTGTCGTTGTCGGTTGTCGCATAATAACTATTCTACGTAAATTGATATTCAAGTTAATTGTTACTTTTCCCTTGCTGTGTATACCCACATAATTTTGAAACAATGTGTAAGTATCTACACATATACAAAAACCATCGATAATGGTCAACATCGATGTTTTGAGTAGCCTAAACATCGAACATCGATGTCATCATCGATGTTATTATCCCTATCTTGAAACTGAAGCCTGAGCCGTGGTAGCTCAGATGGTTAGCGCTCGCTGTAAGCTTTACAGTACTCGAGCAACTCGGGTTCGATCCCCGCCGGCGCCAATTAAATTGTTAATTGCAATTTTAAGTACTCATTTACCACGTGCTCGGCGGTGAAGGAAAACATCGTAAGGAAACCTGCATGTCTGAGAAATAAAAAAAATATTTCGATGACATGTGAAGTTCGGCAACACGTATTGGGGCAGCGCGGTGGACATTTCCTTGCCCTAAAACCCTCTCAGAAATGAGGGGAGGCCTGTGCCCAGCTGTGGGACGTAAATAGGCTGCAACTTTACTTTACTTAAAACTGAAAGGAAAGTTATTTGGTATTAGAGGGATTCTGGGTATAAAACAATATCACTATTACGACATTTATTGTAATTTATCTACTTTTAGTCGAGTTGAATATTTCAATATCTCTTTTTTCTGGTTTTTGTTTCTGATGATTTTTGTGATGTGTTGTCTAACCTTCACCCTTCGTCAGACTTTCAGTGAGTCTCAATACGATTCACCTGTGAAAAATCTTAACACCGCAATTCAGAAAAGGTTGTAATTTGTACAACGCCATCTATTACGTTCTTTGTGAGAAAACATTCTTTTTTAATTTAAGGAATACATATTTTTTACTGTGTTTTAAGTACTATAATAGAACGATACGAAATATATTATAATAGAACGTTTTTTTTTACACATGAATCTTTTTATTACTATTTCTGAGATTTTGTGGCGCCATTAAACAAATTCGAACCTACATTTCAAAATAATAATCATAACTTTCGATAGAATTAACCAATTTCAATAAAACAAAGATTAAATGAACTTGATTTCAAAAATTTTAACCTGCCTTTTGTATCACATTTTTGCCACACCACCATCTATCGATGAAATTGGTTAACCATTGTACTTTAATTTAGTTTAGACACAGATTATAATCTATGAGTTTAGATAATAAGGTTAATATATTTTGTATATATTTATTACGTTCTTTATGTCATACTTTTGTTTACTGCGTTTTAGATATAATTATATCATTATAGAACATTATTTTATATCATTTAATTATGAATTATAATATGATATTAATTTTAAAATGTACTTGATGACTCATCCAACGCCACTATTGAACAAATTCGTACCTATACTTAGTACCCATACTTCAGAATATTTGTCATAACTTTTGATGGAATTAACCAATTTTAATGAAATAAAGACTAAATGTAACCTGAATATACACTTAATAATTTCCTTAACTATTCTTATGATATAAATTAGTACTTTATACGTGATACGTTAACAAACAAACAGACAGACAGACAGACAGACAGACAGACAGACAGAAAAATCTAAAAATGGTAGAAATGTATTTATTTACTTATTTTTAGTACCTATCAATCACTTCTATTACAAAAATATAAAATGTACAGACATCTGCTATTTACATTTTTATTATATGTATAGATATTCTGAAGTCGGTGTTAACTCATAGTGTAAGTATAGAAGAAATATGACCCCGACATTAAAATGAGAAATTATTTTAATATTTTCAGACCTTCGAAGTCAGCTTTTATTTTTATTAAAAAGAACATTAAAAAAAATTATTGTGGTGACTAATGAAGTTACAGTCCACCAGATGGTAAGTGCTTAATAGCATGGAAACTTGCAGCCAACTGCAAACAAAGATGGCAACAGATGAGGCTTCTTACCTCTGAGCTAAGATTAAATATGAAATGGAATAAAATGGATGGTGCTTACCCAGATGGACTCCTTCTCAGAATAGTAGACCGACTTCTAAGTGAAGTGACAACTCGATGCAAGTCGTGATGTCTGTGATATTTGCTAACGTTATGTATTTTGGTGTTATTTTGCATTTACTTCTAATGCTTACTGTGTTCCATGAATGTTTATAACTTAATGTCGTAACTAGAAAATATTCCTTTTATAAAAATATTTGGAGGGTAATTTCTTATGAAAAAAGCAGAAATATGTGCAGTTTTCAACCTGTGCTAAATATGACGAAATGGTACGTCTTATAAATAGTTTCCGGTTTTGAAGTTTCCAGAAACTCGTATTTAAAATGTTTTAAAAAGCCTTTTTAGAGTACTTCCTAACACTGTTCTGCCAATGTGGTCTTACAATGCTTTAGCAATCACTTTTGGAATACTGGAGGCGAAATTACCTGACGTCGATACCAAAGCCCAGGCCTGATAACATTACGCCGCACTGTGATGCATGTGCGGCGACCGGCAAGCCAGCCGATCAATGGGCCGGAAGCAGGGCCTGCGTGTCACCCGCCAAGGCCAAGGCCGCGGGTAGGGGAGGGCCCTCCTCCGCCGCCACCGCCTCTATGGCCACCGCCGCAGCTGCAACTGCTGCCGCCGCCGCTGTCACTGTCGCCGCCGCCGCCGCCGCGACACCGACGCCTGCAGAGGGGCGCCCCGTGGAGGAAGCTGAAATGGAATGCCTATAACGGCCCCATTAAGCTTCCTCCAGGCGAATATCAACCACTGCGCCTGCGCTCAGGATCTGTTGCTCCAGAGCATGGCGCAGTGGTCGATTAACATCGCTGTGGTCGCTGAGCCGTATTTTGTCTGGCCTAGGAAGGACTGGGTGGCGGACCTTAACGGCTCAGTGGCCATCATCTCTTCGGCCGCCGCCGGTACCCCCGACCCTTGAAGGTGTCAGGAGGGGTCAGGGGTGCGTAGCAGCACGGTTCGAGGAGTTCGTCGTTGTGGGGGTGTACTTCTCCCCGAACCGATCTCTCGCCGAGCTCCACAACTATCTTGCAGAGCTGAGAGCAGTCGTCGTCGGAAGCTATCCCCTCCCCGTGCTTGTCCTCGGGGACTTCAATGCCAAGAACTTGGCTTGGGGTTCTCGTCGTACAGATGTGCGGGGTAGGATGGTGGAAGACTGGGCTCTGGAGATAGGCCTGGTCGTCCTAAATCGGGGTTCTGTCCCCACGTGTGTGCGGATGCGGGGCGAGTCGGTGGTGGACATTTCGTTCGCTAGCCCCGCTCTGTTGCCGCGTGCCATTGACTGGCGAGCCATGGAGGGGGTGGAGACCTACTCCGACCACCGGTACATCCGGTTTGACGTCTCCACCCAGCCCTCGAGCGCGCCAGTCCAACAGGCCCCGAGTGGTCCGCGTTGGGCGCTGAAGCAGCTGGACCGGGAGCTCCTCATGGAAGCCTCGATCGTGCAGGCCTGGGTGTCATCACCGGATAGGCCTGCCGACGTCAATGATGAGGCAGGGCGGTTCCAAGAGGCCATGTCCGAGATATGTGACGTGGCAATGCCCCGCGTCCGGCCAGGAAGCGCCCGGCGCCAGGTGTATTGGTGGTCGCGTGAGCTGACGTCTCTGCAAGAGGCGTGTGTCGCCGCGCGGCACCTGTACGCCAGGCATCGCAGGCTCCGCATTCGTCCACCGAATGCGGCAGCCATTGAGGCGGAGCTGTACGAGGGATACAGAGCGGCGAAGACCGCCCTCCGGGAGGCTGTCATGCGGGCCCGGGATCGGGCCCGTGAGGAGATGCTGGAGACTCTCGACAGAGATCCGTGGGGGCGCCCTTACAAGATGGTGCGGGATAAACTCCGCACCTGGGCCCCCCCGCTGACGCAGAGTCTCCGGCCTCAGCTCGTGGAGGACGTGGTGAGCGCTCTGTTTCTTGCGCGAGGGGAACATCCGCCCCTGCCTATGGCTCCGCCACCTGCGGTGCCGGAAGCGGACCACCAGGACGACGACGACGGCATCCCGGAAGGGACCGGGGTAGACCTGAGAGTGGCGGTACGTAGGCTCAAGGCCAGGAATACCGCCCCAGGACCCGATGGCTTGCCTGGCAAAGCCTGGGTCCTGGCCTCGGAGGCTCTCGGGCCCCGACTGGAGGGGCTCCTAAGCGCATGCTTGGAGAGAGGCCAATTCCCGCTTCGTTGGAAGACGGGGAAGCTGGTCCTCACTTGCGGAACACCAGTTTGGTTTCCGCAAGAGGCGCTGTACGGTGGACGCCATCATGCGCGTGAGAGCCCTCACGACGGGGGATGCAGTGGCCAGGGGGGGGGGGGGGTTGTTTTGGCGGTGTCTCTCGACATCGCCAACGCCTTCAACTCCATGCCCTGGAGCTGCATTAGGGAGGCACTCCGGTATCACCGGGTGCCGACCTATCTCCGTCGTATAGTCGGGGACTATCTGACGGATAGGGCCGTCATCTACCCCGGTCGCAACGGTGAGTGGAACCGGCGAGAGATGTCGTGCGGTGTCCCACAGGGTTCGGTTCTAGGGCCGCCCCTGTGGAACATCGGTTACGACTGGATGCTGCGCGCCGACCTCCCTACCGGCGTCAGCGTAGTTTGCTACGCTGACGACACGCTGGTACTGGCACAGGGGGGGTCGTACGAGGCGGCGGCGGAAAATATGACACGCGGGGTTGCGATAGTCGTTGAGAGGATCCGGCAGCTGGGTCTTGAGGTGGCTCTGCACAAGTCCGAGGCCGTGCACTTCCATGGTCCTCAGAACAGGCCACCACCGGGATTCTCAGCGATGGTAGGAGGGGTATCCATCGGCGTCGAGTCGACGTTGAAGTACCTAGGACTCGTCCTCGACAGCCGATGGAACTTCGTTGAGCACTTCTGACGTTTGGCTCCCAAACTGGAACGGACCGGGGCTGCCTTCAGGCGGCTCCTGCCGAACCTGGGGGGGCCAAACGCCTCCTGCCGGAGGCTCTACGCGGGGATTGTGCGGTCCATGGCCCTTTACGGGGCCCCGGTGTGGGCGCGTGGTTTGGCGCGGCTTGCCGTCCACCACCTGAACGCGCCCCAAAAGGTGGTTGCCGTAAGAATGGTTCGCGGCTACCGCACGATCTCCCGCGAGGCAGCGTGCCTCCTTGCCGGATTGCCGCCATGGGATCTGGAGGCGATAGTCCTCGCGCGCCTGCACGAATGGCGCGCGGAGGCACTATGCCGGGGGGAAACCCCGCTGCCGCGGCAAGTTGTCGTGCTGCGGACAGACTTACGGCATGATCTCATGGCGACATGGAGAGAGCGACTGTCGCAACCCCGTGCTGGGCACGCCACTATAGCGGCGATAAGACCTCTCTTTGAGGAGTGGCTTGAGAGACGCCACGGCGTCCTCACCTTCCGCCTGACGCAGGTCCTCACCGGACACGGTGTGTTCGGGAGGTTCCTGCACCGAATCGGGCGGGAGGAAACGCCCGGGTGCTCCCACTGTGAGGATCGACCGGAGGACACGGTGGAGCACACCGTGGAGGTGTGCCCTGCCTGGGCGGAGCACCGCCGTGTCCTCGTAGCGGCGATAGGCGGCGGCGACCTCTCGCGTCCGGCCCTGGTCGAAGCCATTGTCCGGAGCGAGACGGAATGGGATGCCGTCACCACCTTCTGCGAAGCAGTGATGCTAGCGAAGGAGGTGGCGGAGCGGGAGAAGGAGAGAGCAGCAGCTTTCCTTCCCGGCCACCGCGGGAGACGCCCCGGGCGCCGGGGGCTACGTCGTGGCCCCCGGCCACCGTAGGCGCGGGCCTGTGGACGGCGAGCAATGGGTAGTTCGCCGTCCGTCCGTCTAACGACGACAGGCCGTGTCGACGGCGCGTTTTGTTCCGAACGCGCCTCAAAGAGCTGTCAGCAGCGTGAAGGGGCCCGCAAGGGCCGACGCCTGCCGGGGCTGCGGGTTGTTCGAAAGAGATACCGCGGCTCCGTAACGGAAGGGCACTGAAGGAACACGGATGGTTTTTAGTCAGTAAAAGTCTGACACTCCCTTCCGCTCCACCCAGAGCGAAAGGCGTCATTTGATGATTTTCCATCCGCAAAAAAAAAGGCCTGATAATATTCTTGCTTTTGGCGTGTTGAAATTTCGCAGGATCAATCAAATCAAGGTTGGAATCTAGCAGCGATAGGCATTGTAGATGACGGGATGAAGAATTATATTATAAATAATAATAATAATAATATTAAAATAAGCAAATATGCAGAGATTAAAGAAGAAGTGACCAGAATTTGGAGACAAAGTAAAGTTTATATAGTACCCATAGTCGTCTCCACCACGGGCGTTATACCCAACCATCTCCGCCATAACCTCAAATTAATAGACCTGAAAGACTCAACATTTATTATACTCCAAAAAGCCGCAATTTTAAATACCTGTCGAATTGTAAGAAAATTCATGCAATTGAAAGAAACTGAAATAGTTACCCAGAACACACAACCTACATAAATACTCACTCTATGCTGCATTTACTTAGCTTCGGCCCGTATGTGCAGTAAAAACTAGCCAAAGAACTAAGAAACAGAAATGTTTTCCCTATCATAATTTATTGCAGACCCACATATAGTCCATAATTATGTTAGTAATTAGCTTAACCTATGTTAGTCTTAAATTATTACACATATTTTTAATTTAAATTATTTTTATTTTCGACACCCCATGACACCAGGCACATGCAAGTGCATACACATCCAGTGCATTAGGATGGGACAATCAAATTTATCAGATATTGCCCTCAGAATGCTATTGGAGCTCCCACGAACCCTGCGCATGAGAGATGCGAGTCTCTTTCGATAATAGCATGAAAGTCATCCGTAAAACTTTAAACATCTCTGAAGCACTACAATACCGCGGAAGTCTCATCAGCACCCTGAATGCATTATTATATTGTACCCGAAGGGTATTGTAGGCTCTCTGCGTATACTTAACACATAGACTGACTGCATGTGTAAAATGACTGACAAAAGGCTTTGAAAAGTGTTATCTTAACTTCTTCTGTACAGCGTGTAAATCTACGGGACAGCATGTTACAGCGAACCGCCAATGCCCTTCTTTCTCTTTCTATGTCCGCATCATCAGTGAGATCCTCAGTTAATACGTGATCAAGATACCTAAACTGGAACACCCTATTTAACGGTACGTTCCTCAACTTAACAGGAGGAATCGTTTCAATTTTTGATCCAGCGCGAAACACCAATAGTACACTTTTTTAACATTATAAATGAGACAGTGAGTCTCAGCATAGGTCTCACAAACATTCAATAATATCCTCAGTGCGTTAATCGATGGGCTCAGCAACACCGTGTCGTCTGCATAGCTTATACTATTAACGAAATGCCCATCAATTGAGCAGCCCACACCAGTGTTGCTGAGCTCAACGATCAACTGATTAATATACAGGTTGAAGAGCCACCCTGTCTCATCTCGCACTCCAACCTGTACTCGTTGGAGAGTGCCTCTGTCCATCTGACCTGATTTAATTGGTGGCCATACCAGTATTTGAAAATTTCAATCAAGTCGCTTGGTAAGACCACGTCACGCAACTTCTTCCACAAAATATTATAATTAACTAGGTCAAATGCTTTAGACAGATCCAGGAAAGCAGCGTAAATTGGCGTTTTCCTATTGGAGATAGTACCTAACAGTATGCTTAAGTGTTAATATTGCACTCTCGGTGGAGAGACTCTTTTTAAAGCCGAATTGAGCATCATCTAACTTTAGATATCCACTGAGATGCCGTTCAAGCAGACTGTCAAGTACCTTAGCCATAATAGTAGCTAATGAGAATGGCCTATACTTCTCTTTGTCGGAGATATCTCCAGTTTTATTTTTTACTATATGCACAACTATAGCTCTCATCAGATGCTCAGGAAGATAGGAATGTCTAATACAAAGGGTGTAGAAAACAGCTAGAAGCCCGGAGAGATGAGGCCCTGCGTGCAGAAGATGCTCAATGCTGAGGCCGTCGTACCCTGGTGAT
This sequence comes from Parnassius mnemosyne, assembly GCA_963668995.1. NCBI lineage: Eukaryota > Metazoa > Arthropoda > Insecta > Lepidoptera > Papilionidae > Parnassius > Parnassius mnemosyne. The sequence goes on from CAVLGL010000159.1 coordinate 25,985,473, forward strand.
TTGCCCCTCGTCGTGTTTTAATTATAACAAAAACATCACTCGGCGTAAAACTAATTGGCACGCCCGTCTGGCAGTCCTCAACATCTGACACTATACCCGACGAAATGTTCGGTGATTTTACCCTAAAATGCTCTTTAAATAAATTTGCTATATGTCCTGGCTCATTTACACCCTCAATGCTGACACAGTACAAGCACCACATCGACGACGGATTCAGCAACGGAGTCAGGATCGTGAAGCTAGACGCAAATCAGGATGGATTTACTTTATGGGAAGAATGAAAAAACAAAAATAAAAACCCGCATTTCAAACATGGCGGCAGCCTGAAAATCGGACTCGCGATGAGCACGTGTACGGCACGGTACTCCGAACCAGACAATGGTCAAAAACTTCTCTTTGGTGCCGATGGTGGCCCTTACATTAATGAAACAAGTTACTGCATCCTATCTTCGGACTTCAGATAATATAATACTCGTATTTATGATTAAGTTATACGTTGACAGATACAATAGTCATTGTTCGTGTCCGACCACATACTGAAGATTTTTTACACTCTATTCGCATCTGCATTTCCATATCCATGACTACTAACTACTAAAGTGAGAAATAGGTTTTTCTTGGAACCTCCCTCTGCCGTACCTTCAATACTCGACAGGCAAGTTGGCAGCCCCTCGAGGAGGACAATGACTCGGAAGTGGTCTCGAGACATCGTGGTAGCACTGCGATACTGCTCTGGGCAACAAATACTGCTCCTGAGACGTGTTATTAGTGTAGCAAAGCGATTGGGGGACACCGGTTGCGTTCCGAACGGAGATCCCGGGACCCGTCGTATATGCTGATGATGACCACCGTAGAGTTTTAGCCGGTAGGAGACCGCAGTCCGAACCTTTTTGTTTCCCCCTCAGCAGAAGGTATCCACGAGGATTTTTCTACGAAAAAAAGTCGAGTTGGCAGCGATGAAACGTGGAAGCCACGTTTTTCACATTTGTAAACAAATTATAATATAAAAGATAAGTATATAGTTAATAGCGGAAATTGTGCTTACAAGAAACTTAGAGAACTTATTTTAATGTACATTAAAAATTAATTTAATAACTAAATGACATTGTTCTGCGTCCGTACAATGCTCGCCTAAGAACCAACAGTGAAAAAAATACCTTTATAAGTCCGAAATTACATATGATTGTATGTAAGAACATTAACTCCTGACAGACACTTCTGGAAACATAAATATTAGCAGTTATCATAGAGATTTTGAGGTTATGTTTTATTTTTATGAAACATTAATATATTCTAATGTAAGCAATTCAGTTTTAGCCTAGAACTTATACAGAAAATAAAACTCAGGTTATGATTAGGTAAACTTATCACATAACAAGCCAACTGCACAGTGCACTTAGATTCTTTGCAGAAATGTGTTTTTTCACACAAGACCAAAACAATCACACGTCTGACGTCTATCTATATATTAACGTCTTGTCATCTGTCAACGTTATGGACGTTTTTGCGTGGCACAATGCTGATTTGGCCAATGAGAGTACTGTTACGGACAGCGAGAGACCCGCCGCCCCGTCGCCCCTTCGTTCCCCGTTACGTCCCGCGCACCCCGCACGCCGGCGCTGATCACGCGATATCGGGCAACCAATCAGCGCGCGTGCGGCGAAAATTGCCATCGGGCGGATAACCCCACGGAATGAAGCGCTCTCCTCGGGAATATAAGAAGGGCGATTTAGGCCGTGGGCGTTCATTCGGAAGCGTTCATTCGGAAGCGGCACTCGAGAAGACAACAAGGAAGAATCAAGACAGAAAACCTGGAAGAAGACTCCATACTGAAGACCTCCCTCTTTGAATAGTGATTTAGTTAATAGTGCCGAACCCTTTGTAAATAGTGAATATAGTATAGTTAAAAGTACCATCTTTTCTTCGAGCAGTCCCCTAGTATAGCTAACCTCACACCGCCAGTTAAAGTATAAATACAGTCCACTACTCTCCATCCACTTTATCTTGGTCCATCGTCGCCGGATAGCAGCCAGAAGAAGGAAGAAAGAAGAAAGAAGTAAGAAGAAACAAGAAAGAAGGCAGTTATAGAAGAAAGAACGTAATTATAGAAGAAAGAACATAATTACAGAAGAGAGAAGATTATTATAGAAGATCTTCAAGGAAGAAAGAAGTTCGTCGACGAAGAGAGAAGATCGTCGGTACTAATTTACTCCCTGTTTCTTGTTACGCCTACGTCATACACGTCTATTTTCTGTTTCCAGACAATTTCTTGTTTCTTAACCGCGTTTACGCGGCCAGTGGTCACTCCCTAACGGTGCCAAACTGTGACCATCTGGTAACGCCCTTGTGGCGGGAACGACATCCATACGTGTGTCTTTTTAAAGACTGTACGTACGTCTTTTTGAAGACGACCGGAGGTCGCAACGTGGGACCATGAGGAAGACACGAAGCCAGAAGACACGGAACGATGATGACACGCCGGTAGGAATGCGCATATCCGAAGAAGCACCCGCGTCCCCGTCCGATTATCTCGCGATGGCACAAGCGCCCTCCGCCGCGCCCGCGCTCCAGGCCCCGCCCGCGCCCGCATCTACGCCCGCGCCCGCGCCCCCGCCGCCGCGCCCCGCTATGTCCGTGTCCACGACCGATCGTTTGGGAGAGGTTAGCATTTCCGCGCCGCGTACAGAGACACTCGCCGCGATTATAGAAGATCTTCCGTCTACAGAGATTAGTTCGATAGTACGTATCGTCGCGCCTGTAACAGACGTACATAGGCCCGCGCCCCGCGCCCCGTCGGTTCGCTCCGTTCGTTCAGCCCGGTCGACGGCTAGTGCGATAGATAAATTAAAGCAAATTGAATATAATGCCGCGGAGGAACTAGCTGCAATTAGGAGGAAGCAATTGCAGTTGGAAGAAGATCTTATTAGGAAGAAGTACGCTAGGGACGTCGCGCAACTGCAAGAAGAAACACATAGGGAAAGTGTCAACGAAGACGAGTTAGTTGAAAATAGGGTACGCGTTGATAGGTGGTTAGAGAACGTAGAGACTGTGCGGGGGGAGTCGCCTTCCCGCCCCTCTCAGCCCGCGCCCCGCATCGAGTTAGAGCAGACCCTACCGAACAGGGTAACCGGTTACGACCACAGTGAAGATGCCCAGGGGAGGACGGAAGCGAATAACGTTCAACCGCGCCGCATAGATTCGGTACAGAGGGAAGATGGAGTCGCCGTAGGAATGAACCAGGTGGATCGTCGTGTACGGGTTACGTCGCCGTCGCGCGTCCAACGCCGCACTCTATCGCCTACACATAGATCGCCACATCGCCACGCGGATCGTAGATCACCGTCGCCGCATAGGGATGTAGGTGTACGTAGATCGCCATCGCCACATCGCCGCACGGATCGTAGATTATCGTCGCCGTATAGGGATGTAGGTGCGCATAGGACGCCAGCGCCACAGCGTAGGCTAGAGAGAGATAGGGATAGAGATAGGTCGCTTACTCCGCGAGGAAAGGATAGGGGTATAGAGCGACTAGCGGAAGCTCTGGAGAATATGGTCAGAGTTAGGCCCGCTGCCGCGAAGCAGACGCAGGACTTGCCTATATTTAACGGTTCGGCCGCGGAATGGTTAGCGTTCAAAGCCGCGATGAAAGAATCCACGCGTCTATATGGATTCACAGATACGGAAAATATGGCAAGGTTAAGAAATTGCTTACGCGGTGAAGCTAGGGAAGTAGTATCGGCACTGCTGTTTACCGCGAAGGATCCAGCAGATATTATGCGAACATTAGAGCAGTGTTTCGGCCGCCCAGAAGTAATTATCGATCGCGCGTTAGAAGAATTGAAACGCCTTCCGCGCCCGGATCAAACCGCACAGGAATTAAATGCGTTCGCAATAAAGTTGCAAAATATCGTGTGCATTTTGCAAAACGTCGACGGCAAGGGATATCTGCAAAATCCAATGCTTACTAGGGAGGTAACGAGTAAGTTAAGCCCTCACTTACGGTCGCGTTGGTGTGATTATGCGGAGCACTACGGGAGTGCAGACGAGCCGGACATCGTTACACTGTCCAGGTTCATGATGAGAGAGGCTGATCGTGCGTTGAGTCATGCCTATACGTCCGTAGAGCCGACTAAGGAATCGCCCGTAAGACGAGAGGCGCCGCCGTCGAAAAGAATAGTGACACGCCGCGTAGAGAATAGGGCTCGCGACGTAAAAACGTTCACCGCACAGGAGGACACCGGTAGTGCCTCTTGTATGTGCTGCGGAGGTGAACACGCGATCGCCAAGTGTAGGAAGTTAGCGCAAATGGGTGTGGACGACCGTTGGAATTGGGTAAAAGAAGACGGGGTATGTTTTCTATGTTTAAATAGTAAACACCGACGGTTTAAATGTAAAGCAAAGAAATGCGGCATCGACGGCTGCAACGCCCCCCACCACGCCCTCCTTCACACCCGCAAGACCCGCGCACCTGAGACATCGGCCAAACCAGATGAGACCGTACTCGTCGCGTCTAACGTCGGTAGGAATGCATCCGTATTGTTGAAAGTGTGTCCCATTACGTTACGTGGACCACACGGTAAGGAAATAGACACGTACGCGTTGCTCGACGAAGGTTCGACTATTTCGTTGATCGATGACGACTTAGCGCGTGAGTTAGGAGCGGAAGGACCGGTAAAGCCGCTGAATATTAGGGGAATAAGCAATAGTCAGCGCGTGGCCGATAGCAGGCTAGTTAACATAGGCATACGTGGAAAATCGCGCAGCGAGATGTATAGAATAAATGCGCGTACAGTAACAAATTTACAGATAGGTTCGCAGTCGGTAAATAAAGAGTGTTTACGTCTAAAGCATTTACGCGACCTACCGAGCTCGGTTTGCTATGAGGACGCCAAACCGAGATTATTATTAGGAGCCGACAATTGGCATTTAATAATCACCCGTAATTTGAGGATAGGGCGTCGAAGGCAGCCTATAGCTGCACGTACGTTATTAGGATGGGTGATACAGGGAACCGTGCCGCGATTCACGTGTAGGGAGGACGGTGAAACCGTGTTACACGTCGTAAGCAGTAGCGGACGGATAGATAGGGACATCCGAACGTTCGCGAGTCAAGACGAGGAGATAACGGAACTCCTCAAACGGCAGTACGAGATCGATTCCATCGGTATCTCGCTAAGGAATATGCCGCGACGGGAAGAGGAGCGCGCTGTCGAGATATTCCAGCGCACCGTCAAGAAGGTCGGCGATCAATACCAGGTGGGACTGCCATGGAAGGACGACGACGTGCGGATGCCTCCTAGCTACGAGATGGCTGCTAGAAGACTGCGGACGATCGAGAGGAAGATGGACAAATCGCCGGAATTTCGAGACGCCTATACCGCACAAATAGATAACCTCCTGGCGAAAGGATACGCAAGGGAAGCCGAGGGGACGGAGAGAGAGGACCCTAGGAGCTGGTACCTGCCCCACTTCGCAGTACGAAACCCGAACAAGCCTGGGAAGACGAGAGTGGTTTTCGACGCGGCAGCGCGTGCGTCCGGTAAATGTTTGAACGATTATTTGCTTGACGGCCCCGACTTGTTACGGAACCTACCGGGCATACTGTTCAGATTTAGGGAGAACGAAATAGCCGTGTCAGCGGATATTAGGGAAATGTTCTTACGCGTTAAGATTGACCGTCGCGACCAACCCGTGCAATTATTTCTGTGGCGAGGTAACGAGCGATCCAGCCCACCGCGGGAATACGTTATGACTTCAATGATTTTCGGTGCGAGGAGCTCGCCGTTTCTCGCACATAGCGTTAGGGATCATAACGCGCGCGCACACGCTGAGACACATCCGTTGGCACTTAACGCTATCGTACGTAGTCACTACATGGATGACTACCTAGACAGTTATGCTACGGTAGAGGAAGCGGTAAACACTGCGAGGCAGGTTACGGAAGTCCACCAGCAGGCCGGCTTCACCTTAGCGGGCTGGAATTCGAACCACGCAGCCCTACTAGAAGACAAGCCGGAGGAATTATTAGCGAGCAAGCCTAAGGAGGTAGGCTTGAGACAAGACAGCCCAGGCAGAACCCTAGGGCTATTATGGATGGCCAATGAAGACGCCTTAACGCTTAACACATCCATGAACCGGGTACCGAACGAGGTGAAGACGCTGCAGAGGCCACCGACCAAGAGAGAGGCGTTGAGTGCAGTCATGTCGGTCTTCGACCCGCTTGGACTGCTGAGCTACCTCACCATCACCGCCAAGATCCTGCTGCAAGACCTGTGGCGGATGAAGAAGGTCGGATGGGACGACAAACTACCCGAGGAGGCAGCTGAGGAATTCCAGAGGTGGCTGCGAGTCGTCGAGGAAGTATCACGACTGCGGCTGCCTAGGTGCTATGCTCCTACGGGGGGAGTGGTAGAGCGTCAGCTCCACGTGTTCAGCGACGCAAGCGAACGTGCGTACGCATCCGCGGCGTATTGGAGATTACGATACCGCGACGGAACGGTTAAGGTACGATTAGTGGCGGCCAAGGCGAAAGTCGCCCCGATAAAGGCGCAAAGCATACCACGGTTAGAATTACAGGCGAATCTGAGAGGCGCGCGACTCGCGGAATTCGTGCAAGGCGAGCACAGAGTGGTAGCCGATAGGGTAGTTTATTGGACAGACTCCACTACGGCGCTCCATTGGATTCAAAACGATACGGCGCGTTACACCCCATACGTAGCACATAGATTAGGGGAGATATCGGAGAAGACGTCACCTGAGCAATGGAGGTGGATACCGACCGCAGACAACATCGCGGATCAGGCAACGCGCATTAATTATACGTACAAGGAAGAGAGCGACAAATGGTTTACGGGACCGCGATTCCTGTACGAAGAGGAAGATCGATGGCCTCGACGACGGGAAGAGAAGGCAGGGGATGAAGATGACGAGCTGGAGGAAGTCGTGGCGCACCAGAGCGACACCAGGGGCGCTCCACACCTGCCAGACATCGAGAGGTTCTCTTCTTACGAGAGATTGGTCAGGGCCACCGCTCGGATATTACAGTTCGTCGATGCCATGAGAGGAAAGGCGCACGGACTAACATTGGACCACATCCAGAAAGCAGAGCGGATGTGGATAGAGCGAAGTCAACAAGAGAGTTTTGCTGAAGACATCAGTCGACTGCAGAAAGGAAGGAACTTGGCAACCGGCAGCGCGTTAAGGAAGCTCGACCCCATATTCGAAGATGGCGTACTGCGAGCTAGAGGACGGATTGACGCAGCCGATGTGGACAGCCAAATGAAGAGGCCCATCATCCTGAACGGACGCCACCAGTTTGTAAAGCTGCTTGTGGAGAAGGCGCATAAGGAAGCAAGCCACGCCAACAGGGAACGGGTAGTGAACGACCTACGCACGAGATATCACATACTTCGACTACGACCGACCGTACGAGAAGTGGAGCGGAGATGTCTGCGGTGCAGGGTACGCAAGGCGACACCACGGCCAGCGGTTATCGGAGATCTACCACCTGAACGGTTAGGGGCATTCGCGCGACCATTCACCTACACCGGAATCGACTATTTCGGGCCTATAACGGTAACAATAGGACGTAGGCATGAAAAACGGTGGATAGCGTTATTCACTTGTTTGACGACGCGCGCGGTACATCTAGAGATAGTTTATTCCCTAACGACGGACTCGGCGATATCGGCATTGCGGCGCATGGCGGCTAGGCGTGGGTGGCCACGGGTCATCTACTCGGATAACGGAACAAACTTTCATGGGGCGGACACCGAATTACGACGGGCGATGGAAGAGTGGGCACCCCTGCTGAAGGACTACGCGTTGACTCGGCGGACGGATTGGAAGTTCATCGCGCCGGGTGCGCCGAACCAGGGAGGCGCATGGGAGCGTCTCGTGCGCTCGGTGAAGACCGCGCTCGAAGCCACACTCAATCAGAAGAGCCCACGGGAGGAGACATTAGCGACGCTCCTCACAGAAGCCGAAAACACCGTTAACTCTCGACCGTTGACGCACGTACCGGTCGACATCGACGAAGAAGAGGCATTGACACCCAACCACTTCTTGCTGCTGGGACCATCGAGCCTTCCAGTGACCGCGCCGTGCACGCCTAATGATCGTCGGGCGTGGAGAGCGGCGCAGGGACTTGCCGACGAGTACTGGAAGCGCTGGGTGAAGGAGTACCTGCCGACGCTGGTTGCGCGCGGAGACTCAAGGGACGTGCAGCAGCGCCCGGTACAAGAAGGAGACCTCGTCGTGGTGGCAGACGGGACCATGCCGCGGAACGTGTGGCCAAGAGGAGTTATAACCAGGACCTTTCCCGGACCAGACGGCGTGGTACGGAACGTCGAAGTGAGGACCAGGGGCGGATTGCTGCGGCGGTCGGTCAGGAGGATCGCCGTCCTCCCGAGTGCAGCCTAGGCTCGCAAGGCTTCGCCGGGGGGAGAATGTTACGGACAGCGAGAGACCCGCCGCCCCGTCACCCCTTCGTTCCCCGTTACGTCCCGCGCACCCCGCACGCCGGCGCTGATCACGCGATATCGGGCAACCAATCAGCGCGCGTGCGGCGAAAATTTCCATCGGGCGGATAACCCCACGGAATGAAGCGCTCTCCTCGGGAATATAAGAAGGGCGATTTAGGCCGTGGGCGGTCATTCGGAAGCGTTCATTCGGAAGCGGCACTCGAGAAGACAACAAGGAAGAATCAAGACTGAAAACCTGGAAGAAGACTCCATACTGAAGACCTCCCTCTTTGAATAGTGATTTAGTTAATAGTGCCGAACCCTTTGTAAATAGTGAATATAGTATAGTTAAAAGTACCATCTTTTCTTCGAGCAGTCCCCTAGTATAGCTAACCTCACACCGCCAGTTAAAGTATAAATACAGTCCACTACTCTCCATCCACTTTAAGTACAATAGTATTGTTATTTTAAATAAAATACAGATGATTTTACTATATCCCAGTTCCTTGATAATATACATATTAATCTGAGGTATATTTTAAAATATTAGTGTTTAAAGTTTTAAAATTTTAAATATTTAATATTAAGTATATTTTAAAATAATATATTTAGTTTATGATAACTAATATATTTTGTTTATGATAACTTTTGAAATATGTCACAGAAGGTATTGTGCGATTGGCCAAGTCACAGGAGCCCATAAGCCAAAAAGTATAATAAGTCCATACGGGAAAAGAGAGCCCTCTGACAATATTGTAGTGCAGACAAAATTCAACTACTAGCGTCTCCTATAAATTGAATCCGAACTAATTCGCTATATATATAGCGATATATTATATTCATCATATTTAAACCATTATGTTCTTTAATTCGTATACTTACTGAAACAGTTCCTATTTTTTTGTAATACTAATTTATATTTTTAATATTAAAAGTAGGTAAATAGTTTCAATAAGTACACTTGTATTTCTGAGATAATAATATTTATAAAGGGTATTTGAAATGAAAATGAAGAATGACAATTTAGTATGACAATTATTTCATTTTAATTTTTTATTATAATATTATGCTGGTTGCCAGAATCATAATTATCATATTTATCGATTGATTCGATAATTATTACGTATTTTTATGTTAAAATCATAATTACTTATAAATAACATCACCAATAATTTTTTGGTGCACTTATTTTTATTTTGTAAGTAAATAGCGTTTTATTTTTCCAATGTAGCGACATCTGTGAAGAAATAAGACCAAATTATGGGTGGCGCCACCATCCATTGAATTTTTGTGCTTCAAGGGAACTGTCCTACGCCTGCCATAAACGCAGCACATTAGTATTAAAAAAAAGGTACTAAGTCAAAATCTAAATAGTCCTATATTGAATATTATCTAATGCATAATTGAGAATACGAATTTTGGTAATTATCAAATATATGTTGGTTCTTAGGCGAGTTTTTACAATGTCCTTTGCCAATGGAAAATATAAGACCGTCTTCCTCTACAATAAAAAAATATTTAAATTCACCCCTCTTCCTTATCTCAAAACATTAAAGCCGGTTTTCTATTCCTTATAGGATTTGTACAAGAAACAAAATTTTGATTTCGATTAAGCTAGTCGACTGACAACTATTTGATCGAAATTAATGCCGATTTGAGTTAATATTTTATTTTGCGTTAGCTCGATTTCATGAGTACGAATCACTTTGAGTCTGAAATAAATTAAATTTATTTAAAAATGGAATATATCGAGAATAGGCTTGCAGATTATCACGTGGACGTTAAATTAATTATATGTGGTAACCGGAAATAAGTAATGCCATTAACTTGTCAGTTAACCCACTGTAACTGGAGACAGCTTGGCGATGTCATAGTTAGCCCGGCTACCTTCAGTTTTATTTAAAATTCAAATTCAAATTAATATTCAAAAACTGAAGGTGGCCGGGCTAACTATGACATCGGGACGTCAAACACCTCAGTTCTTCCTGTGAACATGGGTGCTGTAAAGCACCAGAAACATCGGGAATTAAAAGGTTAAATTAAACGCGATAAAATCCGTAAAAATTAGTTTCATTTTTTACCTAAATTTTTAATGAAAAAAGTGTGAGTTGCACAAGTTTCTCGTTACAATCATCAGTTTGCCAGTGGTTTTATGTGGCTTCCGCTGATTTTGCCTCACACTTACATAATGTCCATTATGCAGATTGCATTCAAAGCCAGTACTATAAAATCCATTCAAAAACTTTATGATATAACTTAAAATAATTTTCTTGAATTTTATTTTTCAAAATGTATTACTATAAAAACAATATTGCGATAAATTTTGCCTTTTATATTCATTTTCAAGGAGGTTGTTAACATAAAGTGTTTCCCCACTCAATTCAGAATGCTCTTATAAAAAATAGTATTTTAGTAAAACCTTTTTTTGTTTTAAAAGTGCTCTACTTTTTCTGCTATAAGGTAGAAGAGAAAAAAAAATATTCGTCATGCAAAGAAAACATTTTTTTTTCTATGACAGAATAGTGAAATATTTCTGAACTTCAAAAATAAAAGGAGTTTTAATGTGATTCGCACTTTGAAAATTATTGCTCCCAATACTTAGCTAATCTAAACGTTAATGTACAGTTCATAACATATCATTCTTTAAAATGTTAAAAAACAATTTTGAATCAGGACTTAAGAAATAGACGAAAAAGTTAATGGATCATTTGTTGTAAAATTGCTAACCAAAGTTTTGTTTTATATTTCTTTTTTATCTTATAGAGTTTACGAGATAATCTTTAAAAACAATTTATTTAAAGAGTTTTTCGATTTCAAATAAAATCTAGCATGTTTTCCAGATTAAAAATATCCTAGATGATTTCTATTTTCTATTTTTTCACGAAATTTCATCACAATTTATTTAATTATTACGAAGGTTAGCGTGGGACAGGCAGACATATAAATTTTTTAAAAACGATTTTTCATATCTCGATGGCACGCAAGAATCCCTGTGCATAATTGAAGCCAGTTATTTCGATATACATATGCGCTTGCCTCAGGCATAATAGTTAGAACTTCTCTATGTAGCTGTACCTACATGAACCGATAGTTTTTGGTAAAATTATTATTATATGCAGGATATTGTTTGCAGATCTCATAAATAGGAAACTTTCTCTATTAGAGTCTTATAAACGAGAGGAGGTTTTAACCAGTATTAATACGTTTAAAGACCGTTGTGGTACTATAATTAAATAAGTAACAGCTACAATTAAACTTTCAGAGACTTCGTGCTTCAAAACGTGTGATTTGTAACGCTCATTAGAGTGTTAGAGTGCTCAATTAAAAAAAAAAGCCACTGAAGTGGCATTTCTCATTAATTCTAAGCTGTGAGTCAAAACCTTGTAACAGTTTTAATTTTTCTAAAGGCCATGTGTATCAAGATAAGAACCATACACTGAGAAGCATAAGGTAAATAGTACATGTGACACGAATACGAATTTTGGGGGTGTAAATAATATATGATTATAATGTATAATTTAAGTCAAAGTCAAAAATAATTTAACAAGCGTAGCTCTTATGAACGTCAAATCTACCGACGGTCGATAAATTAGACGTTAACGAAATAACATTTGTCTTTGAAAATTTAAAGAGGTTACCTATGTGAAATAAATTTTATTTTTATAACAATAAGTTTCGAATAGAGTTCGACGTAACATTTTCAAAACACGTCTAGAAAATAAATTAAAGGAAATTAGGGTAGCGTACTCGTATACATGGGGTCATTTGTTTTGTACGAGCATAATATATTTCATTTTGTTAGTTTCAATAGAAATACGATGTTTATTCTTTAAAAAAGGATATTAAAAAATTCACAGTGCGCGTAGCTCGGTTTCGAATTCCACTAGCACCAATGGTTTCTTTTATATATTTTATATAGTTAGAGTGACGAACAAACACATAGTACACCTGACGGTAAGTGGATGCTGAACAAAGCAATGAAATGCAATTTAATGTGCATTACGTACTCGGTAGCGAAGAAGACATCGTGAGAAAACCTGTGTAGTTTCCTTACGATGGTTTTTCACATGGTTATACTCCATTATGGGATTAACTGACAGGAATTTCAGGAAGTTAAGAAAATTGTAAATTGCCCATAACACATCAGTTGTCCTGTGAAATATAGTAGAATGGTCACTTAACTGTTCTTTTAGCTTTCCTGGTTACAAATCTACGCAATTTGTTACGAGCGCTATATGCACGGCCTTCGTAACGAAACATATAAAATAGAAACATAACATGTGCAACCACGTCTTCTTTGTTTTCTCAAAAACCTGTTCAGCGTAATCAATACCTGTTGTAAGGAATGTGAGAGAAGCTGTAACTCGGCTGTGCGGTAGGTGACGGTTGTGTGAGTTAGCTATATGCTTAGACTTTAAACACGATTTTCTTATTGGCTATCTTGAGGGAATGAAAAAGGGAAACAAATACATTTAAATGCATGAAACTCACGGAGGGACTGAGGTATTCGAAGTCCAAATGTTATACTTAACCACGCCTACCAGGTACTCAGTAACCATGGATGCTATAAAGTACTCGAAATTACGGGAATATAAAATAAGTTAATATATGCGATAAAATCCAATACATTCTTAATTGATTTATTGGTGGATAAGAGGCAAATAAGTCAAGCGTGTCGCAATATTTATAAGAGTGTCATACCTGCCCCCTTTCAGTACCATGCGCGAAACCTGGTGTAGATTAAATAAGGGTCAAGTACCGTAACCGTAAGAGCCTATTAAAGTTCAATGCTGAACATAGGCCTCCCTTATAGATTGATTCAAAGGGGGACAATTTATGGTGGAATCAATCTTCAATCGGTTGGCAAGCGAGTTGGCCAACGCAGTTTTTATTTTTAGTCATTATTAGGATGATGCTGCTGCCCATCTACTGATTTGTTTCTCTCTGTCGCCTCTTCTGACACTCACAGGATGATATGGGTAGTAGATATTCTTACACCGGAACTACACGGCTTAATATCCACCAAAATATGGCAAAATTCTTCACAACAGAATTTTCAAATGTGATATGAAGTTTTTGGAAGATTTAGTTTGCAGCTTAACTCACCAGTACAATACACTTTATTTCAAGGCGCAGAAACTGGAAAACTAATTTCAGGTTTATATCACCATTAAAAACAAATTGCTGTTGCGACAACATGTAGCTCTATATAAAAATAAAGTTAACAAACCACTCGAGTGCTAAAAAAAGCGCTAAAGCTAAAGTAGTAAAAGCGGTTATAAATTCAAATCCAGTTACAAATTTATATTATGCAATTACATTAAGCTTACTTCCAAATAACCATAGCTTACAAATATTTTAATTACTTATTTGTAACTAAAATAGAATAATATTTCTATAAACCGGAAACAGAATACTATACATAATATGTCCAAAAAGTCTCATCTTTTATTATGTTGTAATTAAGTACACATAACATTCGACATAATATCGAAATTTACAAATATTTAAGGTTTGTTTGTAAAAATAGTATGATTAATAAGAAAGGATGAAAGCAATTTGTTCCTATCTATCTTATTTATTTTATTGTTACATTTAGTAGTAGTATTTATTGTTACATTGAGGAAATTAATGTCTGCGGGTACTTACAGACCTGTAAGAGTACACAACCTAAGCACTATGCTCAATGACCTCAATAGTGTTTCCCAACGGATAGGTCTTAATATGAACATGGACAAAACAAAGATCATGTTTAATGTCCATGTCACACCTATGCCGGTAGTTGTTGGGAACACTATGCTCGAAGTTGTTGACGAGTATGTTTACCTGGGACAAATAGTCCGACTAGGTAAGTCCAACTTCGACCGAGAGGTCAATCGACGGATTCAACTCGGTTGGGCAGCGTTCGGGAAATTACGGCACATCTTCTCGTCAGGTATACCTCAAAACTTGAAAACGAGACTGTTCACCCAGTGCGTGTTGCCAGTGATGACATACGGAACTGAGACGTGGTCCTTCACTGCTGGCCGGATGAGGAAGCTCAAGGTCGCTCAGCGAGCTATGGAGAGGGCTATGCTCGGAGTTTCTCTGCGTGATAAACTCAGAAATGAGGATATCCGCAGCAGAACTAGAGTGACCGACATAGCCCAACGGATTAGTAAGCTGAAGTGGCAATGGGCCGGCCATATAGCTCGAAGAACCGACAACCGATGGGGAAGAAAGGTTCTCGAGTGGCAGCCTCGTACCGGCAGGCGAAGTGTAGGGCGTCCCCCCACTAGATGGAGTGACGACCTGGTAAGATATGCAGGAAGTCGATGGATGCAGGTGGCTCAGGACCGTGCTTTGTGGCATTCTTTGGGGGAGGCCTATGTTCAGCAGTGGACTTGTGAAGGGCTGTAATGATGATGATGATGAAGAGTACACATGTTCAACCGAATGTTTTCGTGAAGGTTTTTAATTTATAAAAACGAGTTTAACAAATCTATATTTTAATACACTTATCTGCGGTTAGGTAACTAAATGTTGAAAAAATTGTAAGTACTGGTTCCGAAATTCTACCAAAACCAATATGAATACAAACATTGACTAAGCAGTATTTGAAATATAATGAAATAATGTTAACCTTCCGTTAAATGTATTAGGGTGCGTACAGATTAAGTAACATGTTGTATAACTTTTGTCTTATAACACGTCCACATTATGTAACATTGTTTTTCAACATTGCAACATATATCAATACTGTACACATTAGAATAACAATGCAATATAACAATGTTATATGACATTGTAGTTTGCCGTTCTGCCGTTCGAGTTATATAACATTTGTTTCACGTTACATAACACGTTTTATTACTTTAAGTCTCCACATTACTGAAACATGTTATATAACAATTGTTAAATAAACATGTTATGTTATATAATGTGTACGCACCGCTTTCAGTACATATAACTAAATGCACTTTCATTATGTACCGATGCACTTTAGCTTGTGTAGAAATTTCATAAATGTTGAAATAATCTATGAGAATTTTATCATGCACTAGACGTGGAAAGCAATTAATTGATGTAATAAAATATCGCAATATCAAATATGCACCGGTTTGTTTTTATGGTGAGCCGTGGTAGCTCAGGGACTAAGCGCTCGCTGTAAATTTCACAGTACCTACGCGAGCAACCAGGTTTCAATCCCCGCCAGCACCAATGAAATGTTACTTGCAATTTAAGTGCTCGTACTCGGCGGTGAATGTAAATATGGTGAGGAAACCTGCATGTTTGAGAATTAAGAAAAAATAAATATATCGAAGACATGTGAACAATACGCATCGGGGCAACACGGCGGACATTTAATTGCTCTAAAACACTCTTAGAAATGAGAGGAGGACTGTGCCCAGCAGTGAAACGTAACGTATATAGTCTGTAATTTTAACTTAATTAAATATGTTTATTTAACCACAAATATTCATGTACCTTTTTTATACCCATTTTAAATCAGAAATAAATGAAATAGTTATGTTTATTGATGTCTATTTTGGCTTTTTCTACAGTCAATTCTTACGACACCCTCGGTATGAAACGGGGTGAAGAACTTTTTTACGGCATCACTAGACATTTACATGCAAATAGTTATTTAAATCCTTGCTTTTTGGTTATCCCTTTTTAAAATGTAAATTATATTACCTAAAAACCTTTGGGTGTTGTTAGAAAAAGCCATATCTTAGGGATGAGCCGGGTAAGGTGGTCAGCCCAGTGAGCGGCCAATACGTTGTGTGGAAGTAACAAAGCGGAGATATAATATTTTAAAAATACATAGTCGTTCATATACAATTCGGTTATTGTTCGATCCGCTTACGCTGTTGTGGCGTGATGAAATAAAATATATTTTCATCATCGATTTAAAAAAATAAAATAACGTATTTCGAATGTATTTTATTTTAAATCTACTACCGTTTTAAAATGGAGTTAAACGGACTGTTTAAGGCACTCCAATGACAGCACCACCGCAAAATCTTCCTACTGAGACCGGATGTCGTTGGTGCAATCCATGTAAATTGCGAGAGTGCTGGAAGTAGAGACGTAGACTTAGAGCCGTACCATACACTATAGCGTAGAGTTGCTTGAAAGAACAGGAAGTGTTTTTTCAAGCAGAGTTTTGTAAAGTTAGACTAGCTTGCAGAAGCTGAAGGCCGCAGAAGATGTCTGCTTGCGAGCAAATGAAAGGAGTTCTTGAGGAAGGTAAGGAAAAACGAAGTTTTTGAAGGATGCATATCACGTTGAGTACCACTTTGGCTGTCGGGAGGATGAAGGGGATATCTTCCACCGGGAAAGGTAGTCAGCTCGGTAAAGGGCCAATACTCCGTAAGTATATTAAATGTAAAGTCGTTCGGAAACTTTGATGGAGTGATTTTAGCTTCGATTTTTCTACCGACTTCAAAAAGGAGACGGTACTAAATTCGACTGTATATTTTGTTTATGTGTGTTACGTCATAACTTTTTACTGGGTTAACTGATTTTGACGATTCTTTTTCATTTGAAAGCTAGTTATTCACATGTGATCCCGCATAAATTAGATCAACAACTGGCTTAGCGTTTTTGAGTTAATGCTAATAGTATTCTTGATATATGTAAATGTCAATAGGTCACAGCATCCCCTTACCTTCAGTTGGACTGAGTGTTCGTTTGTCACCCCTATTTTGTAAAAAATACATATTCTTAAATTTTTTAAATATATTAATATATAATATGTTATATATAATTAATGTCGAAATTGGTGTTTTAAATTTTAAGGCGGGGGTATATTTCCCTCGATTACTACGGCTCTACTTTCTTTTATGAAAATTAAATCAAAAATGATTCAACTAGGGAGGAGAATGTAACAATACTATTTTAATAAGGATTGGGGTTGATTTTTCATTAGATAAAAATTATTAGGCAAAAGCACGATGTGAACAAATTAACAAGGTTACAATTTAGGCATATGTGGTTGATAACTTTTACTTGGCTTTTGAAAAATTAGCCCTTAAACGAAACGATACCGGAATACCGATTTGCTTGAATCTTTCTTGTTTAAAAATGAAATAAAAATCTAATAAAATGTAATAATTTTAAGTATAGTTATGTATTATAATTATTGATTAAATTTCATCAATCATTAACCTGCTCGTGTAATGTACGAGTATCAATTTCTATTCCTAATATCAACTTCAGTAAAATATGTTGCACACTGCTTACTAAGAAAAGAGGCCCTCTTACATACAGTAAAACAATTGTTTGTAGAAAATATACTTCGCGCGATTCGTTCCCGCGGCTATGCAGTACCGCAATCAAACGGTAAGCCACTGCCAAGTGACCAAATAAGAAAGCCATAATAAAATAAGAAAACCGTAAAAATAACTTACTTACTTACTTATCCGCACGCATATACGCACAATCCCTGACGGGGTAGCCAGAGAGAACAGATCGCCAAGTGTCACGATCCTTACAAACCTCTTTCGCTTCTTTCAGATTCATTATCTTCTTCATACATGCACGTCTAGGTATCCGAGTACTCTTGACCCTACCTTCTTCGAGCAATTTGCTCACATGGTCTTCGAAAGTTATTCTCGGTCTTCCTCGACACCTTTTAATATTAACTTTCGCGCTATATATTTTCTTCACCATTCGGTCTTCACTCATTCGCTCAACGTGCCCAAACCACCGAAGCACGCCCTTATCAATTTTTGTGATAAGGTCATCTTTCAAACCTGCCATATTGCGAATCTCTTCGTTTCGCTTTCGGTCGGCCATGGTAACGCCGCACATTTTACGAAGAGATCGCATCTCCACTGCATTCAACTTACTTTTATGCTTCTTCTGGCATACCCAGGTTTCGCTGCCATATAAAAAAGTCGGTACCAACACTGCGTTATGTATTGCAAGGCGTGCACTCTTCACTACGCCTTGCCTTTTGACTAACGCAGTCAGGGCACCATTGACTTTGTTCCCGGCAGCGACACGCCTGTCCACATCTAAATCACATCTTCCATCCCGGCTAAAAGCACTCCCCAAGTATACAATTTCATTTACCTGGTGGTAGGTGGTAGTGCAGACTTACGCTCAACCTCCGCTTCGACTTCTGCAAGAGAAGCTGGATCTGTAGGTTTGCTAGAGGGAGTAAATTGGCTCTCCAAACTGTCCGCGAGGTATTAGGCCTTTTCAGAGTCGTCAAAGGCGAGATCGAGCTTTCCTGGCCTAATGAGAGGCAACATAGGAGAGGACTGTTCTGCTATTAGATCTCGGGCTGCTGTGATGGCTAGATATCTTCCAAAAAATTATCCCGTTTGTCATGTCTTAACTCTTTGATACGCTGTTTAACCTTGTTTTGAAGTTTAAGTCGGATTTTGGGATCTATAACACGATAGTGATCGTAATGTCTTGGGGCTGCGTTTTTCGCTCTGGTCAGCCGCTGAATATCACTCGGAAGCATCTGCTGATTGCTGGAAACACGAATCCTAAGGGAGCATTTTTCAACTATTTTTTTTTTTAAAAAAAAACGTTACACCCACACTAGGATTTTCTCCCTTGTCGTGGAGGCAGTTTATAAACATAAATTGCACAAGGACAAACATCCAGACCCGGAACAATTATTTGTAGGCCATACAAATACTTGTTCCGTGCGGGATTCGAACCCGCAGCCCCCAGCGCAACAACTGATTGCTAAGCCACTGCACCACGGAGCCGTCAATTACGGTACACTATAGAAGTGTAGTGAGCCGATAGGGTGATAATCGCCTCATTGGCCTCTTTGGGCGAGTCTATCTTGTCAGGGATTTTATCTAAGTGCTGGGAGGTCGTAGACTCAAGGTTGTCCTCGAGCTTACGCCAGTCCACGATGGTGTTGGTCTGAAGGACGTCACCTGCGGGGTGGCCCAGTTGCAATAGGACTGGTCTGTGGTCCGAGTTGAGTTCTAAAAGGGTTTCGATCGATGCTATCGACAAACGGACATCTTTGAGTATAGCTACATCAAGGACGTCCGGTTGGTGACTGGTAGCGAATGGGTAGCGGGTTAAAGTCTAAGGCACTGTGTAAGTGTGCGCGGAAAATACGCCGAAACAAGCTACGTTTCAAAAAAGGCTCTTGCACTAACATTATACGTCTTAATCGTGGTTGCGCAAGAAGAATTTCATCATTTTAGTCTCTGAGGCCGTTCGAGTTAAAGAACGCGACAATCAGAGAGCTTGGTTTAGTTCTACCGAGATTTTATGCTGCCATGCTGGTATTTAGAAGATGTGATTAGGCGCACTGTAAAGATCAGATTGCATCGATAAAACCTATATGCACAATTGAAGCATAGAGCTTGTCCTGAGGTGCGGTGGCTCCGCAAAGTTTGCGGGCCAAGGCGGATAAATCAGCAACGTTAATGTTGCTGATCAAACCGTCGACTAGCGGGAAATCAGAAGCGAAGGAAGACGAGCCTTGTGGGGCGGGCTTCGGTTTTGGGGTCTGGGAAGGTGGTACTGGCCGTGTGGTGACAAGTGCCGGCGGTTTCACCCAAGCTATGGATTTTAACGTGGAAGGCACGGAAGGGCTAGCATCTTTTTCGGTCGCTCCGGTAATAGGGTAAGGCTTGGTGGCGATTTAAGGCTTGAAAGTAGGCACCAATGACGGTGCGTGTTTGGGGGCAGGCAGTTGAGAGCGTGACGTACTGGCTTGGCCCGCGCGTCCGGGACAGCTTTTAACTCCGCGATGTTTCCTTCGCGGCGCTTTGGAACACCCACAATAATTCGCTGGGTGTCCCTCTTTGCGACAATTGACGCAGCTCGGTGGTCTAACCGTCTTGGGCGTGCAGGGACAGTCAGTGGTATTGTGGTCACCTAGGTACTTGTCGCATCTAGGCCTAGCGTAGTAATTTCTGGCCGAGTGGTCCTATAGTTAGTTGGCACTGATGGCACAGGCCAACGATGCCCATATTTTTGGGGCTTCAAATGCTATCCCCGTGAGGTTACAGATGCGCCGAACGTTAAAAATCTCCTTACCTTCCGGAGAAAGGTCCAGGATGACAAGGCACAGATCTAAAAATCGTTTCTTGTCGGTCTGGTGGTACAGTGCATGCAACTTCTGGACCGGGAGATTTCGGGTTTTTATGTCGTCTAAAATGTGGACAGTCCCGAGCTACTTGGCACAGATCAGAACTGACGGTTTTCATGACTTATTTCGGAAAAAAGTAGCGTCGCTGATGGGAACGATACGGAGAAGTGACAACAGCATCCTGAGAACGGTGTCTGATGGTTTGTGCGAACTGTGCGATAATTCTTCTAGGTGTCGACCGCACGGAGTGCCTCTTAGGTACATGACAAATATTTATTTTTTACAATAATTCTATTTTCTATACACAATGTGGTTCAAGGTGTTATCAGAATTCCGAATTACTAACACATCTAGAAAAGCTAAAGAATTGTTTGCCTTTTACTCCATTGTGAACTGAATTTTAGAATTTATAGTGTTGAGATGGTCTAAAAATGCAGTTATTAACCCCTAATAAAAATAAAGTCGTTATTCAGAATATAGCAGATGCAAAATTTAGGTTTTCTAAAAATCAGAATAGAATCAAAATTGCTTTTAGAAAAAGCCCAAATTAGGTGCAGTTTAGGTGCTAATTAGGTACCAAGCTTAAAAATTAGTTGCTCTAAATGTTTCACTGCAACGAACTGTTGAAATTTGCGTTGCAAGAATATTGATATTGTTATTGCCTATACTTGCAGCACCTAATTAGCACTTAATTCCTTGCTATTAATATTTATCGTATATCTAATAAATTCATTGCGTTGCTAGCAACGCAAATTTAAACAGTTCGTTGCGGTGAAAACTTTAGAGCACCTAATTTTTATACTTGGCAACTAATTAGCACCTAAAAAGCCCCTAATTTTGGGTTTCCTTAATGGAAATTCCTGACTTTGCGTTGCTGGCGAGACACAGCTCAAGTGTGACGAATAAGAAAAATCTTCTCTACTATTGGAGAAACCATTTAAAGAAGAAGAAGTAATAGATTTATAGAAATAACTGAGCTATTATAGCTATAAATAAATGAGCAGATAAGAATTTTCATACTACTTTTATAGCAGCCAGTGAACTACATAGCTGATTTCATTAACAATACCTAATTATTTCTTATATTTATGCAAATATTGCACATTAAATGAAACTAATTTTATGGATTTTATTGCGTTTAATTTTCACATTTTAATTCTCGGCGTTTCTAGTACATGGTTACAGCACCCATGGTCATGGTGGGGGGGGGGGGGGGGGGCTGAAGGGTTTGACGTCCCAATGTTATAGTTAATCCGGCTACCTTCAGGTTTAGACTTTTTGGTGGTCCAATCCACGCAAAACGAGCTTACAGTATCTTGAAGACTTGCAGTGGTATGATATATGATTTGGATTTAATTTTATTAATTATAGAATTCAAAGCAGATGGTAGCCCCCATCCATCTTCTCTATTGAAATAAGGATGTTTTTGAATATCAATAGCCTCGTGGATCATTCTTGATAGGAAACGGTGTTCTTTTGCGAGGATTTGTGGTCTATCAAATCTAATGTAATGGCGGGGACGATCTTGAGCATTTTCACAGACTGCATACTTTCCGGAGCGTCAAACACCTCAGTTTCTCCTGTTACCATGGGTACTGTAAAGAACCCGAAACTTCGGGAATTAAAAAGTTAAAATTAAACGTGATATAATCCGTAAATTTGCTTTCATTTAACATTTGAATGTAACGCCTATGTGTTTAATTGTTTAGTGGTAATACCTTTGCGAAAGTAATTGTTTTTCTCAATTTCAAACGTGGCATGCTGGAGTCCTCCTCTCTTTTCCATCACTCTTTCTATTTGTGAGTTGCTCATTTTGAGGCGGGTGCTGTTGCTGCGTGATCGTGGCTCTCGGCGCGTTGTTTTATGCTGTTGATACTTGCCGGCCTACTGTCCACTAAATGAAAAGCAACATGGATGTATGTTACATAACTTTTTTTCTACATTAATTTTTTTTTTCTTTAACAAATTATTATTTTTACCCCAAAAAATTAATTAATTAATTTTATTTTACAATTCTTTACTGCCCTTAGCTTTACGATACGTGAAAAAATACATGAGCCTATTAACAGATAAACCTTAAAAATGGTGGAAGTATTATCAAATATTTTGTTATTATTTATCATATATCAATATGCTACACTATCGATATAGGAGCCAAAATAAGCAATTTCAAAAACGTAGTCAGCCTGTCTCTCTGAACGTGTATTACATAAAAACCACTAAACGAATTTGAATGGAATGGAAACACTGTAGTATTGTTGTGTAAAAGTCAAACCATAATAGTTAATATACATCATCGCACTGTTAATTTTAGGAGATGGAGGTAACCCTAATTGTCTGGGTATATAATGTAAAAATCTTTGGAAAATTTTACTGGAGCTTTCGACGCAATTTTCTTTAGTAGTTTAGTTAACATAATTACCCAACAAGTTGTGTTTTTATTTTCTTTAGGTAAGCTTGAGTCTTCATAATTACTACAGATTTTAGATTAATCATTGGTGGAGTTACTCATATACCATTTTCAACTTTATTATATAAAATCTTTGTGATGTAGAGCTAGAATACGCGCGGAAGACTTATGTTTTTCTTTTATTGATGTATATAATATTATTTCCTAAAATAATTTTTAAAAGAAAACAAAACAGACTAGATGATATGACGTATTGGATTCTCTTGCATCACCATTACATAGTGGGAACTAAACTACTGCTGCACATACATTCCCATAGGTTGATATAGAATGCCTCATAGGCAATCTATGGAATAGGATTACGTTCATCCGTATTGGACTTTTGATAGGCTGTAACAAATGGGTGAATGAATATTCAAGAACAGTGACATATGTAACATTTACTGATACTTCCCATTGTATATTGTTTATTTTTAATATAATAGAATAGAAATCCTTATTTTTTTTTATTAGTTGGTATTCGGCTCAAATTAGTTGCTTCTTATGATAACGTGTTAGACACTGACATTACCATCGGTTGTGGTTAGGAACTTATTCCACAAATATCCTGAATTCCTCTTAAATCCCTTTTTCGGCTTAAACAATACCAAGAGCCGGTGATCTAAAGTTTGGGGGGCTCAGAGACTCAAGTTTCACTTACAACATCTTAATATAACATTTAAGTAAGGAACAACGTTATATTTTTAATAGAATATATTTAGTTTGGTATTTTTTTCTATCTGATTAAAATATGGGATTTAAAAATAGATTGCTTTAAAGAATGAAAATACATGTTTGTTTTACATCTTTGGCGCATCACTTTGTAACTCAGAAATTACAAAATCATTAGGCATATTTATTTTCTTCATCATAAGTCCACTTCTGAATATGAGACTATGAGACATAATGTGACTCTTCCGCTATAGCGAGTATTTACCTTAATCATCACGCTTGGCAGACGGACTGACGATCGAAATACCGACGTGATCACTTTCGACAACACTGCCCCTCGCCGGACTAGGTATTTTAAGTCTGTACGAGATAGTTACCGCTATACACTGGAAGCCATTAGGTTTTACTGGTATTTCTCATAGTCGTCTTTTACAAAACCTATGGTATGAAACGTTGCGATGGATTCTCTCAGCCTACCACCACAGCGCAACATTACTTTCTAATAGTTTTAGTGATTTAGTATTTGTTAACCAATTCCTTAGTTCCTTTTTCGTATATTCTTTGTGCATATTTACGTTATTAAAAAGTAAACAAAGTATATATAGGCTGTAACTAAAAGGAAATAGTTACCGTGACTATTAAAGATGTCAAACGAATTAACGATAATATATATACATAAATACTTTCACACATACATATAAGTATATGAATTAAGCTATTTAATTCTATATTATAGATATTAAATTCTATTTTATAATACTATCAATCTCATTTCGAAATTGCGTGACATAATTTTGCCGGTTTCTTGTACATAAAGAGTAAGGATTATGAAATGAAACCATTATATATGTAAAAAGGTATTTGTTATATTTGCATAAGAATACAACATTATATTAAAGGGATTAAAAAGTCACACTCATCAATACATCTTTTTCACGCAGTAAACTTTTTAATATTTACTTCCTTTTACACGGCAAAACAAAAACAAGTTAGAACAATCGAAAACGCTACATTACGGCCCTGTCTCTTTTGTTCAAAGATTAAAATAGCGTTTACATTTTAATTTAATAGTGTATCGTGATTACTTGTCAAATAGGCAGACGGGGTCGGCTGAAACAAGGATATGCATAAGCTGTCAACCCCCTGCGGGTGCAATGATACATGAGGGGAAATACATATATTTGATATTTGATTATATATATATATATATATATATATATATATATATATATATATATATATATATATATAATACTAGCGACTAGCCTCAGCTTCCTCTGAGTAGAATCTATTAATGTGGTGTTATTTAGATTCAAGATAATCTTAAAACAACATAATTTTTTCGACTTAAAGCAAAATCTCTAAATTTTTCAGATTCAATATAGTCTAGATTACTTCTGGCATTGCTCTCTATCTTTTCATAAACTTCATTACAATCGATTCAGCTATTCTGACGATTAGCCCGTATAGAAGAGAGAAATGGTTATTCATATTTTAATGGAGATAAAGAAAGAAATGCGTTTATTCCAGTTTAAGCATGCAGCACAACATATATACAGTACTAATATGAAAGAAAAAATAAAATTTTTACCAACATAATAAATTAAAGAAAATATACAGCATGAAACTGCGAAAAGGACCAAGATTCGGTGTGGAGCACATTATGTGTAAATAATTACTTACATAATAATTACGGTGATTGTATATGCAGACTATAATCCCTCTTCTTTATCTGTAGCCCGTAAAAGTCCACAACCAGATGACCTGTACATATGTAATAACTGCTGAACATGGAACACACCATTCTAGACAGCATTAGATTTAATCGTCAGGCTTGGCAGGCGAATTGACAAATGAAGAAGACGTATTGGGGTACTGCGTACCAGACATTCATAAGAAAAAACGCTTATAAGATAAAGGCACAAGAGAAAGGCGTGAAAACAGTTTGGTGTAAGTAAATTTAGATAATATTCATGCAACTTATCTTATAAAGGATAAAATATTTTAAAGCCACACGGTTAGTGAATAAGTTAAAGTTGAAAACTTTACGAAATTCAATTTGCAAAAGAAATAAGATAAACTTTATCCACTTAGCATGGAAATCGCTTCTTTATTTTCAGCTTCATTGGAAATTGAAATATAACATTTATAACCTCGACTGGTGAGAATTGTCTCTGACCAATTTTTGTAATTTGCATAATATTCCATGTTTCAAGACTAGACATAATATTCCAAGTTTTTAGGTTACCCGAATTCTTATCATATTGATACAGATAAATGCTTTTATCTGCCAATGTATTTTACTCTTGAATATACTGGAGCAAATTCAAGAAGATGAATTAAAATAATGTTAGCAAAATTATGTTATGAAATGTAAAATTAAGGTTCACATATTATACTAGCTTTTCCGCGTCTCCGCTTGCGCAACCTTCAGTTTAGCCAAGTAAAACTATTTGAAATGAAACCTTTGCGTCTCATCACAGACACTTTTCTTATAAACTTTTTACCTTAATATTTTAAAACGTGACGTTCAAAATTTATCATACTTAAGTATAATAAAATTCTTCTCTTGAAGAATTTTTTTACAAATTAAGAAATCATTATTTCGTGTTTAATTTTCCCAAAAAACTAAAATGCTCCAAATCTGCTGTTCCCCATCGTATCTATCTCTTCACTTCATAGGATGACCAAGTATAGATTGGGTCGGCAAGTTTGGTGGTCACTAGTTTCTTCGGTTAGGTATCACACTTTTACTGTACTTCGATCTGAAGGATATAGAGAGTCAGGAGAGTTACAGGCTGTAAGGCATTCTAGCTTGGGCCTCAGAGGTGACATCCATCTATGTTTGGAATTGGTTGCAAATGTCCGTGAGCTGCAGTAGCCATCAAATGGAAGTTCGTTTGTTACGTCAATGTTAAAAAATATTTTTGAAGGAAAATATTTTTTTTTTCATTTTGATCAAATATTTCATGGACCTCATTTACGACATAATATGTTATAGCGATATTTGATCCTTATTATTAATACAAATTAAATGCAGAATGTTGTTCTTATGTCTGTTTGATTCCAGCTCAGACAAGAGACTTATAATTTCGGGGAATTACTTAAATACGGTTTTTAATTTTTAAGTTATAGAATATGGCTGATAAAGGAGCAATTTATTATTTACTTAATTTAAAAAAAATCACTTTTTTCTAAAATAAAAGTAGCCTAAGTCACTCCTTATAATATCTGCCAGTGAAAATCTCGTCAAAATCAGTCCAGCCATTATGGAGATTACTCGGAACAAACAGACAGACAGACTGACAGACAGACAAAAATTTAAAAAAATGTTTAGTTATAAATACCGTATTGCATGTACGTCAGAGAGGCATCTGTTTTCGAAGCCTCGGCAGTCTTCAAGGTATGGACCTACCCGTCCTATGGATGCGCGTAGACAGCGACGACCATACCCGTATCTACGGGTGCCTCTATAGGTCCCATAGCAGTAATGCCGACACAAACCGACTCATCGACTACGTCCAAATGGCTGTAGACTCCGTGCTACAACAGGACCCATCCGAAAAGATTGTGATATCAATATTCATACGCATTTAGTAACATCTGTTGTTTTGACAATAGAAACAGATACTTCAATTTTATTAATTTGTATAGATTTGTTTCATTTTACTTCTACCGCGTGTGAAGTGCACAAATGTTTTTTTTATTTATTCTTTATTTCATTCCCTATTACACAGTGGTAGAGCCACGCGCCAGCTTTTGCTGTCGCACGGATGGGCCGGCTCGAACCGGGGTAGTACCACGACCTCCTAGTACAAAACCAGCGTGAAGTAGAGGTTTAACTCTGCGTTTCGCTTGGTGAGTGCAGGTGGCCGGAGGCCCTTTTTACTGGAAATGAGGCATTCCATCTTAGTCCTCACGAGTGACAACGCATCTACATTTTGATTTGTAACAGAGGATAGATGTAGATGTCTATGGGCTGCAGCAACCACTTACCATCAGGTGGACTGTGTGCTCGTTAGTCACCCTAATCCTATAAAAAAAAAACAAATGAATACAAAATTCTAAATTAATGGCATTTTTAAAACCAGTCAACCCTACCCATAACTTACTTAGATTCTTATATAACAAGCGTGGCGATTATGGCGAATCTTCTGAGAAGGCCCAGATCCATAATGAATTTACGGGTTGTAATAATATAAAAAAGTAAAGTATATACAGTGGGATTAACCATCAAGGGCTTCATCACTACTTACCACCAAGACTGAATGCAGTACATACTAATTTGTCAAGAAAGTACCGGGAAAAGATCAATAATACACAAAATGTTAGTTATTTATCCATGTTTATTTTATCAACTTCAAAGTATGCTCCTTCGCACACGATACACTTTTTCCAACGAATAATTCAATCACCAAAAAAAATTAAACGCTTTTTCCCTTATTTCTTCTACCGAATGTAAACGGGTCCCACGAAGTAGTAATTTGAGTTTTAAAAAAAGAATGTAGTCGGCTGGAGCCATACCTGGTGAATAAGGTAGTTGCTCGATGGTATATGTTGAGTTTTGGACAAATATTGGCCTTGTGCAAAGGCGCATTATCGTGGTGCAAAATCCAAGAATTTTGTTTCCACAAATCTGGCCTTTTTCGTCTAATTTGCTCACTTAAACGCCGCATAACGCTCAAATAATATTCCTTATGGAGGTGTATGACGTCCCAATGTCATAGTTAACCACGACTATCTCCAGATTAAAAATTACTATTATTAGGTTTTAATTTTATTAACTATGGGATCCCAAGCAGATGATATCACCCAGCCATCTGCTCTATTGAAATAAGGATGTTTTTTGATTTCAATAGCCTCGCGAATCTTCATTGGAAGGAATCGGTGTTCTTTAGCGAGTTGTGGTCTATCAAATCTAATATAGTGACGGGGGCGATCCTGTACGTGTTCACAGACTGCAGACTTCCCAGAGCGTCGATTCTTCATATCAGCTATGTGTTCTTTTACACGGGTTTTTATGGATCTTTTAGTTTGTCCTATATAAGAGAGACCACATTCACAATCAAGCCTTGTACACTCCTGCATCTTGCAGAGGAATATTACACGTGACTGATGGTAAAAACTAACTAATCTTCTTCGGCAGCTTGTAGTATGTTTTAATGGAAGGACGCTTCAAGATGTAGCCAATCTTGTCAGTGACACCTCTGACATATGGCAGTACAGCAGGCACTCGCTCGACTGTGGCTTGCTTCACTCGTTCACTGTGACGTAGTGGCGGGACCCGAAGCTTATTATCGTGCAAAACTTGCTTGACGTGTTGGAGCTCGGCAGCCAGGTGTTTACTGTCATAGATCCCTCGTGCTCTCTGAAACAAAGATTTACCCACGGTATCTAACTGTGAAGGATGGTAGTGAGAATCACCGTTTAAATATCTATCTGTATGGGTCTTTTTTCTATACACAGTGTGGCTCAAGGTGTTATCAGGATTCCGAATTAGTAACACATCTAGAAAAGCTAAAGAATTGTTTGCCTCTAACTCCATTGTGAATTGAATTTTAGAATTTAAGGAGTTAAGATGGTCTAAAAATGCAGTTACTTTATCTAAAGGTAGAATTGTGAAAGTGTCGTCTACGTACCGCTTGTACAATCTTGGGTTTACAGGAGAAGTAAGCAGGGATTTCTCTTCAAAGTCCTCATTGGCGACAATGGGCGATACAGGTGAACCCATCGCCACTCCAGCTACTTGTTTCTATAACTCTTCCTTCCACAATAGATAGCCAGATGTAAGGCAGTGTCTGAGTAATACTGTATATTCTCCGGGCATGATGTTTTCCTCTAGCCTCTAGCCTTCTAGTAACAATCGAGATGCAGTCTTCAACAGGTAAGCATGTGAACAGAGACTGCACATCAAAACTGACCATAGTTTCATTGTCTGCCAGATGTAGGTCTTTAATCTCGCTGACAAAATCCTAAGCTAACCGTTAAGCTCAGCTTAGCGGTTAGCCACCGTAGAGTCTATATCACCTGAGGATGCCTCGTGTAGAGGCGAAACACGTATCGTATTATCGTCAGTGGTGTTTTTTACCTAGTGTAGTGGTATTGGGAGTAGCTGTGCTGGGATTAGTGGTGACGGGGATAGTGCACGCAATTGAGGAAGGGCGGTAGGTGCTCTTCACACTAGGTAAGACACATCATTTTATTTTATGACGCGGATATTTGCGAAGTAAATTTTTCTAAAAGCTTTTATATTTTGGGCTTGTGTATTTTTGGTAACCCATACAACTTCGGTGGTTTGGCACACGTAGGTATTATCGATTTTACGTCTAGATTTAATTTTTCGGAGTGTTTATTACTACAAATAAATGAATTACTAACGTCTATTAAAATGAAAACTCATTAAACATAATATTTTTTTCATGACAAGATAAGAAAAGGTGCGAGGGTGCTGGATATTATTCCATCGTGCTCGCAATATAAAAAGGGTCGTGACGGAAAAATCTTACACTTTTTTCGCCCTAATCCGCCAAATTCGTACCGTTCGATAAGGAACTTCATTCCAAAAAATTTAATTTGTAACTATAAACAAATCATCTTTTCCCGATACTTTTTTGACTGAATGTATTGTTAAATTAGAATTATGATTATGACTTATTTATTGCTCCACTATTATTTCTTAATAAGTATTACCGTTACACTGTTACAGAATATTAAAGTCCACTGCTGAACATAGTCCTCCACCATAGATTGCCTCACAAAGGTAATATTTTCCATGGTTGCTACGCTTGGCAAGCGGGTTGGCAACCGTATTTTTTTATTTTTGGTCGTTATTAGAAGACGATTCTAATACTGCCACTACACGGTATTTAGTATTATTTTTACTTGATATTTGTTCAATCAATTTTACTTAAATTCATTGGTCATGTACACATTTATATTTAACATGACATTCTATACGTGGTAGAGTCATGCTACAGCTATATATATATTAGTAGTATAGTTGTAGAACAAATAGGTCGGCTCGGCCGAGAAAGGACCACGCTCTGCATTTTAATTCTTTATTGAGGATAGATGTGGATGACTATCGGTCACAGCAACCACTTAACATCAGGTGGGCTGTGCGCTCGTTTGTCACTCTATCCTATAAAAAATAAATATAATATATTTGCTAGCTGCAGATTCAATATGGCGAACATGTATGAACTTGTATGATCAAAAAAATAGATTAAAAAGATTGATTATTATTATTAATTTCAAGTATTGAGATTGAACAGACTTTTAAGTTTTATGTTAAGGTAAAATATAACAGGAAAATTGAAATAAAACTTTCTTAACATAAATCCACGTTAGCCAGTGCACAATGGTGACAGGATAACCTCCAGCGCTATTGTATTTTAATGAACTGCCTTCTTTAGTTAAATAACAAACAAAAATACTAATCTATATAGGTGTACGTTGGTAGGTAAGCTTTATAGCATTTTTATGTTGTATTAAATTATTTTACTTGATCCAGTTTTAAAACACTTATCTAAAAAGAAAAGTTTTTGATTATTATTAGGTACTGTTAGTCTATTGTTGATTAGTTATTTAAATTAAAAATAAATGTACACATACAATATGGTATACAACAAGAAAAAAGGGGTGTGTTGATGTTCTAAATTATCGGTAAAATTGGTACATTCGATTCATTTAGCTTAAATCATCTCAGCAATGCTAATGAAGGATAATTTAAAGAAAAAGTCTCTAGTATAATCAAAATCCTTGCAAATATACATTATTGTAGAAAGCAAGGTTGAAAATGTATTAATTTATTCTATACTTTTATGTAGATTTAATTTATTCAGTTGTCAGGTTCCATGTGAATAAAGGAGACATTTCTCAATAAAAGTAAAATAGAACCGAGCTAACTTTTCTTTATAATAATTAGAATTTAGTAAAACAGAGCCCCACTAAATATCACTACTATTATCATTACCGTTTTCTTATTAAAACTTAAAAAAAACTAAAATCCGTCGATTTTCCCTTCACAAGATAAAATGTATGTCACTATTATGAAAATATTGGCTCAGATATTATGCAACGAAATTAAAAAGGTAAAGCGTAAAAGCAGAAGCGTCTACCTAATAACAACTAAAAAATAAAAACATATGGTTGCCAACCAGCTTGCCAAGCATGGCGACTATGGCAAATATCCCTCCTATGACGCAATCTATGGGGTGGCCTATGTTCAGCAGTGGACTTTTCGTAGGCTGTAACGGTAACGGTAACGGTAACAACAACTATAAAACAAAGAATACTAGTCATCTAACTAACCTAACTAACCTTCAAGAAAAGAGCGTACTCCTTCTTAAAAGGCCGGCAACGCATCTGCGATTCCCCTGGTGTTGCAGTTGTTCATGGGCGGCGGTAGTCACTTACCATCAGGTGAGCCGCATGCTCGTTTGCCCCCTCTCCTATAAAAAAAAAAAAAAGATACTCTTCCTCTACAACTTAACGCTCAGGATAATCATTGAAAAACTGATCGCTGCTAGTTTTCGCCTTGTAGCTACCGAAGAATAATGAAAAAGTATAATATTTTGATAGAACGTTGATTTATTAAAAATTATAATATGAAAAAATAATTAAAAAGATAATACGTAACTTTGTTATACCTTAGTTGCTTATTTATCTTAAGGGATTGAGAGATTCGCATTAAACATATTTCAAGGAGCTAGGCTTAATATTTTATGATGCTACGCGAAAGTTGTTTAGTGGCTTTATTAAAGTGACATAATATTTTTTATAAACAAGTAAAATTTTGAACGCTTAATTTAAGAGTAACGTAGGTAAACTTTATTAAGATATATATTTTTATGGATTATCTATTGTTATTTTATAAATGAGTGGTAGAATTAAATTTAACATGTAATTTAAATATTAAAATATAAATCGAAAATATCAAATCAAAGCAGCCGACAGCAAGACGGGACAAGCTAGCATGCGGTTTATCTGGTGGTATTTGGTAAGTGACTATTGTCGCCCATGAACAACTGCACCACTGAGGGAATTGCAGGTGTGTTGCCAATCTAATAAAAACAAGAAAGCATTTTATATGTAAAAATGCTGTATTATTGTTTATGGTCTTGGGTGTCCTGTCAGAGGTGGGAGTATTTTTGTAGTGTTGAACCAATTATCTCAACTATAATTTAAGTTCCCTAAATTGATTCCATATGTTCACAAATTTACGTCGCCTTAGTGCTATTATGGCACTCGCTGCCTGCTAATTGTTGATATGTTGTTGAAAGTCATAGGTAGCGTAGCAATAAAACTTACAATTATTTGGTAAAGTCATCATTACAGCCCTTCACAAGTCCACTGCTGAACATAAGCCTCCCCCTAGGAATGCCACAAAGCACAATCCTGAGCCACCTGCATCCATCGACTTCCTGCATATCTTACCAGGTCGTCACTCCATCTAGTGGGAGGACGCCCTACACTTCATCCGCCGGTATGAGGTCGCCACTCGAGAACCTTTTTTCCCCATCGGTTGTCGGTTCTTCGAGCTATATGGCCGGCCCATTGCCACTTCAGCTTTCTAATCCTTTGGGCTATGTCGGTCACTCTGATTCTACTGCGGATATCCTAATTTCTTAGTTTATCATGCAGAACAACTCCGAGCATAGCCCTCTTCATAGCTCGCTGAGCGACCTTGAGCTTTCTCATCCGGCCAGCAGTTAAGGATCACGTCTCCGTTCCATAGGTCATCACTGGCAACACGCACTGGTTATACAGTCTCGTTTTCAAGTTTTGAGGTATACCTGATGAGAAGATGTGCCGTAATTTCCCGAACGCTGCCCAACTGAGTTAAATCCGTCGATTGACCTCTCGCTTTCTCAACGGATAGGTCTTAAGATAAACATGGACAAAACAAAGATCATGTTTAATGTCCATGTCACACCTATGCCGGTAGTTGTTCGGAGCACTAAGCTCAAATTTGTTGACGAGTATGTTTGTCTGGGACAAATAGTCCGACTAGGTAAGTCCAACTAAGTCCTAAGCGTTGTCCCAAATTCGTGGAAAACAGCTTTCATGCACCTTATTCCTAAAAAAGGTAACCGCTATAATCCGTCCAATTACAAGCCTATCGTCATCACCTACTTGTTCTCGAAAAGAATGGAGTCAATTATTAACTGCCAGCTCATGCGGTACCTGTGGGTGCGGTACCTGAAGAGCATCAGCTAATTAGTGACCGCCATTACGGTTTCCGTCGGGGTCGCTCAGCTGGTGATCTTTTTGTTTACCTAACACATAGATGGGCGCAGGCGATCAAGTCCAAGGGGGTGCAATTGGATCACCAGTTTTCTCGCTGATCGGAGCATCAAGGTCGTAGTAGACGGTTTGTGCTCCGATTACAAGCCTATTAACGCTGGTGTTCCACAAGGCTGCGTGCTATCAACAACGCTGTTGTTTTGCATATCTATGATATGTTGCAAACCGGTAACATACATTGCTATGCAGATGATAGCACTGGTGATGCTCTATACAACGGCCGTGCCAGTATTTCCCGGGAAAACGTCGCTGAGTATCGGAACAAACTTTTATCTGAAGTCGATACTTTGTTGAACAAAGTCTCGGATTGGGGGCGACTAAATCTAGTCCAGTTCAATCCCCAAACGACACCAGATTGCGCGTTTACCGCTAAATGGAACCCATTTGTCGTATCTCCTCAGTTTCAAGGCACTGCCCTTGTTGCCTCAGCTAGTATTGGAATCCTCGGCGTTGACATATCGAATGACGTGCAATTTCGTGGTCACTTGGAAGAGAAGGCCAAATGGGCCTCTAAAAAGCTTGGCGTGCTCAGGAGAGTGGGACAGCATTTCATGCTGGCACACCGTCTGCAACTTTACAATGCGCAGGTTCGGTCTCACATGGAATACTGTTCCCATCTCTGGGCAGGGGCTCCCCAGTGCCAGCTCCTTTCAGTTGACCGCATCCAGCGCAGAGAGGTTCGAATCGTCGACGACCGAGTTCTTTCCGATCGAATCGACTCACTGGCACTGCGTAGAGATGTTGCACCTCTTTGCGTATTTTATCGCATGTACCACGGGGAGTGCTCTGAGGAATTGTTCGGACTAATTCCAGCCGCTCAATTACACCATCGCACATCGCGACAAATTTTGCGATGGCATGCTTATCATCTGGACGATTGGTGGTACACCACTGTGCGATTTAGAAGATGTTTTCTTTCCGCACAACTTCCTTGTACAACAGCAATTTTTCCGGACCGATACGACTTTGGGTCAAGAAAAGAGCCTACTCCTTTTTAAAAGGCCTGTAACGCATCTGCAATTCCTCTGGTGTTGCAGTTGTTCATTGGCGGCGGTAGTCACTTACCATCAAGTGAGCCGCATCCTCGTTTGCCCCCTCCTATAAAAAAGGCCTACTTTAAGCACTGAACTTTTGATGTGAGGAAATAAATTATGAATGAAATTATTTTGGCAAATTTAGACTTTTATGAGCTGATAAGAAAGAAGAATATCAATCTTAAATAAATCTCTAATTTTGTTCTTAGTTCCCTCCTATGCATTATTGACTTGGAGCGTAGCAAGGCTTCTTATTCTCTCAACGCTGATGCAATTTTTTTATTTTTATATACCCTAAAACTAGTTATTCGATTTCAATGAACTTGGCACTGATGGTCTACGTAGTGTGACCTGTATATAAATTCAATTTATATCTCTAGCACATATTATGATTTTTTTAATCAAAATACTTACCACGAGTATTCACAAAATTCATAAATGCACTATATTTTATCGCATTTATCACGATAAGTGCTCCAAGAAATTGCTCGGCCATTATAATTTCCCATTGCGCGTTTTATTTTTATAGAATACGGTAGATAACGAGCACAAAGTCCACTTAATGGTAAGTGGATGCTGTGGCCCATAGACATCTACATTTATCCTCGATTAAGTATCAAAATGCAGATGCGTTGTCACCCCTGAGGACTAAGATGGAATATATAATACAGTAAAAAGTGTTCTCTACACTCACCATACGCTGGTATTCTGTGAGAACATGGTTCTATCCCGGTCGAGCCGACCTATTCGTGCTACAAATATAATAAAACTGCAACGGGGCTCTACAATAACAGTAGTAGTAACAGTAGTAACATTTTCAGGCCTTCCCATGATTATAAAATTCCCGTAAGCTTCATTTTTATATTCTTCTCAAATAATATTTCTACAAAATCAATATTAATATTTCTTATTACCTCTTCTTTTCTTATTTATTATATTTATATATTATTATTTTTAAGAGTTCAACATTCAAAAAAAAATCAGAAATATTAAAATTTATAACAAGTAAGTATGACCGCCGGGCCGGTCGACGCTCGCGCTCAGCTGATTGGGTTGCAGTGCCTACTAAACCATTCATCACTTTGGCTATTGCACCAGGGCGCCACTTTAAATGACTTTACATTAACTTTTCATATACTTCTTTATTTTGCATAAAACCATTTGATGAACTATTTGATACTTTTATTAATTTTTTTAAGAATTAATAGACATTCTTTAATAGATATTTAGGTAGTTTTTTACAAATACTGTTTGCTAGCAACGCTGCCTGCATCCAAGAGGCAACGTCGCACATGCGGCGGCCGAAGGCCAAGCCAAAGGTATATTATGACGTCGACACAGGTGTCATCGTCATCAAAGGCGCCGCCTGCCCTTTTCGGTTTGCTGCCATCGATTTGGTGATCGATGTTTGTAGCACGTGTAAATGAAATGAGTATTATTAAATATTTTTTTTTAATGTAAGTTGTATTTAAAAAATGGATGCAGGTTAAAATAATTACAAATATTACAATAAAATATTTATAATGATTAAATACAAATTAACAGTAATTGAATAAAGATATAAAGGTATAATGGTTCAATAAAAATATTAAAATACAAATTTAAAAATTAGACTTACTTAGGTACTTGTCCGCGGATGGTGGTGAGTATCGCGCACATAGTGTTCAAAATAATCACCTCCACATTCTATAGATAGGTGACACCTAAAACTTAACTGTGCACCGACACGAGATAATACTTGATGATTCATTTTGATTTGATCGAATGCCCAAATTATTTTTTCTTTCAACATGTCGCGGGCAGGTGTGGAATGCGCGACCAGTATACACTAATGTCTTTACATGCCCCCACAAATAAAAATCCATTGGTGTGATATCTGGCGATCTGGGAGACCATGCACAAGGCCCGTCACGACCGACCCAGCGACCAGGGTATTCTCTGTTTAAATAATCCTTAACTTGGCGAGCATAGTGCGGCGGCGCCCCGTCATGTTGGTAATACATATTGCGAAGAGATGGAAGTGGTATGTCCTCTAACAACTCTGGCAGCGTGTCGGTGAGAAAACTATGGTAGCTTTCACCGTTTAATCTTTCTATGAAGACCGAGCCCAGTAACGTTGTATTAATAACGCCTGCCCACACATTGACACTAAACCGGTGTAGCGTAGCTCGGTGCACGTGAGTTGGGAAATCGCCTTGTGGTTTCACGGCAGGCTTCACTAACGTTATCATTGCAAATTGCTAAAATTCGCACTATTTCGGTATACTCGACATTTGAACATCGGTAAGCCATCGCGTAACAACGTGTAACGTTCGCGATATTAATCTCACAACGGAAGGAGAAACGTCGCGGGCGCACCAAAGGCGACTGACGACACAGGTAATTAGGTCAAGTTCAAATGAGCGAGCGCCGTCTCCTATACCCCTCCATTCCAACCCCGCCACGCGCTGTATTTTGCTATTTAGGACTATTGCCGTTTAGAAGATCCAATTAAAATATTTTTGTTTTTGTATGAAAATAAAAATTGAAGAAATATAATTTTTTTCTTACAGATGTTGTTGTTATGATGTAAATAATATATTCCCAAAAGGTCTTCAGTAAATTAAAAATTACCCTGTATATATAGCTCTGAAGTAGGTATCGTCTTGTAAATCGGTAAGTGCCTTATTATATATACTAGGAGAATCGGTTCATCATCACAGAGAAGACTGTTCTTGCGAATAACCTTGATATGGTAGTAATGGTCCGGACACAGTCATAGTGATCGACGCGTGGGATGATTTATCGACTGAAATTATTGCTGTAGTCGATTCGGCGAATTAGTGATAATGCAAAAAGAGATGCTCTTCGATACCGCCCACAGCAGCCGACGGTTTCTTTCCCTTTTTAGCTTTTTCCGTCGGGGCAAAGATCTGTTATGTTGATGGTGATCCACCATCGCCGCATATTGGAAAGATCACGGGAACGCTTTCGCAAACATCTGCGTCCGGGGGAGGGGGTCCCTTTTCTGGGGGGTGAGGGATTAAATTATTGTCATACAGGCTTTGGGTACTACTTAATAACATGGCGGACTGGTCATATACTATGGATATATAAATAAAGTAATAACATTGTTTTTCTTTTGTATTTATCACTATTTTTATTTAATTTTATATTTGTATTTTTACTATTTTTAGAACTTTTGATGATACATCACGTGTTCAGTGGCGAAGGAAAACATTGTGAGGAAATCTGCATGTATGAGAAAAAAGAAAAAATATTTTGAAGACATGTGAAGTTCGCCAACACGCATTGGGGCAGTGCGGCGGACATTTCCTTGCCCTAAAACCCTCTCATAAATACGAGGGGGAATTTGACCAACAGTGCGACGTATATAGGCTGAATATATAATAATGAATGTTAACTTTAATGCTACAATTTCCATTATTTTTAAATAAAAACTATTCTGTAAATACCAAGTTTTATATTTTTTATATTTTTCTGGCATAATTTAATACCTCTTCTAACTGCTACGCCACTGATTCATCACCGACACACGCAGAAAAAGTTTAAGGTTTATGATAAAATTATAAAACAAGCGAAACTACACAATAAAGCACAAGTTATACTGCCTAACTATCCAGATAGCACAACACTTCCTAGCTTTTCTAGTAGAGCTGGCATTAATGAAATAAGAAGTGACTGACTACAGATAATAAAAACCGCAGGAAATATAAACAGTAAACTTAAATTATAAACCATTTACTCTTAAATTAAATTAAAAACAAAGTTTTAAAACTAACTGCGTTGGAATAGCGTAACGTGCTAGAAACAATTTTCCGTTTAACTTTCTAGAAACCGGTTTAAGATAACACGTCGAACCGAAAGTCATTTAATTTTTATGTTTTTTGCCGAAGAAGAGATCTCGGCCTGTTGGAGATAATATCTCCATTGTTACACAACATTTTAAAGGTTTTGTATAAAAATAGATATTTTCCATAAAGTCAATCAGTTTACACAGACACAAACTAATATAGAAGATAATTCTAGAATGTGGTTTGTTTTGATGATATCTAACTGAATATTTGCCATCGTTGCCACGCTTGGCAAACCGTTATCTGCTTTAGTCGTTATTAAGAAAATGCCGCTGACCGTCTCACGATTTGTTTTCCACTGTCGCTTATTACCATACCTAATGATGAACAGCATCAGCATTATAATTGATAATCAATTAAGCTCACCTAGTGAAGTTCGTTAATATAGTATAGTATATAGATGCTGATGTACGAGTATATAAACCAAAAAATATTAATCAAGTAATTCTAAATAAATGATTTCTTATATTTACGCGAACACTACACATTTAAATAAAACTAATTTAGTCTATTTATTTTAAACTAATTTAGTTTATTTAGTTTCTTTATTTTAGTTTTGATGTGCAGTCTCTGTTCACATGCTTACCCGTTGAGTACTGCATCTTGATTGTTACTAGAAGACTAGAGGAAAACAACTTGCCCGTAGAATATGCAGTATTACTCAGACACTGCCTTATATATGGCTACCTATTATGGAAGGAGGAGTTTAACAAGCAAGTAGATGGAG
Source organism: Parnassius mnemosyne (assembly GCA_963668995.1). Classification (NCBI taxonomy): domain Eukaryota; kingdom Metazoa; phylum Arthropoda; class Insecta; order Lepidoptera; family Papilionidae; genus Parnassius; species Parnassius mnemosyne. The sequence continues at coordinate 26,025,043 of CAVLGL010000159.1, forward strand.
TGGCGATGGGCTCACCTGTATCTCCCATTGTTGCCGATATATTTATGGAGGACTTTGAGGAGAAAGCCCTGCTTACTTCTCCTGTAAACCCAAGATTTTACAAGCGGTACGTAGACGACCCTTTCACAATTCTACCATTAGATAAAGTAACTGCATTTTTAGACCATCTTAACTCCTTAAATTCTAAAATTCAGTTCACTATGGAGTTAGAGGCAAATAATTCTTTAGCTTTTCTAGATGTGTTAGTAATTCGGAATCCTGATAACACCTTGAGCCACACTGTGTATAGAAAAAAGACCCATACAGATAGATATTTAAACGGTGATTCTCATCACCATCCTTCACAGTTAGCTACCGTGGGTAAATCTTTGTATCAGAGAGCACGAGGGATCTGTGACAGTAAACACCTGGCCGCCGAGCTCCAACACGTCAAGCAAGGTTTGCACGACAATGAGCTTCGGGTCCCGCGCCTACGTCACAGTGAACGAGTGAAGCCGGCCACAGTCGAACGAGTGCCTCAGCAGGCACTCGCTCGACCGTGGCCGACTTCACTCGTACTACCATATGTCAGAGGTGTCACTGACAAGATTGGCTACATCTTGAAGCGTGCTTCCATTAAAATACTTCAAGCCGCCGAAGAAAATTAGATAGTTTTTACCATCAGTCAAGTGTAATATGCCTCTGCAAGATGCAGGAGTGTACAAGCTTGATTGTGAATGTGGTTCTTTTATATAGGACAAACTAAAAGATCCATAAAAAGCCGCGTTAAAGAACACGTAGCTGATGTGAAGAATCGACGTTCCGGGAAGTCTGCAGTCTGTGAACACGTACAGGATCGCCCCCGTCACTATATTAAATTTGATAGACCACAAATCATCACTAAAGAACACCGATTCCTCCCCAGGATGATTCGCGAGGCTATTGAAATTAAAAAACACCCTAATTTCAATAGAGAAGATGGCTGGGTGCTACCATCTGCTTGGGATCTCATAATTAATAAAATTAAATCCCAACCCAAGCATACAACTGCAAGACTTCATGATACTGTAAGTTCATACTGCGTAGATCGGAACAAAAATTAATAATTTTTGATCTGAAGGTAGCCGTGGTTAACTATGACAATGGGACGTCAAACACCTCAGTACCACCCGTGACCATTGGTGCTGAAAAGTGCCCGAAACGTCGGGAATATAAAATAAGTTAATATACGCGATAAAATCCGTAAAATTAGTTTCATTTAAATTCTAAATAAAGTTAAAAATCTTACGTTTAAATGTATTAACTGAGGAAACATCTTTTAAATCTCATGGAAAGTTATATTATTCATCAATTTGGGAAAACGTTTGTAACAAGTTCGCCTTCTGTCGCCACTGGATGGCAAAATATAAGTGAAAATTGAATTTTGCCGTCGTTTCCAGTCGATATTCTCTGATTTGTAGCAGCCATAGAGCAACGCGGGATACCGGCGGACTAGAGCAAAGTGTTTTGGCAGATTTTGACGGCAGGTCTACCGGACAGACGGGCTTGAGATTATCACCAATGAAGCACCTGTAACTTCGCCTCTTTGCACAAAATTGCGCCACTTTTACTTATCAAATTCCATTTCAAACTTAATTAAAGCACTAAATTAATTATTCATCTTGATACAGAAGCAACAATTCACCAGCGGTCATGTTATCGCTAAAACTCCAATCATGAGCAGTGCGGCTGCAACTAACTAGTACAGTAGTAATAAAACTTTATTGTACTCTTAGGAGTGCATGGACTTATACTTTGGCAGAGAAGAACGCCTGCGTATGGCTACTCACCTCCGGTCCGCCGTTGGCCTGTGTTGCTCTATGGTAGCAGCCACGAAGCAAATACGAGTACAAAGAGGAAATGGCATAAGCAACTGTGCACTGTGATTCTAACTAGACCTGACATCATCACATCATCGTCCTGTGCGCTTGTGTGTCGAAAATCGCAAAGCCATGTATTTTAGTAGTATTAAGAAGGAAAGGATGAAGTGTTGTGTTTCATCTTGTAAAAACTACTCAGATAGACGCTCTGATGCTATGGATGGCATCACATTTCATTTGTAAGTAATTTAGTAAATAATTTATTATAAAGGCTTTCAAATGTAATTAAATATATTCGACACTAGATGGTGACACTTTGTGTCATGGGAACTAAAATATAAAGGTACGTAGAGCTCAGTATTGGTAAAATAATCATACGAAGGTGTTGAAATTTGTTTTGCATTCAGTCGTAAATAATTTTTAATCGCCGAACTATTATTTTATAGTTTTTATAATCATTTTGTAAACAGGCTGCCATCAGTCGTCAAGGTAGCTAAACTACATTGCAACATCGATATGGAACGATGCGAGTAATTTTACTATTTATCGGTAGATGGAAAGTAGTAAATTGGGAGGGGCTTAACATCCCCTCACCCCGCAAAATTGTCACGCGTTGTTACATAGTGAAATCTAATTACAACACTTCATTTTAATATTTGCTCCGTGGGTAGCAGCTTACTTGCATCTTATTCTTGGGTAAAATAAAGTTACATATACATGTTGTCCTACAGATGTAGTTCTTTCAACCTAGACTACAGTGGCTATACCTTACGCACGTGGGCGTTTCTTCGCGTTCAAGATTAAGTGGCAATTTGAATACCGAAGTTTCAGTACTCTAACCGTTGAAGAAGTTACAATTATGCGTGAGGAAGGATGAGAGGTCAAGGCTGTTTCGGTTCTTTCGTAGTTAGGACAACAGTGAGTTCAGCACGTATATCTTGCCCGTCGGTGCGTCGGGAATATTGCGCTATTTTAATCACCTAGATTTCTAAATTCTCAGTGTGTGTTTGAGCTCCGCCACAAATTTCCCCCCTCGCTGTAGTATGGGCAAACCGAAATCAGATAATTTTGTCAGATATCGATATCATTATATCTTTAATTAAAGTTAATGTTCCATTATGCGTACCTTGTATATATCCCACAGCTGAAGAGGAACGATAAAATAATTTAAAATGAATGCTTAGCATGTATGATATTATTATTTTATATACCTTTAGAATAGTGAACACTCAAACATGATATTTGAATTATATTTAGCTAAATTTATTTTATTTCAGGATCTAGGAAACTTTTATACCAAACATCATCAAAATCCGTTCAGCCGTTTTAGTGTGAAGAGGAAATCATACTTGTAGAGTTATGCTAAATTCTTAATAGTTATCCAAAAGCTCACAGGAATCGTACATTTTTCCGGGATAAAAAGTATCCAGACCTTAGTACCTAATTAATTCCTTTATTACTATCTTTCGCCACGCGGTGTTACCTGCGTCTAAGGTGTAACGTCCAGACATTCATGATCATGGCCCACACTTAATACGGAGAGCTCAAGCTATAATGGAAAGCAAATGGTAAGCACATTTAATCTTTCATCTTTATTTTTTCTTCTTATGGATAGAATTCTCGAAAAGACTGAAATGTCTTCTAGATTTTAATCTAAAGTCCAAATACAAAATTTCTTTTATTTATGTTAAAAAGATTACGTATTTTCATTATTTTTAAGTGGGGGTTTCCAATAAACCCGAAAACCATATTTAGTTTTAGTTTCCAACCAAAAGCCCAACTAAAATTTTTTTCGATCTACCTTTTAAGGAGTAAATAGGGGCAGATCTTACGTGATAGAGCCTCGCTTCAGCTGTATTATTGCTGCAGCAGGAATAGGTCGGCTCGACTGGGACCAAGCTTTTATAGAATACCAGAGTGAAAGAACAGAATAATGCTGAGTTTAATTTGGTGAGTGCAGGGAATTGTTGACCCTTTTTACTAGTAACGAGGCATTACATCTTTGTCCTCAGAGATGAGAACGATGTAGATGTCTATGAGAAGCAACATGCACTTACCATCAGGTAGACTGTGTGCTTGCTTGTCATGCTTATTTTATACAAAAAAAAGATTTGTTAGATTTGTAAATATATATCTTACTATAAACAAAATAAGGGCCACCACGAATTATCCGATTTTCTTTTGGACAGACTCGGGTTGTTTTAAATTCAGCAATGCAATGGTTTTTTAGTTAGATTTAATTAAATTTAATGCAAATAAACAACAAAAATAATTTATAGGCTGTTTACACCTAACAAAAGAATTTAACTGTAGACTAAATGCACACTTAATTGCAAGTAATAACGTATGTCCTCCTCTTTTAAAAACGCATTCTTGGGGCCTTGCTGGCATGCTCTCAATAAAATGGCGGATGTTTTACTTTTCCCAGCATGTTTTCAGTAACCGAATCAATTGTTGCTGGTTGTATACATCCTCTTCAGCTGCCCGGACTCGACGTTATAATTGCTCCCAAAGGTATTCAATTGAATTCAGTCATGGCTGTTAGCAAGCCATGCTAAAACCTGAATATTGGCTTCTTCCTGTACAGATATGGTCGCCTGGGCTGTGTGCGGTCGTGCTTGAGGATGAAACCGTCCACTGCTCGTTGTGAAAATGAAATGACATATGGCCTGACAATCCGTTGGATGTAACACTGAGAATTCACATTACCCTCATTCAGAAAAACAAGGTTAGTTTTACCTTGTAAGCTGATCCCGCCCCAGACCATGACATTGGAACCACCAAAACTGTCGCGTTCGTGAATGCAAGGATCAGAAAATCTTTCTCCGCTTCTTCTCTACATTTGCATACGTCGATTGTAACTAAAAAACTTTACCGTACACTTATCCGTGAAAACCACCTTACATCATTCCTCCATGTCTCATTCAAGATGTTGACGACCAAACCTTAATCGATTTGCACGATGAGTCCCGGTCAGTTTAGTGCAAATTTCAGGTTTTCGTGAACGTTGCTGGTTATTGTGCAAACTATTTCTAATTATCTGGTCGCTGAGAAGGGTACCAGTAGTCCGATGTAAACGGTTCAGTAATGCACGCGCTGTCACAGTACGATCCAATACCTGTCTTTCTGGGCGGTGGCAACAAGGGTTCTTCCCGAACCACGACGCCGGGATATACTCCCGGTCTCTTGATACCGGTTCCAAAGATTTTGAATAGGCCTTCGCGAATATCCCAGCTGTAAAGCTACGGAATATTGCGGCTGACCAGCCTCGATCATCGTTACGGCTCTGGTAGCTGTCAATTCTCTCTGGCATTGTCCAAGATTCTTGGCATTTTAAGGCCAAATGATCAAATTACACGCTTAACTTCCAAAAACAACCGTAGCAGTAAGGACTTGCGTTCAAAAGAAATCAAAAATCAAATGATAAATAAAAAAAACTACCCACTTCACTATAAGTGAGACATAAAAAATGTTTAACATACCCTCAAGACTAACATAGCCTAGTACCTAACTAATCGTTACGTCTCAACACTTAACCATAGTGACATTCATAAAATATCATTATCTGGAGTCCGCAAAAAATAGTCTCAAAACAAAAATACTCGGATGGCCATTATTTTGTTTTGAGTAGTATACTATCCATAATTATCATAATTTCTTTTTTTTAATCCATGAGTAATTGTTTTAATTTTCAAGCTGCAATAATCATTTAATAATTTTCACCAAACAAATATGAAATTGCCCGTAAACTAAACAGTGTCCTACAAACACTGATACCCTATTTCACCCTCCAAAATTTCTTTTTTCCAAATTTTATTTTTTGTGAAAGCCTATTTAATAAAAGGAAGCCCCAATTTTGTTCCAATATCATGCTTTTAAGCCCAGCGGTTTGGGCTATGCGTCTAAATACAATATTTTATACAACCTTTGTACCAAACTTTAGAAGATTTTTGAATAAATAATGGATATTTCCTTAATTAAATTCAAGACTTTTTGCACCAGTTTTAAATTAAAAAAAAGAACATAATCACACACATAATAACGTTTACGGACGCACGTTTTTCTTGGCTTCATCACAGAATAAATAATAGTACTAAGGACTCATGTCCTTTGTGTAACGGAATACAAGAGGAGGGGTTGCGCTGGTGAAATAGGAGAGATATATTATTCGCATATATATTAGCATATTCCGACATTATTTGCCTAAGGAGAAATAGGGGAAGCTGTATCGAGAACTATGACGGCAGGCGGTGGTGGAGCTGCGAATGTTTTCAAATGCGTTCCTTTGACCCTGTAGACATTATATAAGGCAAATGATAGATTACTCGGCATTGCCCCCGCGAGGAGAGTGTGCGTAGCCATTTCTGCATAAAAAAGATTTCCGCTTTGCAAATCATTTCTTAATCTAAACTGTAACTTCTATAGATTTCATATGATTTTAATCAAAATTGACTGTAATAGGTCTTTGTCAAATCAGATATTTTCCAGGTAGGCTAAAGGTAAAGTTTTAAATTCAAGGCTAGAATTCAAGTTCTGCTCCCTAGCCTGCACATGTTCGAAAATAAAAGTTTTTCATTTTAATTTATTGATTCTATTCCGTATAATTTGGACTTCCCTTCGTATTTTTTTTGTCTATAGATCTTATAGTTAATGAGAAGTGCAAGTACTAGTATTAGTATGTGTATGGCCAATAGATATACAATATAAACTAGAAGTATGGAATGAGACTGGGTGTTTGTTGTGTTGTAGAAAAAAGTTTTACTCGTTTTTTTAAATGTATGGACAATTATACTATAATTGTTGAAACATCGCATGGATAGCATCCCATCCGTTATTTTTTTTATTCTATAAATTAAAAATAAAAATCCCATCCCTTAAAAAGTTTAACGAGTCAGGAATTTTTAAAGACCATTTTTGTCATTTACCAAGAATTTTGTAGTTTAAATCTTCTCAACTCATTACATTTTTTTTTATCAAAAGTGCTTACTTAATACATGTATTACGGCTAATAACATTATCTAAAACTATTAATCTAAAGGATGGCGTTACAGATAGGCTGGCTGCCTTGTAGGCTAATCGGCTGTCAACTAACACCGTAATCAAATGATGAATGTTACTTTCCACACGATTTATTGCGATCTCAGATCTATTCTCAGATCAGTTTGTTTTTAAAAGATTGCACTATAAATATTTCAGGAAACGGTTTAGGGGTCGGAGCAGAAAAAATTTAAAAAATTTTAGCGAGATGTTTTGCAAGATTTACTATAGAATTAATCTTACTATTCACTTGTATTTGCAGGTTGATTCTTTTTTTTTTTTTATTAAATTTTTCGAGTTTTGTAATTATTTTTGTGAATTTTGTAAATATATAATTTTCAAAACTTAAATGTAAATGTGTCCTATTATTGATAATGTACTATTATTGATAAATGATAATAATAAATTAACATAATTTACGAAACTAGCTTATTATTTATTATTTATACATCATCATCATCATTACAGCCTTTCACAAGTCCACTACTGAACATAGGCCTTCACCAAGGATTGCTACAAAGCACGGTCCTAAGCCACCTGCATTCATCAACTTCCTTCATGGCTTACCAGGTTGACACTCCAT